>OZ023269.1:103049421-103484421 GCA_964006375.1 Tillus elongatus | reverse complement strand
ATCCACAGCATCCCCAAACTCGAGGGTGCAGTGGATAAACGAGAGTCCAAAATTCAATGTTCTACCGAACACATATCAAGAACATACCAAGCCCAAAGAAATGCTACTAGAAAAGAACCGCGTACGAAGACTAGCTCAGCGCACCGCAAAACCCACCGACAAACGAAACGCAAATAGACTAATCAAATAAGTACTATCCGCCCTACAAGAACTCTGCAACAACCGTTGGGGAAGAGGACCTGAAAACCCTGTCCGCTCAAGACAACTCCATCTGGCAAATGGCAAAAACCCTTCGCTTCCAAAAACTTCCCATCTCTCCACTTCACGTCCAAAACGGCATCATATACACTAATGCGGACAACGCAAGTGCTTTCGCGGATCACTAGGAGCTGCAATTCAGCACGAATAACAACAACGTTGATTTGTCGCACGTCGCAAGAACACACTGCTAAGTCAGGAGTGCGCTTTGCGCCACCCTAGACACAAACATCGTGCCCGATACTTAGGAAGAAGTTTCCCAAATAATCAAGTACCTAAAATAGGAAAGCTCCGGAATACGATGGAATCTCCAACGTAACCCTAAAAAATCTCCCCCGCAAAGCAGTGTTATTCATAGTTACGATTATGAAGGCATTGATAAGATTCCAACATTTTCCATCCATGTGGAAACATGCCGATAGCATCAAAATCCCAAAACCCAGCAAAGACCCGCTGCTTCCCCAAAACTGCAGGCCAATTAGCCTACTACCTGTCATCGGCAAAATCACCGAAAGATTATATCAGAAAAGACTAGCCTCATACACTTCTGGTAACCATATCCTTCTGGACGAGCAGCTTGGATTCAGACACCAGCACATCACCACAGACCAAGTCCTTCGAGTGGTAGAAAACATCACCGAAGGATTCAACAAACATAAGTAAACTAGTGCAATATTTCTTGTCATTGGTCAAGCCTTTGATAGGGTTTGGCATGCAGGCCGCCTTAACCAACTTCTATTTATTCGCTCTCTCTGATGATCCGCATCAGGTCGTACCCGAAACAGAAAAAAATACAGGTTAAACACCTGGGAACCAGGTATAGAATCTACTTGGCCTCCCGCAAGGTTCTCATATATCCTCTCTGCTGTACAATATAGTTGTCGCAGACATACCGACATCGCTCCTAAAAGTGACATACGCACTGTAAGTAGACGGCACTACCATCCTCAGTAGCTCGACGCAACCGATGATAACTCAACGTCTACAAACTGCTATAGGCGAGTTGCAAGATTGGTATAGGAAATTATGTCTAGCCATAAACCCCGACAAATGCTCCGCAGTCCTATTTTCCAAGAGGTAACACACACCTCATGATCATATATCATTAGACAACAATCCAATTCCCTGGCAAGGCTCCGACAAATACCTCAGAGTTTTGCCGAGAAACGCTTAACATGGAGCTCCTATTTCCAACATGCACGACGAAAAGCTTAAATCTTCATCTCGAAGTTCTTTCCACTTCATAACAGACATTCCAAATCGTCCATGAACAATAAACTGCTCATGTACGAAGTCATAATTCGGCCAGCTTTGACTTATGCATCCGCTGCTTGCGCCACCGCCACCAACACACACACACACACACACACACACACACACACACACACACACACACACACACACACACACACACACACACACATCAAGATTCTTCAAATCATCCAGAATGAAATTATGAGAATGGTTACCGGAGCGCCATGGGTTTTCAGAAACAGTTCATTCGCATCTGAAAATGCCCGCAATGCTTGAGTTTATAACTCAATTATCCACACTCAGTTCGCAAAAGCCGCTTCCCACCCAAAGGATCTTCTCCGTAGTGCCACCGACTACGATGAGCAACTTCCAGTAAGGCGTAAGACTCTAAAGCTTATCCTGACCCGATACCGCACCCGCGGCAAACAGAAAGGAAACTTTCAAAATACCACCGTGATGTGAGAAATCACTCCGATGGAGGTATAGACCAAGGTCCGGCGCACCAAGGAGTCGACTTTAGTGGGTAAGAGTCCTACACTGCCTTGATATACCACACACTACGGTGTGTGCATGAGGTGTGCCGCAATCAAAACCAAAAGCTCTGAGCTTATCTTTAAAATCAACTAGCAGCGGTGGTCATACTGTTCAGGCTCGGCATCGGAGTACCGAGATTTATCGTTTATCAATAAATATGCAGTGTGTAGCCGGTGAGATGAAGACAATTGGGCTTTAGTAGGTGCCTCGAAAACCTCCAGGTGTGCTTTTAACGATGGCGATTAACGTATATTTAAGCTCTATTGTATGTCAGGCAGCCTACTTAATTACTTAGTCAACAGGTAAGTAAAAATACTGCTGTTATTAACGGTACAGTGCGCGTTTGTTTGTGGTTTGATTTTCACCGTCTTTGTAAAGCTACGTAAACCGTTTGTTATGATAATCTACGGCAGGCTAGTAATATTAAGTATACAATAATCATTGCAAATAGCAATTGTCCAGCCATATGACGTAACATTAAAAGCGCATAATGTATATTAGTCAAGTAGAGGGGCTGTCGATAAATATGTGAATATACTAAACAACTCGACGATATAGATAGAATAATGATATTTATTTGGTTCATTAGTTACAATTATTGTAAATCGGACAAGTCATAAAGCTTACAAGATAAAAAACGTATCACAACTTATCACAAGGGTACGTGCCCAACAATCTAAGATATAACGAGCTTAGCATCACAACAAAAAACATACGTTCACAGTGCAGCTTCATAAAATTCACTCAAACTAAAAACTATGAGTAATCAAAGCAACCTTCAGTTGTTTTCTAAATTGTTTTGCACCATTTGTGTCCCTCAGAGAACAAGGCAGCAGTTTGTACAAAAAGCAACCTGCATAACATGGCGACTTCCTAAAAAAAGAATGGTGACATTTATTAAGATGAAAAGTATCTTTTTCTTGAGCGTTGTACCCATGAAAATCCAAGTTCATAACAAATTTTCTCTTGTTTTTATGAATGTAAGTTAACAGATGGAACAACTAAACCGATGTTAACGTCATAATGATATTTTGCATAAAGATGTTACAAGAGCGCCCATAAGGTAGATTGTATATTAATCTCAGTGTTCATTTCTGTAGCACAAATATTCTATGGCAGTCCGAGGATTGTGCCCAGATAACGATACCGTAACTCAGATGTGAATAGACAGTCGCGTAATAGACTTTCAGCAGATGTTCCTAGCTTAAGGAATCTTTAAGCATCAAAATTGCATAAAACCCGGAATTTAATTTCTTGCACACGTGATCAATCTGGTCTATATATAACAGGCTACTGTCAATTTTAACACCCAAAAATTTTGTCACCTTTTTGAATTGCACCGCATTTCCGTTCACCAAAATAGTGCTGTCGCACATTCTTCTCATCGGTAGTAGTTATGCATTTCAAGAGAAAAATTTTTGTCATAGTTTAAAATTAGTCTGTTTCTATAACACCATTCATCAAAAGACTGTACTACGGATTTTAACTTTAATTCAGCTTCCTCCACCGTCTTGTCGTAGACAACAATAGAAGTGTCATCGGCTTACATGGAGACTTTTCTGTCTTGTATAAATTGCGGCAAATCGTTTACATAGAGTGTAAACAAAAGTGGACCAATGACACTTCCCTGAGGTGTGCCCATACTTACACTATATCTCTGGGAATTAATATTATTCGCTTTTACAAGTAACTGCCTGTTGTTGAGATACGAAAGCAGAAGGTCATTTCAAGTGCCTCTTATCCCCAACGCCCATATCTTCTCCTTAACAAAAAAGGATTTACCGTGTCAAAGGCAAGAGACAGGTCAAAAACTAAGGTTACCACAATGTAGTTGAGGTCCATTCTTTCGTTTATATATTGATTGTATTCGATAAGGGCAGTTTCTGTTGAATAATCAGTTCTAAACCCGTGCTGTGATGGTCATATTATAAAAGAGTTAGGGATTATCTCTTGAGTAACGCCATTAAATCAATCAGATGCGCCTTCGACTTAAAATCTCCCTCTTCGGCTTCGTTTTTTATCTAAGAATCAGTATATATAAATACGGATGGCGGCAAAGATTAGGTTAGAATATTTCATTCTCTGATAAAGCTAACGTTGTTAGCGAAACGATTGTTAGGTCTTTAAAAAGATGTGTTGTGGTGATTTGTGTTCCTCCAAGTGTACTTATTAAATAAATATTTATACATTTGTATACGTTTTGTAAATAATAGAGAATAAACATTCTTTTGGTTATTATATATTTGACTTTATATTCTTTTCCATACTAAGTCTTATTAATAGCTTTTTTTTAAATTTCAACAACACACCACGATGGCTTACAGCCTAACTACTATCGTACCGTGGGTGTTGACAAGGAGGAAAGAGGCAGCTTGTTAATTCTGGACTTGAAGGTTTGGAGGTTCGGAGGAGAAGGAAAAACATGTGCCGGCAAGGAATTCCATAACTTGGAAGTCCTCGGGACAAAAGAGCGGGCATAACAATATGTTCTATGTCTGGTGAACTGGACAGTAAAAGGGTGCATTCGCTTTGTTCCCCTGGTAGATCTGTTGGGGGCAGCAGGTGGGGAAAATATGGAGGAAAGCTCCTCTGAGTAGTGCCCGTGCAGATATCTATAAAAGAGAGAGAGGTCACCAACGGCACGTCGGTGGGCAAGGGATGGCAGCTTTTGGGTGAGAGTAGGGTCACCAATGAGGCGTATAGCTCTCTTTTGAATGGAGTCCAGGATAGCGAGTGTAGAAACGGCAGCAGCACCCCAGATGTGGGAGCTGTATTCGAGGTTTGGCCTTATTTGTGAAGTATATAAGGTATAGAGATTAGCTGGTGAAAAGTATTTGCGAGCCCGGAAGAGGAAACCTAATTTCTTAGCAGCCGCTTCTGCAACTGATGTGACATGTTGGTGCCAATTAAGATTTCGATCCATAGAAATGCCAACAAGAGAAAAGGACTCATTACTTTGAAAAACTTGGTTGTTCATTGTGATGGGTCTAGGGCTGGTGTATCTCTTGTGAGAAAGAAAGCAAGACTTAGTCTTGGTGGGGTTGAATTGTACAAGATTGCTACTTCCCCAGACTAATATTTTTTGGAGATCCACGGAGGCAGAACCGTCCATGAGTCTGCGATCCTCATCTAATTGGGCTAAAGAGACAGGCTTAGAATATTCTATATTTGAATGGAGGGTGCTGTCGTCCGCGTAGCTGTGAACTGGGTTGGATATGCTCGAGAGGAGGTCATAGGTGTGGAAAAGAAACAAAGTGGGCTAAAGCTGAACCTTGAAGAACTCCTGCATTAATTGGATACAGTTTAGAGGAATGGCAATCCACAACAACAGATATGCTCCTGTTGGAGAGGAAATTTGCTGTCCACATACAGAGTTTTGGTGGTAGGCCATAGGCCGGAAGTTTATTAAGCAGCGCTGCGTGCCAGACCTGGTCGAATGCTTTGGATATGTCTAGAGCAACAATCTGGGATTCACCGTGTTGTTCCATAGAGTTGTTCCAAGAATGGGTGACAAAGGAAAGGAGGTCGGCAGTCGATCTGCGCTGACGGAATCCATACTGCCTGTCGTGGATTAGACTGTGTTTTTCAAGACATTTTAGTTATTCGGTGTTTATATACTTTTCCATCACTTTAGAGACGACTGAAAGGAGAGAAATAGGCCTGTAGTTGCTGGGAAGCGCTTTGGATCCTTTCTTGGGGATGGGTTGTACTCGAGCAGTTTTCCAGTTACTAGGGAATATGCCTTTATTATAAGATATCTGAAACAGACGAGTTCGGACAGGAGCAAGCTCTGGTGCGCATTTTTTGAGAACAATTGCTGGGATCTCGTCATGGCCAGAGGCTTACCTGATATTAAGAGAAGAGAAAGTCTTTCGTACCTTTTTAGTTTTGAAAATGATATCCGTCATTTCATGCGCGAAATTGGGGACTGTTGGAGGTTAAACATTTGGAGGTGGGTTGAGAGTAGAATTGCCGGCGAACAACGAAGCAAAAGTTCAGCCTTGCCCACGGCGGTAGAAACAATTTCATCCCCTGAGACAAGAGGTGGGAACGTGCTTTTGCAGAAATTATTCCCAATATATTTAGCAAGAGTCCAGAAGGGTTTGCCGCCGTTGGAGCTTAACAGGACTTTGTTTTTGATGTGGTTATTAAACGAGTTTTTTGCCTCAGAACGAATGCGGACATAGCAGTTTCTTGCGTCGTTAAATGCTTGACGATTTTCTTGACTGGGATTGTGTAGAAGCGTTTTGTGAGCTTCGACTTTTTCAAGTCTGGCCTTGTCACAGGATTTAGAGAAGCAGGGCTTTTGAGTGGCTGAAGAGGTTTTCTGTGTACGTGGGATAAATAATTCCTTGCCAGCTTGGATAATTTCGGTGACGTTTTGTGAGATATCAGAGGGGTCAGGATGAGAGAAGCAGACAGACGCCCATGGAAATGAGGAAAAGTAATCTTGCATTTCGTCCCAGTTCGCGGAGTTGTAGTGCCAAACGATACGTGGGTGTGATGACTGTGTGACCTCGGGTTGCATTGCGCAGGAAGCAGTGACCATGCCGTGGTCTGAGCGACCATGGGGGGCGGTGACTGATATCTTATAGCATTCAGGTTGTGTAGTAAGAAGGAGATCCAAGGGATTTGAGCAGTGTGTTGGGATACGAGGAAAGTAAGTAGTTTGCTAAACCATATTGGCTAAAGAATTGTTGACTGCAAAGGCCTCCGCTGCTCTCCCTTGTGGATCGGTTTTTAAAGATCCTAGCCATTCCTTATTATGGACATTGAAGTTACCAAGAATAGTGACCTCGTAGGAAGGATATTCAGAAATCAGAGAGTCGGTTTTTTCAGAAAGGTAGTCAAAGAGCTGGACAAAGTTGTTGTCAGAAGGTGACCGGTAAATGCAACAGATGAATTTAGTTGCAGCCCTGAGAGAGAGTTTTATCCATAGTATGTCTTTTCTTCCAGCTTCTAAATTGGGGAGTCTGGTGCAGGGTAGATTGCCACGGACGTATGCGCACACGCCTCCATGCAATCTAAAGGAAGTAAGGAGCTCATACCCCGGGAAATTAAGGTGATTAGTGGCTGTTTTGGCACTGATTTGGGTTTCGGTGAGGAAGAGGAGTTGGGGCCTGTTAGCCTGGAGGAAATGGTGGACGGAGTTCAGGTTAGAATTTAGGCCACATATATTCGAAAAGGATATGTTAAATATTGATGTTGCCGCCCCCTGTACACCCCTCTCCCGGAGATCCGAATGGAGGGTTATTTTGCCTCCGGTATATTTTGTACAAGGAGGAGCCATCATCATTTTTACTTATAAGGGAAACCGACTCATACACCAGAACCGGAAACGTCTGTTGGGACTTCACCGGCCCCTTGATGTATGGGGTGGTACCTCCTCGGGCGTGAAAAAATCCTTTACTATTACGTCAAGGAAAATTCCACTACCATCTGCTATGGATTGGATTGAATCAATGTCTACCCCTTTGCACGCAAGAATGAGGCATAGTTAACAAATTTGAATTTGTTAGGTTAAATAATTTACTATCGAGTTTTGCAGTCTGACTGACATAAAGCCAAGCGATTCGTATGCAGGGCCATTGTTATCTAATGAATGTTAGAAAAGTGTCAAATCAGTTTTTCAAATTACTCATTTTGGGAAAATCGGTTTCTGGCTAGGTTTTGTGATCAAATGTCCCCATAGCCCAGAATTAAAAAAAATCTTGTAAAAAAATATATTTTTAATTTCGCTAAATAGGTTTAAAAATTGTCGAGGAGAAATCGAAAATACTCTTATGCGTGCAGAATATCAAATAATTTTGTGAGTTTCTAGACACTGAAAAGTAGAAATTAGAACAAGTGTAATTTGTCATGAAAAAAGTAATACTAATGAAAGTTTAAATTAACTTGTAATAATGTGAAAATGATTTGTTATAAAAGTAATTGTGCAATTTGAAACTATATTTGTAAGTACAAATCTGGTTGCAGTGCTATCGGGGCGGCAAAGCCGCGAACGAGCCACGAGGGAGAAAAAAAAGTACAAATCTGTGAAAAATCAATATTTTCTTTGTACACTTGTTATCAGTGTGAAATCATTATTTTCTGCTAAACTTTTTATTACAAAAACCTGTTATGGATTTAAAACTGAAACGTATTTTGTTTGATATTGCACGAGCAAAAATAAAAATGATTGGTTGTTTGCTGAGGACAATTGTACTGTTATTGACATAATTCAATGGATATAGATGAGATATCGATGTTGGCAGTATTCCATCTATGCCAGGTGTACATTAAATACGAGATGCACGAATATGCCAGAAACAGTCGAGAGACAGCAAAACAGCAAATTCTATTACTGAGAATGGAACCTTGTAAATCAATCATTTTCTCTGTATCTTTTCGCAAATACATTTGCTAATATGTCAAATGATCTGTAACGGTTTGAGCGAGTCAAGTTGTACAATGAATTGTGACTTGAATGCTGCCGAGAGTGAAACTTATTTATTATTCAAGACACCACAGAAACATGAGTTTCTCGTTTAGAATCAGGCTATACTCCCTAGCTCGCTGGCTGATGAGTTTCTCTGTCACTGAAATTTTTCATCTTACTTACGCATCCTGATGACCCAAGCCGCCATTGTCCTCGAGGCTGATTAATTTCTCAAGAAATTTAGGTAATAAAACGGTTGCCAAATTTGTAGCCTTTTATAAAACAGATTTCACAATCCAAGCAAGTTTCCTCTTCGTTAAAAAGAGATCAAAAAGCTCTCCCTATTAAAATAATATCAGACTGATTACAATTATAGCTTATAAACTTCTGAGTACTTATACATTTTAATTCTTAAATTAAATTATTTTAATGTATTGACCCAAATTCTCGGTGGTCCGTGTGCCTCTGGACCGAAGGGCACTGGATTGATTCGCAGGGTTCCCCTTTCACATTTTCAATACATACTGTAATACATTAACATCAACCTAGGTTCTGGAATTGTATTTGAGCAAGTTGAATATCTGCACGTTCCGCTCTTCGGAGGAGGCGTAAGGCCGTCGGTCCTGTGTCCATGCAATGTTGGGCATGTTAAACATTTCTATCCTCATTACAGAAAGGCAGAGGTTTTGAAAGCTTTCCAGGTTAGTGAGGTGAAACAGCTGCCTGGCGTCGGTGATTGTCCGTAGTCGCATAGACGTTAGTAAAAAAATGCATTGACCCATGTACATGATGTAATATTATTTTTTAGGGGTGAATAAACACCTTAAAAGAAGGTTACTAAGATTAAACTTAAACACCTTAACTCAAGTTAAATGATTAGACAGATATGATTTACAATTTTTTAAGATTTTATTTTTAAAAACTGTGCAAAGAATCAATGTTACAAAATAAACACCGCTATACAATAGCTGTTTGAAGTTATTGCCCCGTTGTTGGACGCAAAGTCTTGCTCGACGTATACATGAATCGGCATAACTTCCAAGGCAGAGATTTTGCTGCCAAATTCTTGTCGCAGCTGCTTCAACACTGTTACGAAGGTCCTCGAGGTCAAGCATATCGTTGGTGTTTACCACCATCTATGCAAGGCCCCATAAATAAAATCTCGGGGTGCAAGATCGGGTGACCGAAAAGGCACCGGAACAGGACCACATTGACCAATCCATTTATTTTGAAACATATTAAAAGTATTTTTTTAGTACTACTAGAAGAATCCTCTGCAATAAGGTTTAAGATTTCCTCTTTCATATTCAATATTCGTTGATGGCGTCCTCGTCTACCTCGCCGTCCTTGAAGTGTTTGTAACAGTTTTCAATGTACGGATTAGTAGGGTCCAGAATAATGGAATGGGCGTTAGGAAACCGGTTAAAGTACACTCGATTTACAGCATCAGTGGTGTTTAAGTTTCTATTTGTTATTGCCGGGTTTCGTTATTAAACTGTTTCACAGAATATTACCTAGCATTATTACCTAATTAAGTATTGTAAATTAAATCACAATATTTTTTACCGTGAATCATTACAGAAAATTTTGCTAAAGGTAGAAGTCTGTTGTTAGACTCCATAGCCTACTGCTTTTTGAACACTTTTTTTGTCTTTTGTTTTCTGGTATTGGATTTCATAGCCTACTATCCTCAAAACAGTTTTTCTCAAAATTGTCAGTGCAGTTACAAGATTTCTCAAGCATGTTGTACATCATTGGAAAGCTCTTTTCACATGATATCACAAGAGCAAAAAATACAATATGGCTGCCATAACAAAAACACACGTTGATACCTGTAGCTCAAAAACAAATGACAATCCAAAGTTGAGAATAGCACAAAAAGACTACTCTGTAAAAATTGTCCTTATAATGTGCCAGTCTTAAATGTCGGATTAACGCCTACTTAGATATGGAAGAAAAAAGAAGTCGACAAATTTTGGTTTTCACACGGATAACTCAAAAATAATGGGCCCATTTTGATAAAGTTCGGAAGTACGTTCGTTTTGTAAGTGGCTTCGACAAGTTCGTTTCGCATTTTTGGTTTTGTATCTCGGAAAATAACAAAGCTATGTCAACGAAATTTGGGACACAATATACATCACTTAGTTAAAAGAAAAAAAGCTATAGGCATTTAAGGGAAACAAATTTGGGTGCCACTGATGACCAGATAAACGAACAAAACCAGAACCTTTTGTGTGGATAACATAATCTGTTGTATATTCCAGACAAGAGTTATGTTTTTTGGTGCAAAAAGGTCAAGAAAAACCAGAAAAATTTGAAACTGAAAAATCGTCAGAGTCGCGATTTGAAACGTCAAAATTGGCAATTTTTGGGCAATGAACCTTAAATGAATAATATAATAAGAATTTATGATTTTTTTTCTGGTTTTCAAGATGCTAAAGGAAAACTGAATTTTACGATTTTATTTTAATTTTTTTCTGATGTTAACATTAGAGCTAGAAAAAATAAGAATTCTTCTATATAGCTACTCTTCATAGGCTTTCACATAATATTGTAAATTCTACAGTTTGACGTCCCGTTTTTGAAAAACCAACAACCAAGTTTTTTTCAGTACGGTCCAGCTTAAAAGAACACAGGTTTTCAAAGTACTTTTAAATCTATATTCAGCGACATATCAAATGTGGTCGTTTAATTAAGGGAAAACTGGAAAATGAATACAACATACGTAACACAAAATTCATAAGATAATTCAAAATTATCAACTACAGCCCCCACCGAGGGCTTAGTTACCCATCAGCAAGGGACAGATATTAGCAGTAGTGCATATAGGAGGTGGAAACGGTTTTATAGAGAATGCAGACGTGATTTTCAAATAAAAAACTCAGCTGACTACTAAGATGACAAAATTTAAAGTCATCTAACCTAACGCAAAAAGGCACGTTAAAACTGGTTAAGTAGTCTCGAACACGCTTGCGTAGAAAACTAGATACACACACAAAAAGTCGTAAAAATTTGTGTACTTGAAAGTGTATGTAAAACAACGTATATAAAGGTTATGACATTTCAACAATTTGTTTTGAATTGACAGTTCCTTTCTTCAATTTAGTTGTGTAATCTTTTTCGGAGTAGAGAGATACAATCAATATACTCAGGAAACTTTTCCCCGCCTGAATTAAAAGCGAGAATTCTCGTTAAAAGAAGCGCTGATGGTGAAGAGCGGTATCTGAAACTCGTATATTAATATCTAACTTATCTTTATTTATATCTATTGCGAAGTTAAATATACGAGCACAATAAATTTAAATTAAACTGAAAAAGGAAATAAAAATTCCTCCCTTAAGAACTCCATATATTAAATTTAACTAGTGCACCTTCAGCTGCAAGCCGGCGGCGCGTTAAATATGATCGCTTTAAAAATTAATAATGATTTAGGGAATGCATGGATTGATGTAAAAGCAGCTCGTTAGTTTTATATGGTAATAAAAGTCACTTTGTAATTTTCCCTCAGGGAGAAAACTTGAGCTCGCCAAACCACTTGAATTAAATGGTAATATTTTGTTTTTACAAATTATCGCTCTATTCAACTATTATGAAACATTTACCTACCTCATTAATTTTTCCCGAATATTAACGTTGACTTTTTCTAATAATGATATATTATACAAATACACATATCCATACAGATTATATCAGCTAACGTCTCCGCAACTATCGCACTCAGGGGCGTGCGGTGACATTTCAAATAAGGGAACCAATTCTTAGAAACTTACCTACTTGTAGTGTAACTCGATCCCTCTGTCATTTTTGGAAAATTCGTTAATAATGTCGTCATGTAACTGTGGATTCTGGGACATTTCCAGGACGAGTTAATTTTTAACTGACAAAATTGAAATTTGGAAAGTCTTTCCTGTCCTGTTGAATTTCTAACAAAACTCTTGATACGTTTCAATATAGAAAAATTTCGTTAGAAAGATGCACTAGTAGCAGGAATTGTTAATACTAATTCTCATAATTTCAACACTTCAGAATATGCATTTTCCAATATTGATTGTTTTAAGAAAGTTAAAAGTTCACTCGTGTTAGTTTTTGTGTCAATAACATCGGGTTCATAAACGACTGTAAGTTCTGATCGTAATAAGGCTTTGTCAAAATAATGTCCATAGTGGTGAAATAATGATTTGAATGAATCTTCTGGAAAAGGTATCCCTTTAAATCTTCCAAAATTACACAATTCAATAAATTTTAGGTCACTGAGATGATAAAATCTGCAGTTAATTTGCTGCTGAATTTGATCTATAATTTCGTAGAAAAGGCGGCGGTAAGAAGGTCTCCCACATTATCAGTGCGTACACCCGTTCTTCGTGACTCCACTACTCCTTATTCAATTGTTTTTTCCCAGAAATTATTAAATTCATTCCTTTTTTGAATTATAATGGATTTAAATTCACTTTTTTTTAGGCAAAAACCAATGTAATATATTTTACATTACAATATGTTAAATACATTATCTGAAAACGGAAATATTTCCGAAAATATATTTAGTAAAAAATTAAAATTAAAGTCTCCTTTCAAACCATCCAAAAATCCTCTAGAACTATTTATTGTTTCTGCGTCCCAATGTTTGCTATTTTCCATTATGTTTTCAAAAAGTTAAATTAACGATTCACGGTGTTCAAATATTGTTAACACAAGTCTGCCGTTGTAGTTCCATCGGGTTGCAGCTACTTTGGGTAAACGTTTTTTAATAATTGAGTCTAAGGCTTGTGTGCGCTTCGTAGATTTGGAAAAAAGCAGCCATTTAACACTTTACATTCTTTAATATGATTTACAGATTGGGATAAAATTAAATTTAATTTATGAGCACAACAGTGTACAAATAGAGCAATGGAGAACGTTTCCCGCACTTTAGCTTGAAGACCTCCTAAATGTCCGGCCATAACAGCAGCCCCATCATAGCTTTGGGAATTTAATTTATTATCAGCCTCCTCAATATCTTTCATAATATTAAGCACAATTTTATATAGAGCGTTTGCGGTACGATCTTCTGTCACATTTTTAAAGCCTAAAAATCTTTCTTGTACACTCCCATCCATTTTTACGTAGCGTATTACTACAGATAGTTTGCTTAAATTAGTTACATCGGTTGTTTCATCTAGAACAATAGCAATGAAACGAATCTGTTTAATTTCAGATTTAATTCTGTTCAAAATAATAGTGGCAGCAGCCGAAATTAAGTCATTCTGAATGCGATTTTATGTCCCGCGAAAAACGTTAGGCTGTTCCAAGTGATTTTTTAAACAAATGTCGTATTTGGATATTAAACAAGCTAGGTCTTGAAAGTTTCCTCTATTTGCAGATGTAGTTGTTTCGTCATGACCCCTGAAGCCCAATTCATGCTGACCAAGAAAACACACAGCATCAATAAGTCTTTTTAATATGTTTTTGTTTTTATCAACCAGTTCATTGTGTCGGCGATGACTAATTTCTATCTGCTTGTCAACGGCGTATTCAAATCGCGTTTTTCGAAAGACATTTAATTTTAAAATGGTCAGTAAATGCGCTTTAGACATAACATGTCTTTGTACTAGTTTATGTAGATTATTCAAGTCGGAAAGCGCACTTTTATTCCACACCCCCTTTTCAGTCACAAATAGACTACAAGACCATCAAAACAGTTTATTCCTGTTTTCACACCCCGTTAACCATTCATATTGTTTATAAGTTTTTTCCGCGTTGTAATGTCGAATAGGTACATGTTTTAATTCTTGTATTTAAGTTTTTTAGAGTAGGTTTCGGCCTACCTTTATTAATAATAGCAAGTTTTTCACCAAACTGTAAAGCTGGAAATCCTTTAGTTATCAAAAAACACACAATGCAATTACAGTTATTATTACCATTTGTTTGTAAAGTTTGTAAATCCCCACTCCCACCGTCACCGCTGTTAAAAGCTGATCTACTTGCAGCCATATTAATAATCATAAAATGCCAATGTATTTAACCTAGTCGACTGCTTATATCTACGAAATAATCAGGCACATTCACGTTGTACTTGCATCGGGTCTTCGTAGTACAACACGTTCTAAAAACACGCGTACATCGCGCCGAGCCGGGGTTTCTTTTATAAAGTTGCCTGCTGACTACGTGTATTTAACTGAAGTCATTGCATCCGCTCCTAGTATCAGATCAGGTTCATGCTGTCCGCATGCGGTCGCATTTACTGGGACGACGTCCTTGCTAGGAGTGTATATACAAATACAGTATGATGCATAATAAATAATTATGTGTGTGAGCTTGATAAATAAAAATTTTAATAATTAAATTAGTTTCAGAATTTGAAATTTAATATTTAAAATACAAAAGGGATTTAAAATAATGCGGTTTAGGTATGTAGTCGTTATTTTAAGGGAAGCAATGCTTCCCTTGCTTCCATGGACCGCACGCCACTAATCGCACTTACATTTATAATTCCGAAAGTAATGCTTGACATACTTATTTATTTTTACCAGCACATTCAAAATTTCTACTAAGAGACAACGGCCTCGTATAACAAATATACTACCTAAACTTGCTTTTTTTTAATAGAACACTCTGTTTATTTTTACGCTACACCGACTTGCATCAAATACTGTATTATGTGTGACAAAAATGTTTCACTCCACAAATTATTTTTCTGTCTTTATCATTTTTCTTAATGACATTTATAATTCTTCTAAAAATATTGATAATACATAGATCAGTTGCAATTACGAAATAAAATGTCAAGAGTGACAGCTACATTAATGTAGTGCAATTTGCTTTCTTATGTTGCTTTTTTTGGTTCAGAAACATACTACCTGGTTCCGCAACCAGATGGCGGCACGTGTTTCGTGTCTTACATCTCACTTAGTTTTGGAAGGCGGGCTACCAGAGCCGTATTAGTTTATAGGTGTATTTTCGCTTCTAGGCGCCCTAGAATCCACATCCAGGGTTATTTTTATCTGTTTTCATGTATACAGGTGACGCACTTCTACGATAAAGCGCGTAAAACTCAATATATCCGTTATTGTAAAAGATACGAGAAAAAATTATACACGTTAATTATAGGGTGTTTTCAGCTGTCTGTTTTAAAAAATATATTTTGCAATAAGAGGGTGGCCCATAAGTCGTTGACGATGAAAATTTTCTTTTTTTTAATCGAACACGCTTTATGGTATTGCATTTTTGTATTTTCCCTCGAAACATAATGTGTGTTTGTAAGAAAAGAAATTCGGAACGCAGCAAGCGCGTTATGGTGACGAACTTTCATTAAATGCTCAAATTTCAATTGCTTAATTTGCTATTAGCCTAAGGTACGTTGGCTAGGAAGCCAAAATATTTTAAGTTTATTTTCGGAAAATTTTGGTACCTTTTCAAACATTAAAGTTATTTTAATGAAATATGGTACATTTTTGCTATTATATAGGTTATACTAAATTCGATGCTTGCTTTCTTAAAAAAGCCATAAATGCCATTAAAAACTATTTTTATGACTGAAAACGCATATCTTTATTATTGGTTTATTTAACCATTTTATACAATATTTTTTGCCCCAACAACTTAAATATGACCTGCTATGCTCAACGCACTCATCTAAAAGAGCGCCCGTTTACAAAAAAAAATCTGCGTTATTTGTGTATGTATTATTTGGTTCTTGCAACATTGCTCAAATAGAGCCAATGGGTATCTAGCATAGAGCAACGTTGAATGCAACCAAAATACTCATTACAGAGGTGAAAAATAGTAGTGTAAATAAACATAATTCAAAAAGTTAAACATTTTAGACCACTTCGGAAGTGACAGTATAAGAAAAATGTTGACGTTTTTGAACATCTCGGATGATATACTGTGTTTTTTTCCCTCAGGGCTCGTCCGCGGCCTTGCCGCCCCGATAGCACTGCAACCTTTGGTTGATTGTGCATACCCTTAATCTTACTCCACCCATTCCAAAATCACTGTGCCTTGAACTAGTCTGCACAGTGATTGGTAGGGTGAAGTTTTATATTGCTCTGTCTCCGGTCTAGACTGACCGTAGATCAGTTGTCTTTTGCGGTCCAGAGCTTTACACTCGCACAAGATGTGCTGGGCTGATTCCTCTCCCTCTCCGCAGAGTCTGCATGCGAGGTCCCCTTCGAACCGCTCCATTTTATGCAGGTGTTTCTTGACGGCCATGTGTCCCGTCAAGAGACCTGTTGTGTTTCTGAGCTGTCCTCTGCTAAGATTTAGCAGCTCCACATCTCACTTTGAACTGGGTCCGTCAATTATTGACTTCTTATGTCTGAGCCCTCGACAGTCCGCCCAGTACACCCTGTGTTGATTTCTGACCCAGGACTTAATGGCTCCCTTGGCAGTGCTCTTTGACACGCCCAGAGCCGGTTCTGGTCCCATAAATGGTTCTGCTGACCCTCTCTTCGCGAGACTGTCAGCTTCTTTATTGCCTTTGACCCCCGAGTGACCCAACACCCAGATGAGGGTCACCTCATTCTGCCCAGCCAGGTCGCTCGTCTCGTCTCGGCACTCACTCACCAGCCAGGAATTTACCCGTGGGCTACTTAGTGCCTTAAGGGCTGCCTGGCTGTCTGTGACTATGAGGATCCGCTTGTTGGTGTAGCACCTCCTCTTGTTCTCCCGCACACAGTGCAGGATGGCGTACATCTCGGCCTGAAACACAGTTGCGTGGGCTTCGAGGGAAATACTATGACTTACCCTCGGTCCTTCCTAATAAACACCTGCCCCCGTCCCAAGCTCCCCGCCGGACCCGTCTGTGAATCAGACGAGCGCGTCCCGTGGTATGCCCGGCGTCTCCTCCCGCCATGCCTCGCGGTCGGGGATTTTCACTGTAAATTTGTTTTCCCTGCACATTTGCGGGCTCGCGAAGTCTGACCTCATTTCAAGCATGGGCTCCTTCACGATCTCCTGAATTTTGCAGTTGCCCCTGAAGCCTGGGTTGATTTTCAGTCTACCATTGCAGGCTAGTCTGTATAGTCCTAGCCTGGCCTCGCCCATAATAACTAAGTGTAGGGGGGGGGGGGCAGATCCAGCAACACCTCCATGGCGGCTGTTGGGGTTGAAGACATGGTCCCTGTGATGCCTAGGCAAGCCATCCTTTGGATCTTGCCTAGCTGTTGTTTGGCACTGGATTGTGTCACCTTAGGCCACCAGACCAGTGCCGCATATGTTAACGATGGTCTGACCACCCTTGTGTACAGCCAGTGGGCCATACTAGGTATTAGTCCCCACGTTTTTCCATATAGCCGCCTAGTGACGGCTAAGGTCATGACTGCCTTACGCAGTATTTTTCCAATGTGACCATTTCAGGTTAGCTTAGAGTCCAATACGACCCCAAGATATTTTACCTCCCTGGCCATTGGAACGCTCCTACCGTATAGAGTGAGAGTTCTGTGGCTGTCGCACTTCGTCCTCCTCGTAAACAGCACGACGGTTGCTTTCTCGGGGCTCACCCCGAGCCCTTGATCAACCGCCCACCCTTCCACCACTTTCAGTGCAGTCTGCATGCGCTCCCACACTGCCTGTATGACCTTTTCTCGGATTATGATGACAATGTCGTCCGCATAGCCCTGTACCTCATACCCATCTCCCGCGAGCCTCCCCAGCAGGCCGTCCACGACTAGGCACCAGAGCAAGGGAGACAGAACGCTCCCCTGCGGACACCCCGCCGCGACCACCGCCAGCAGAGTCCCTCCCGCGAGTGAGGTGAACACCGCCCTGTCCCTGAGCATGGAACCGATCCACCTGCAGCAGGTCTCCTCTATTCCACGCTCCCGGACAGCTGCCAGAACCGATCCGAACGAGGTGTTGCTAAAGGCCCCCTCTATGTCTAGGGAGGCCCCCAGCGCCACCTCCCTGTTCTCCAGCATATTCTCCAGTTTCATCACCAGTTGGTGCAGTACTGTCTCTGTTGATAATCCTGCTCTGTATGCATATTCTCCGCAGTGTAGGGGATATGCTTCCAGTACACCGCCCCTAATGTGCCGCTCGAGCAGTTTTTCCACTGTTTTTAGCAAGAAGGACATGAGACTTATTGGCCTCAGGGACTTTGCCTGGTCTGTTGGACGCCCAGGTTTAGGAATAAATACAACCTTGGCCAGTCTCCATGCCCTTGGAATGTACCCCAGAGTCAGGCTGGCCCTCATAATGAGGGTAAGCACCAACGCCAGTATATCTATCCCCTGTTGGAGCATGATGGGCATTATTCCATCAAATCCCGGCGATTTGATATATACTGTATTTACTATAAGCACTTGTTGAAGGTTATTAGTTTGACACTAATTTATGCAGATAAATGTAAGATTAGATTTATTTATTAATCCAGCCGACAATTAAACTTGTATAGAAAAACCACAAAAATAATAATAACAGTTATGCGCTAAGTGTACAGCTTAGGTATATAATAGGATAATTTTGCCCACACAGTTATTTTAGCGACAGCTATTGATGAATACAACTTCGTTGTCGAAATATGCACTAAAAAGTAAACAAAAATAGCGCATAACTCTGTTATTATTCTTCTTGTGGTTTTTGAGGTGACTCTTCCTTTTGTTTCAGTTTACAGCCACAGCGTCCAGACTCATTTGCAGTCTTTTAAAATTGTATAAGCGAAGTCATTACAAATATATAATAATTAGTTCTACACAATAAAATGAAATTCTGGGCGCAGCAAGTGCGTTATGGAAGTGAATTTTCATAAAAATGTTTTTAATTACAAATATAAAGCTCTAATGCGAGCAGGCATCAATTTGATTACCGGTATAACCTATATAGTAGGAACAATGTACCATATTTTATCAAAATAATTATTAGAAAATGTACAAAAATTTTCCGAAAATCAACTTCAAATGTTTCTGAGAAAACTGGTCTCCTAGCCAATGAACCTTAAGTAATTAGCAAATTAAGTTATTGAAATTTGAAACATTTAATGAAAATTCGCAACCAAAACGCCCTTGCTGCGTTCATACAAAAATTTTCCGAAAATAAAGTTAGATGTTGGTTTCCTACCCAACAAAACTTACGTTAATAGCAAATTGAGTTATTGAAATTTGAAGGATTTAATGAAAATTTGCTACCCAAACGCACTTACTGCGTCCAGATTTTTTCTTACAAACATGCATCATATTTCGATAAAAATGCTAAAATGCAGTAACGAATTTGTTCTACGAAAATTAGCTAAAAATTATAGACCGTTAAACCATAAACTTCACTAAACCTACAGCGAAAGCATCAACTTAACTAAACCGATAGCCAAAGCATGAGAGAAAGGGTCTATTTGAAAAAAAAATTCTGTAAATATTTTAGTAAAATGAAAGGCAATGACGGTTGAATTTGAAACTTAAGGGTTCGCAGAATACTCTTCTTGCAACATTTTCTTTTCACAATCCGTATTTGTTTCACGTTCTTTGCCTAAAAATTGCCAATTTTGACGTTTTAAATTGCGAGTTTGACGCTTTAAATTGCGAGTTTGACGTTTTGAGGAAAACTTCAAAATTTGTTGCTTTAGCTGCCCGTAACTTTTTTGTCCTTAAACTTAGAGACCTAAATTTTGGTACGTGGTTCGGTCTTCATAATACTAATACGCGTACCAAATTTGGTTGTCCTCACTTTGTTATTTCCAGAAATATGAATTGTTTTTGAAAGAAAACACAAAATTTTCCAGGAAAACCTGGTCCGATTTTCCTGGCTAACGAACTAATCCAAGCCACTTGCAAGAGGCAGGTTCTCACCAAATTGGATTAAGATCGGTTTATTATTTTTTGAGTTATCGGTACGATATATATATATATATATATATATATATATATATATATATATATATATATATATATATATATATATATATATATATATATATATATAAACACGGATCTCCCCTTTAGTGAATTTTTTAAAGATAATTAACTAAAAAAGAAAATTTGAATCACCAACGATTTATGGGCCACCCTGTAATTGTAGAAATATTTTTTTAAGATGTAGCTCAAGACACCCTATAATTAATGTATATATTTTTTTGTATCTTGCATAATGACGGATATATTGAGCTTTAAAAATTTTTTACGAAAATTTGACAAAAATGATATACCATTAACCGATAAACTCTATAGCCAACACTACTGTCAAACCATCAGAGAAAGGGTCTATTTGAAATGAATTTTCTGGAAATATTTTAGTAAAATGAAGGACAATGACGATTGAAACTAAGACTTCAGGCTTTGTAAAACATTATTCTTGAGACATTTTCCTTCCATAGCTCATATTATTTTCAGGTTCATTGCCTAAATATTACCAATTTTGACGTTTTGACCCAAATTTATTTTTCTTTAAATGCCAGTAACTTTTTTGTGTTTTAACCTACAGAGCTGAATTTTGGTACGTAGCTTACCTATAATGATATAAACCCGCGCACCAAATTAGGTTCCCCTTACTTTGTTAATTCCGGGGATATAATTTTTTTTCGAAAGAAAGCACAAAATTTTCCGGGAAAACCTCGGCGGATTTTCCTGGCTAACGAACTTATCTGAGCCACTTTCGAAAGCAAGGTACTCACCATGTTTTATCAAAATCGGTCTATTATTTTTTTAGTTATAGGTGTGACACATAAATACATATATATATATATATATATATATATATATATATATATATATATATATATATATATATATATATATATATATATATATATATATATATATAAACATATAAAGTCTGAAACCGACTTCGGATTTGGGTTCCGGGGGTCCTAAATAGCGCTCATTTGAAGACATTTTTTCAAAATTCAAAAGTCGAGATCTCCTCACTAGTGATTTTTTAAAAGAAAATTCACTAATAATAATAAAACTACGTTTAAAATAAACAATTTGAAAGCAAAACAAAAAACAATAAATTGACGTTGTAATCACCACAAATATACAACTTCACAACAAACTGTTACCAAAGTACTCACCAAAACTGTAGTACGCCTTAGATATGAGGAAAGATCTAAGCCGTGCTAGTTTCATATCACGAGGATCTATGAATTGAATATTTAAGTTTATTCGTGCTTTCTTGTTGAATACCCATGATTACTGCCCAGAAGTACATCCTCTGAAAATTGAGTTTTGTGTACAATAAGGCTCTGTATATATATATATATATATATATATATATATATATATATATATATATATATATATATATATATATATATATATATATATATAAAACTGCCATTATGCCAAGATCAGTGATCAGGATCGGCAGCTTGCGAGGAATATTTATCATCAATCTAATAGTCCTTTTTAAGAGCTAATAATCTAAGCACTCCATAACAAGTACCCCACACTTTTATACCATAGCTGGCTAGCTCAATAGAGACTAAAAATAAACAAAATAATATGTGCGAACGATTTTCAAACTCATA
Organism: Tillus elongatus; assembly: GCA_964006375.1. Taxonomy (NCBI): domain Eukaryota; kingdom Metazoa; phylum Arthropoda; class Insecta; order Coleoptera; family Cleridae; genus Tillus; species Tillus elongatus. The sequence goes on along the minus strand of OZ023269.1, from coordinate 103,462,528 downwards.
GTATTCCCCAGTCTCCCGATTGCATAACCATAAGATAAATGCTGTGGCACAACGTTTTGGCATGATAGTCCTATCACAATTTGTTATCAATCGCAATTCCCAGAAACGAAGATGTATTGTAATGATAAATACTTTGGCTACGCGCCTTAACAAGATAGCAAAAATCACTTTCAATTTTTGTGGTATTAAAGTTAATCATCGTTGCTTTCTATATATTTAAAAGAGAATATTATGTCTAAATATATTGTTCAAGTTGATTAGCTCGCCTAGAGGCAGGAACCAAAATCACATCAGGATTAGGGACATGTACAAAAAAAGTAGTATCGTTAGCGTACATGGCAAGTTCATCCCCACGTGTGTCACTTGTATAAATAATATACAGCAACGGACCAAAAACAGATCCCTGGGAAACTACCACGGATAATGTCACTGGAGAAGACCAAACACTCTTAAGTTCCACAACCTGTTGCCGCAAAACACGGAAATGCCGAACCACTGCAGTGGAATATCTTTAATTCATTAATTAGTTACCTATTTTATTATTTAAGTCTTTTGGTTTACAAGACCAAAAGCCTTACTAAGTCCAATAAATACATCAAGACAAGTTTCACTGCCTTCTTAGCATCTGATTAAATAAAAAAATTCGGGACACAGCAAGTGCGTTATGTTATCGAATTCTCATGAAATGCTTAAAATTTGAAATAATTCAATTTTCTATGAACCTAGAAAGTTGGATTTTAATATATACTAAAGCCTTTTCTAGTGCTACATATATACTAAGTTTGATCAAATAGCTTTGTTATTTTTTGAGATACAATTAAAAAAATCAATATCTTTTTCAGAAAAACTGGTCCGATCAGACTGGCTAATGAACTCATCCAAGCTATTAATAAAAGAAAGGCACTTGCCGAGTTTGATCAAAATTGGTTTTTACTTTTTAAGTTATCGGTTGGAAACATACATAAGTATATATATATATATATATATATATATATATATATATATATATATATATATATATATATATATATATATATATATATATATATATATACATATAAAAATTCAAACGGACGTTGGTTTCGTGTTCTATGGGACCATATTCGGGCCCTTTTGAATTTTTTTTTGCAGAGTCTCACCATCGATACCTCTTATTAGCAAATTGCTTTTAATACAAATTGATAAACTCAATGATCCCTGCAAGGTTACATCTATTCTCACCGTAATTTGAAACGCAGACCGGTTTCGCTCTAATTAGAGCTTGTTATTGCGCTATACTTATCACAGCGAGAACACACTTATAAAGTAATACGGCTAAGGTAGCCAGCCTCCTAAAACATTGTGTACGACAGAGTCGCCATCTAGGTGCGGAACCAGGCAGTATGTTGTAAGGAGAGCTTAAATTAAACAAAGACTGTGTACAACCACCTAACAATTTTGTAAATTCTCAGCCCTGATCCATTTCTTCCCTAACACAGAGACAATGTATGTAACCGTAATTAGAAACGCAGACCGGTTTTGGTCTAATTAGAGCTCATCCGTGCGCTATACTAATCACAGCTGGAAAACACCTATAAAGTAACACGGCTATGATAACCAGCTTCCTAGAACGATGTGATATGTACGACAGAGTCGTTATCTCGGTGCGAAACCACGTAGTATGTCGTCAGGACAGTTCCAATCAACACAAAATGCTAGAAATAGAGACTGTGTACAATTAACTAACAATTTTGAAAATTGTCAGTCCAGTCCTAATACAGAGACAATCTATGTACGGCTACATTAATTAATTACGTATACACAGGTAATTGCGTCTTGTGTCTTTTTCAAAAGTCTCCTGTTTCGAACGGGGCTGCTTTGACAGATGCCGTCCAATAGACGATGTTTTTCTGATGCGGAGTCCTGCATATTTTAGTGACTTTAGATGGTTTTACAGCTAACTATTTAGTGTTTTCTTGAGTGTCTATTTACTATTGTCGCTATTACTTTTAGATTCTTCCGGTAGGTTATTGGATCACCAGATGTATTTTGAACACGTAAAACTGATGTCCATGGTATATTGTATGTAGTCACTAAAAAATTGCCGTGCTTTACAACTGACTCGATTAGAGACGTTATATTTGTCATATTGTTTATGGTAATAATATCTATCGACTGATATTTTGTTAACTTCCTTAACGAAGTTGCAAGCACGCACATATCACCTGACGCTATTTTAGTTTATACGTAAGAACACTAACATTAATATTACTAAACTCTGAAATTACAAACCAATAAAACATGTATATAATAAGGCCTTTTTTAAGGAAAATGTATTTTTAAGTTGTACATATAAAACTTATGTCTCCTGTTGCTTCTTATTTAACAAGAAAGGTACATTTTTAGTGTCTGTTATGTCTACGACGCGTCTAGAAAAGCAGATATCTACAGAAACAGCCGTGATAAAGTAAAGTAGATGTTGTTTCTATCTGTTTCCCGTTCTACGATAAGCAGTACAATAATCGTTAGCCTGTTGCTATCTCATTTTTTACAAGCAAAAAACTTTCCACATATTTCTTTTCATTCCATGAACCGATTTCTCCTCTCAAAGGCATCAGAAGCATCTAGAAAACGCCATTGTTTTTTCCGAGCATTATCAGTTGTGAGCCAGTAATTTCATTGTCAACTGTTAACACTCTAGATCCTCCGTGCTTTGTGTAAACTTTGACAGCATTAAAAATGGAGAGAATTATTCTTCGTCAGTTGTTCCGTACTCGAGTCTCAACTCTCAACTCCGAAGTCTGGATTCTATTACGCTAAATCAGTAGTCCAGTGGAGACGAGTTGTTGCTCGTCCCTTGATGGTCCCTTCCCTCTCTTACAACCCGGCATTAGATAATCCTACAAAACTACTTTATCCACGCTCATAATTGTATTTACTACTATACTTTGTGCCACGGCTTACAAAGCCTTTCCCTTTACCCTTTTGCCTCACGTTTAGCCGTTCATTCTCATAAAAATAGCACATAAGTTAGATTATTTTCCTAATAATGTACTTTATGAAGATGACGCACATGATTTTTCACAAATTGTGTCTAAAAGGGCCTTATACTTTATACACGTACGCGCATGAGTAACTGTATGATGGTGAATCGGTGAATTATATCTCATGGGGGAAAATTTGATGGACCTGTTTTATTGCTGAGTGTCTTCTTTTTAACATCCGAGGCGTAAAGGTTTTTCTTTTATTGTCTTTTAAGACACAGCGCATTGAATATTGGATGATACGTATGGGATCGTTATAAGTGATGCAATTATTCCTTAACTGCTTCTGTTATTTTCATAACGTACTTCGTTAGAACATAAAACTATCAGGGGATTTGAACAGTAAATCAGCGACTGATACCTTAGAAAGAGTTTATTATCTTTCTAATAAATTATAAGCTGTAAAAGCGTTAGCAAATTAGAGAAAAACCTTGAACTCACAACCGGTTGCCATACAGGGTGATTTACGCAAAGACTTAATTAACCGTCTTGGCACTTATAATTACATTTTAATTTGAATTTATTATAATATAACGTTTATTTCAGTTATAAAAATACATATTTTCCAATATTACTATAGCTAAGTACACTTAGAGAACCCCAATCACCACAACACATCTTTTTAAAGACCAGACGATCGTTTCACTAACAAAGTTTGCATCAGGAGGAGAGAGCATGTCAGAGGATGTCCTCTGATGACGCTAACTTTGCTAGTAAAAAGAAATATGTATTGTGGTGATTGGGGTTCTCCAAGTATACTTATCAGTGCTTGTCACAGGTCCAACTTTTACTTAGTTATTCATATAGCTTTAATACATCAGAATAAAGAACTATAAGTACCTCTCTCTTACTGAAGACAAAGGTTGTAAGTAAAATAGAAACTACACATAGTGAATTTTCTCTTAACGGACACATCTTATAAGCAGTCGCCTCCTTTAAATGGCAATTTCATGGGAACCATAATAATTCTCCTAATATATTTTTTAAACCCGGACACTCCGTTAAACGGACAACGGACAGTAAGTTTATACCCCATTTAAATAAACAACCTTTCTTGTACGATAGCGAGAAAAAAGAAAAATTCTGGAAGTAGCAAGTGCGTTATAGTAGCGAATTTTCATAAGAATTGTACACTATTATTATACGACATATTAGTAAAGTTAATACTTTAAACTTACACAGACCTTGAAAATCGATTTTAGAGGTCCTAGTACGCACTCACTTGACGAATTCTTTCGAAAGTGGTACCATCGATATCTCTATATTATCAAAAAAACCTTGTGTTCTAACTCCTTTTGAGAAAAATGCCCAAAACTCAATTTTCTTTGAAGCTAAATAATTAAACTTTGCTATATCTGTCGATAGTGTAAGTGTCTTCAAAAGCAACTTGTGTTAAAAGTTTCATTATAGTAATACAAAAGATTTACAGAAGGAAACTTAATTCATATTTGGAAAAGTAAAATATCTGCTAAATTATAAACGTAGCAGTTATTTTTCCTTATTAATCGCCAATATTATTTCGTTTTAGTCAAGCTAATCAATCCGGTTTTTTCAATATCAACAATAACAGAGTTATAATTTCAGACTCAAAGGTGACAAACTTATTCAGGCGTTTTAAACAAAAATGAGATCTTGTTCAAAATGTATGAAATCTGTGCACTATTGTTTCTCCAAATGTCAAAATAAAACATTAAAAAAACATACATTCATCAAGCTGGATTCGATCGCGTAACCTTCTGCTTATGAGGCAAGGGTGATGTCCCCGGCGCCATCAAGTATACTTCAATCAACGTTTTATTTGCGTGACACTTTAGAGCGGCTTCATGCCCGGGATTATATTATATTCAAAGTATACGTAATTAATTACAGAATTAGTAAAAAGGTAAAGGTAAGATGCTTACTGGCAATTAGGCCATTGCTGACCCTTTTTGCTCATCTAAACTAACCTACCCTCCACTTTGAGCTCGATCTCAACGACGACAGTGATATGAAAAATCATCCGCCGAGTCTCGAACCGTCGACCTCCGACTCCGTATTGGAAAGTCATCGACTTTCCCGCACGGCCACGGAGACGCTCTCACAGAATTAGTATAACTACCATTGAAACATATCCCACGACTGTTTCGGTCTTATAAGACGTCTTATGTTTAATTTTAAAGATAAAAGAAACTATTTTAGAATAATTTTTATAGAGACTTGGCTTGATTTTCTTTACATTTCAAGTATATTATGCGACAGCATAATATATCTATGTTGCGCTATAACTGTATTTGAGGCCGTTTATAGAGTTACAAATGTAGTGTTTTTTAATAATTGATTGAATCCCGCAGTTAAAGAACAATCACTTGGCAAATTTTTGAGTTCATGTCTTCTGCCATTTTCCATAAGTGTGGCCAAGATTTCACGATTGTTGGTTCGGGTAGGATGTTTTATGCCTGGTATATTTTAGTTTGGTTATCGTTAATGTCTGGTTTATACCTGTAGTATAAATCAATCTACGCGTGGCAGTTAACTACTATGTCTCTCAGGCATTGGACTTTAATCACTAAGTCGTCTCAACGCATGTCATTGGGATTTTATTTTCACTTTGGCAAAAATCTAAATATTGTATACCAAACTACTTAAAATTCACAAGATAGGTTTATTTTCACTATTTATAGCGACATAAAGACTCATTAACGAACTCGACCTCAGTTTTTGCCCTAACAAGATTTTTGCCAAGTTTTATTGGAATCAGTTTAGTATTTTTTGAGTTATCGCTCGGATACATACATACATATATATATATATATATATATATATATATATATATATATATATATATATATATATAAAATTTAACAGACCTTGGTTTTGGGTTCTAGGCACCCAAATTCGCGCTCATCTGAAGACAATTTTCCGGAACCTCTCTATTAGCGAATTTTCATTAAGAAAAACTCGCTAATAGAGAGGTCACGATGAAAAATTCCTTCAGATGAACGCGAATTTGGGTTGTAAATATTATACTTCGTACAATAGTACATATGTAATATTGTACATATTGTACTTTGCATACGTATTAGACTGTTGTAACGCCTGCACGAAAACGCTATGTTTTGACTACAAGTCTAGACTAGTCTGCGTGTAAATGCTGTTTATATATTGCGGTGTTCAATCTTTAGGAAAGTCATAATGGCAGGCAAAAGACGCATGTTAACACTGCATGGAAAAGTAGAGAAGTCATCTAAATTTTTGATAAGAAAAGGGTAATTTGGCAGATGGGTTTATTATCGGGAAAACTAAAGCGGGTGAAATTAAAAAAAGAGAGAAAAAGTGTTGAACCTTTTCGATTCGCATGTAAATTCAAAACAGGAGAGGAGCTTTTTCAAAACCAAGGGTGTAACGTAGACAAACTGTGCTACCACATTCCATTGTCCGGACCGATAAGTTACGAGAAGTTCAACGGTTCAACTGCATGGCTCGAAAAGTTTTGGATTTGGCATTCGTTTTAAATCCTTTTCGGGCGAGGTTGCAAGTATCTGCAGATCTTGTAGATTAAAAAAAAGTTGCCAGTTATAATAAAAAACTATGAACGGAGGGATATCTATAACGCCGATGAAACCAGCCTCTTTTTCCGCGCGCTGCCGGACTCACCTTGAAATCTGACAAGTGCATAGGTGGCAAATGGCCAAAGAACGTCTCGCAGTTTTACAAGGGGTGAACATGGCCGGCGAGAAAGAAAAACTTCCCGTTATTGATAAACCAGCTAGACCTCGTGCTTTTAAAAAACTTAATCTATGTGTATTACCTGTAACTCAGCTAGCAAACAAAAAGCCTGAATGATAGGTGACATATTGAGCAACTACTTAAATCAACTTGACCGCAAAGTAAGTGCCCAGCAACGAAAGATCTTTTCATTTCTGGATAACGTGGCATCACATCCAAAGGACATTCGCCTGCAAAATGTTAAAGTAGTGTTTTGACACTTAAAACGACGGCGATGCCAACCACTCGACCAAGGTATCATTCAGAAGCTTAAAGCGAAGTATCGATCTTTAATTTTAATACTTTTTTGTATCACCCTGTATGAATTATAATATCAAATTTCAATTTACCCTTTAATTTATTTAGATTTTTGGTTTTCTATATTATTTTCGTATCTTTTACCGTTTTCGATTAATCTGCAAAATAGGTATCGATGCAACTTAAAAACGTGCAGGTGGTAGTGGAATTTTCCTTTACGTGAAGTAAAGGTTTTACACGCCCGAGGAGGTACCACCCCATGCATCAAGGGGCCCGGTGAAGTCCCAACGGATGTTTCCGGTTCTGGTGTATGAGTCGGTTTCCCTTATAAACAAAAAAGCCTGGACGCAGCAAGTGCGTTATGGTAGTGAATTTTCATAGAAATGATCTGGCACAAAATATTTTATTATAACTTTTTTTTCTTGTAACATAGAAATCTAAATTTTGGTGTATAGTTTACTTTTTATATCGTAAACCTACCTACCAAATTTGGTTATCATAGATGTTTTATTTTTTATGATAATTTTTTTTTTCAAATGAAAACTCAAAATTTTTCCGGAAAACCTCGTCCGATTTTTCTTATTAACGAACTTATCAAATCCATTTACAAAAGGAAGGTACATGACAAATTATATCAAAATCTGCCCATTATTCTTTGAGATAAAAATTTTTTTCGAGTGAAAACTCAAAATTTTCCCGGAAAACCTCGTCCGATTTTCCTGACTAACAAACTTGTCAAAGCCATTTACAAAAGGAAGGCACATGCCAAATTTTATAAAAATAGGCTTATTACTTTTTGAGATAAGAATTTTTTTCGAATGAAAACTCAAAATTTTCCCGGAAAACCTCATCCGATTTGCCTGACTAACGAACTTGTCAAAGCCATTTACAAAAGGAAGGTACATGCCAAATTTTATAAAAATAGGCTTATTACTTTTTGAGATAAGAAATTTTTTCGAATGAAAACTCAAAATTTTCCCGGAAAACCTCATCCGATTTTCCTGACTAACAAACTTATGCAAGCCATTTACAAGAGAAAGGTACATGCCAAATTTTATCAAAATAAGCGTATTATTTTTTGAGTTATCGGTGTGTTACATATATATATATATATATATATATATATATATATATATATATATATATATATATATATATATATATATATATATATATATATATATATATATATATATATATATATATAAACATATAAAAATTGAAACTGACTCCGGATATGGGTTCTAGGGGTCCTAGATCGCGCTCATTTGCAAAAATTTTTTCAAAATTCAAAAGTCGGGATCTCTCTATTAGTGAATTTTTTCTACGAAAATTCACTAAAATGATGATGGCTCCTCCTTGTACAAAAAATTCCGGAGTTAAAATACCCCTCTATTCGGATCTCCGGGAGAGGGGTCTACAGGGGGCGCCAGCATCAAGATTTAACATATCCTTATCAAATATATGTGGCCTAAATTCTAACCTGAACTCCGTCCACCATTTCCTTCAGACTAATAGGCCCCAACTGCTGTTCCTCACCGAAACCCAAATCAATGCCAAAACAGCCAGTAATCACCTTAATTTCCCGGGGTATGAGCTTCTTACTTCCTTTGGATTGCGTGGAGGCGTGTGCGCATACGTCCGTAGCAATCTACCCTGCACCAGACTCCCCAATTTAGAGGCTGGAAGAAAATACATGCTATGGATAAAACTCTCTCTCAGGGCTGTAACTAAATGCATCTGTTGCATTTACCAGTCACCTTCTGACAACAACTTTGTCCAGGTTTTTGACTACCTTTTTGAAAAAACCGACCATCTGATTTCTGAATATCCTTCCTCCGAGGTCACTATTCTTGGTGACTTCAATGTCCATAATAAGGAATGGGTAGGATCTTCAAAAACCGATCCACAAGGGAGAGCAGCGGAGGCCTTTGCAGTCAGCAACTCTTTAGCCAATATGGTTCAGCAACCTACTTACTTTCCCCGCATCCCAACACACAGCTCAAATTCCTTGGATCTCCTTCTTACTACAAATCCTGAATGCTATAAAATATCAGTCACCACCCTCCTCGGCCGCTCAGACCATGGCATGGTCACCGCTTCCTGCGCAATGCAACCCGAGGTAATACCCACGTATCGTTTGGCACTACAACTCCGCGAACTGGGACGAAATGCGAGATTACTTTTCTTCATTTCCATGAGCGTCTGTCTGCTTCTCTCATCCTGGCCCCTTTGATATCTCACAAAACGTCACCGAAATTATCCAAGCTTGCATGGAATTATTTATTCCACGTACACAGAAAACCTCTTCAGCCACTCAAAAGCCCTGGTTCTCTTAGTCTTGTGACAAGGCGAGACTTGAAAAGATCAAAGCTCACAAAACGCTTTTACACAATCCCAGTCAAGAAAACCGTCAAGCATTTAACGACGAAAGAAACCGCTATGTCCGCATTCTTTCTGAGGCAAAAACTCGTTTAATAACAACATCAAAAACAAAGTCCTCTTAAGCTCCAATGGCAGTAAATCCTTCTGGACTCTTGCTAAATCTACTGGGAATAATTTCTGCAAGAGCACGTTCCCACCTCTTGCCCCAGGGGATGAAATTGTTTCTACCGCCCTGGGCAAGGCTGAACTTTTTGCCTCGTTGTTCGCCGGCAATTCAACTCTCAACCCACCTCCAAATGTCCAACCACCAACAATCCCCAATGTCGCGCATAAAATGACGGATATCATTTTCAAAACTAAAAAGGTACGAAATATGCTCTCCTCTCTTAATACCAGGAAAGCCTCTGGCCTTGACGAGATCCAAGCAATTGTTCTCAAAAAATGCGCACCAGAACTTGCTCCTTTCCTGACTCGTCTGTTTCAGACATCTTACAATAGAGGCATATTCCCTACTAACTGGATAACTGCTCGAGTACAACCCGTCCCCAAGAAAGGGTCCAAAGCGCTTCCTAGCAACTACAGGCCTATTTCTCTCCTTTCAGTCATCTCTAAAGTGATGAAAAAGTATATAAACACCGAATTACTAAAATTTCTTGAAAAACACAGTGTAATCCACGACAGGCAGTATGGATTCCGTCAGCGCAGATCAACTGCCGACCTCCTTTCCTTTGTCACCCATTCTTGGAACAAGTCTATGGAACTACACGATGAATCCCAGATTGTCGCTCTAGACATATCCAAAGCATTCGACCAGGTCTGGCACGCAGCGCTGCTTAATAAACTTTCGGCCTATGGCCTACCACCAAAACTCTGCACCTAGACAGCAAACTTCCTCTCCAACCGGAGCATTTCTGTTGTCGTAGATGGCCATTCCTCTAAACTATATCCAATTAACGCAGGAGTTCCTGGTTCAGCTTTAGCCCCTACTTTGTCTCTTCTCCACATCAATTACCCCCTGTCTACCACTTTCAACCCAGTTCACAGTTACGCGGACGACAGCATCCTCCACTCAAATATACAATATTCTAAGCCTGTCTCTTTGGCCCAATTAGATGAGGATCGCAGACTCATGGAGGGGTCTATCTCCGTCAATCTCCAAAAAATATTAGACTGGGGAAGTAGAAATCTTGTACAATTCAACCCCAACAAATCTCAGTCTTGCCTTCTCATAAAAGATACACCAGCTCTAGAACCATCACAATGAACAAACAAGTTATTCAAAGTAATGAGTCCTCTTCACTTGTTGCTATTTCTGTGGATGGAAATCTCAATTGGAACCAACATGTCACATCAGTTGTAGAATCGGCTGCTAAGAAATTAGGTTTCCTCTTCCGGGCTCGCAAATACTTTTCACCAGCTAATCTCTATACCTTATATACTTCACAAATAACGCCAAACCTCGAATACAGCTCCCACATCTGTGGTGCTGCTGCCGTTTCTACACTCGCTATCCTGGACTCCATTCAAAAGAGAGCTATACGCCTCATTGGTGACCCTACCCTCACCAAAAAACTGCCATCCCTTGCCCACCGACGTGCCGTTGGTGACCTCTCTCTCTCTCTTTCTCTCTCTCTCTCTCTTTTATAGACATCTGCACGGGCAGTGCTCAGAGGAGCTTTCTTCCATAGTTCCTCCACCTGCTGCCCCCAACAGATCTACCAGGGGAACAGAGCGCATGCATCCTTTTACTGTCCAGGTCACCAGACATAGAACGTCTCGTTATGCCCGCTCTTTTGTCCCGAGGTCTTCCAAGTTGTGGAATTCCTTGCCGGCGCATGTTTTCCCTTCTCCTCCGAACCTCCAAACTTTCAAAACCAGAATTACCAAGTTGCCTCTTTCCTTCTTGTCGACACCCACGGTACGATAGTATTTAGGCAGTAAGCCCTCGTAGTGTGTTGTTGAAATAAAAAAAAACGTGAAGGAAAAAAGGAAAAACAATAATCAGCCATGATAGTAATCGATTATCTGAACCAATTATTAACATTGAATCAAATTTATTAAAATAAAAGTAAATCTAAACGAAAAAAAAACAAACTATAAAAACTGTTGAAAATATCCTCCTCTTGCTAAACCACTATTCTATTTCGCAATTCCTCTTCTGTTTAAATTGGGGTCCGATACACCAATGATTTCAGGTGTCCCCATAAAAAAGTCCAGACAATTCATGGTCGGGAATCTAGGAGGCCATGGCTGAGGTCCCCTCGACCTACCCAACGGTTGTTAAAACGTTTATTCAGGAGGAAGAATTGCGAAATAGAATAGTATATATATATATATATATATATATATATATATATATATATATATATATATATATATATATATATATATATATATATATATATATGGTGATTTATAAGTTGTTTAATTTTAACTGTATACAGAACTCGCTAAACAAACACCTCTTTCCATAACTTTTACTGCGCTTCAATCCCAAAAAAGTTTTCGTGTAACAATTATTATTGTGTGGACCGGTGCAACCACCCTAACACTGAAATATTGTATCTGATGTAAATATACATGCTTATTTCACTAAATAGTTTGTTATTTGACGTAAACAACATGCTTTACTAAAAAGCACATGGAAAATAACTTTTGTCCATTACTCATTCAGACGAATTACAAAAAATCTGATAAGCCAAATCGTTTTATTTTTAGAGAAAAACAATGCTTTTTATATCGTTAAAGTTAAAAAACATGAAAATGTTATTTGAATTCCATTATAGTGTGTATTTTGAGAAGGATCACATTGTATTTCTGACATACTGGTTTAACTCTTTTTAATTAACGAGTTGCTATTCGAGTGACCGATTTAATTACAAATTGATTTCGGCTTTAAGCTCAACCCTAAAATGCAAATAAATTTAATTTTAGCTAAATATTAAAATGGGCTCCTATGTATTTCTATTCCACTGTACCTACGATTTTAGAAGTAAGCTAAGGATATATATATATATATATATATATATATATATATATATATATATATATATATATATATATATATATATATATATATATATATATCATTACAATCTAAAGGCGATGTCGCTCTGTCGGTGTATCGATGTTTTTCTGTCTCTAGCCACTCTTATCATTTACTGGTAGCCTCCGCTCTTCATCGATGGTGTTAGATCTTCCAGAAATTTACCTGTTCATCTACTTATTCACTTTCTTTTAAGTATGTGTTCTTTATATAATGTTGTCAAAAAGTTATTATGTCTAGGAATATGTGCCATAAATTTTGCCTTCCTTCTTTAACTTATTTCAGCAAGCCTCTTTACTCTCTTACCGTCTCTAGTATATTTATATTTGACTTCCTATCTTTTTCATGTTTCACCATGTCCACATTTTAGAAGCCTGTATTTCCTTCATGTCATGATTACATTATATTAGATTCAATGTTAGTGGGCTTTTTCAGTCCCTCCAACGCGACCTCAAGTATATTGTGCTTAATGTCCAATTGCGTCAATTTCATTCATGAAATCCAGCTCCCTGCGGGAGTAGATCTTTTTTTAGGGTAAAAGTTGGTTTGACCGGTGTACTGCCATTTCAGTAAAGTCGCTCGCCCGTTTAGAAGCTCAAAGAGAAATAACCTATCTCCGAGTTTGTCCGGACCCGACATCCGACAGTGCTTGACTCGAGGCGGTATCATGAAGTCCCACTCTCGAGCCGCTTCAAAGCGGGGTCGTTTGGCCGTTTCAAATCGCACAGAGGAGGCCTTCAAATCCATGTGTAATCCACCTCTAAAGATCTCAGCCCTCGCCCGGGTTTTTCTAGACCCAATAACCTCCAGTGTTTGCTTAAGTTTCACTCAACAGATCGAGCTCCCTGCAGGAGACGATATTTTTGAGGATGAAAGTTGGTTTGGCATGTGCACTGACAGCTGAATGGAGAAGCTTGCCCATTTTAAAGCTTACATAGAGATATCCTCTCTCCGAGTTCGTCGGGATCCAACATCCGTCAATGTTTAACTTGAAGCGCTATCATACGCATTCTCGCACCCTTGCAGCATCCAAGTGAGGTCGTTTGCCCGTTTCGAAGCCCACAGAAAAAGCCTCAAACTTCAGTTGTAACCCACCCTTAGAGATCTTAGCTCTACTTCCGGTTCGGCTAGACCCGACACCCATTAGTGCGACATCCCACCGAATTCCGCTCCAAACCATGATCCAAGTGAGGTCGCTTGAACGTTTTTAAGCACAAAGGGGGCTCAAAATCTGGGTTGTATACCAATCCCCAGAGATCTCAACCCCCTACGGGTCGTTTGGACACCCGACACCCGCCAGAGCTCTACCCAAGGCGGTATCATCTGGAACCCCGCCCCCGTGTAACAACCAAGCAAGTTTAAATGTCCATTTCGAAGCCCACAGTGGATGTCTCAAAATTCTGGTGTATATCACTCGCCAGAGATATACACCTCCCACCAGGCTTGTGTGGACTAGACCCCAGCCAGTGTTTGACTCCGCCTAGTCGCCTTTTATGACAGGCAGGGATTACCTTGGGCCTATTATTCTAGTTCGTCTCCGGACCAACAAGGGATTTCGTCATGCTTAGTCAAAGTATTGTTTACCGCCTTGTACACTTCATAGGTATTATTTCATATATATGTTAAAATGCTTATTAGTGAGAAGAGTACGTTGCCTATTGAATGCTTGATGTTACATCGCGATAGATCTTTTCAGTTCTTTAATACAGATATCATTAGCCGTAATAATGCTGACAAGGAAGGTATATATATATATATATATATATATATATATATATATATATATATATATATATATATATATATATATATATATATATATATATATATATATGTATATATATATATATATATATATATATGAGTGACATGCTTGGTTCTCGGGTTAAACCGCGTCCAGAAATTATGGAAACTCGACGTTTCGGCTCCTGTTTTGGAGCCATTTTCAAGAGGTAAAGGAAATATGTAAGGACACTCTAAGGCCTCAATCTGCCTACTCTTATTGTTTTCAAAACGAGGATTATCCGCGAAGCAATCGAGATTGAAAAACGTCCCGATTGTTTAAATAAGAGAGATGATGGTCTTCGCCTTCCGACTACTTGGAAACCTATTATATCTTCTTTACAAACACACAAAAAGGAAATAATTTCCACAGACAATTTTATTGCATCATTATCTGACTCAACAAATGCCGGTGACCCTCTTAATCCTCCTCTAGATACCGTGACCAAAGCCCCCCACTTAATTGACGGTGACCCCACTACTTTCACTGATGACGCAACAGGTAGACGGAACGACATATATAAGACAAGACTTGCAACGAACTGCCAGATCTCTCTGAGACCTAGGGTTGAACACACTGAGACCTCACAGGCGATATCCGGCGAGATTTGGCGAGTAGGCAGATTGAGGCCCCGTAATCGAGCTACAACAACCCAACCTATCTTTATCCACCGCTCTAAGGAGTAGGCAGATTGAGGCCTTAGAGTGTCCTTACATATTTCCTTTACCTACCTTTGTCCAACACTCTAAGGAGTAGGCAGATTAAGGCCTTAGAGTGTCCTTACATATTTCCTTTACCCACCTTTGTCCATCACTCTAAGGAGTAGGCAGATTGAGGCCTTAGAGTGTCCTTACATATTTCCTTTACCCACCTTTGTCCACCACTCTGAGGAGTAGGCAGATTGAGGCCTTAGAGTGTCCTTACATTTTTCCTTTACCCACCTTTGTCCATCACTCTAAGGAGTAGGCAGATTGAGGCCTTAGAGTGTCCTTACATATTTCCTTTACCTCTTGAAAATGGCTCCAAAATAGGAGCCGAAACGTCGAGTTTTCATAAATTCTGGACGCGGTTTAACCCGAGAACCAAGCATGTCTCACATTAAAGACCGCGGAAATCTTTCTGAATATATATATATATATATATATATATATATATATATATATATATATATATATATACATATATATATATATATATATATATATATATATATATATATATATATATATATATATATATATATATATATATATATATATATATATATGAAAAATTCTTAGTTTTTGGGTTAAACAGCGTCTACAATTTATTAAACTCGACGTTTCGACTCCTTTTTTGGAGCCATTTTCAAGAGGCAAAGGAAATAAACTTTCACCTTAATCTGCATATTCCTTATATTGTTGAATAAGTGTAGGTTGGGTTCTTTTAGTTCAATTACAGGGCCTCAATCTGCTGCTTTCCAAATGTCACTGGGGATCGTCTCTAAGGTCTCAATGTATTCAACCCTGGACCTGAAAGTGATCTGGCTGTTCATCGTAAGTCTTGTATTACTTATAGTGTGGCGTATACCTTATCAGTATCAATAGTACTGTCGGTAGATTTTGATAAGTCTTTTATTTTATTAACGGCATTTATCGGATCAAGCGCGATGGGGGTATTAGTTGTGAATATTCATAACAGAGTAGAACCTGCCAGGCCTAATAAAAACTCTCGAGCATAACGGTTTTAAATGATTCCCATGGGGTTAACGAAATTCCTTGTTCCTACTCACCCAAACTTATACAGGACTGACCCTCTACCTGCACTGGCCATGCACTATATTTATACACGCCAAATTAGTAGTCCCACTCTACAACTCTGAAACCAGAATTATCTGTAAAGTGATTGATATCTAAAAACGCCCTGATTGTTTAAACAAGAGAGATGGTGGCCTACGACTTTCGACTACCTGGAAACCTATTATATCCTCATTACAGATACAAAATGACGGATAAATAAATAAACAACTAAAGTACCCTTTTACCTGGTTCAACAAATACTTCTAACTCGCGTAACCCGAGAAGTACTGTTACTAAAGTACCTGGCTTAATAAACCCCACCGACCCGACTAATGACTTCGCGTTATAAATAGCACAAGACTTACGAGGAACAATCAGATCTCTCTTAGCTATGGGGTTGAACACACTGAGACCCTAGAGACGATGGTCAACGAGATTTGGAGAGTGGGTAGATTGGGGCCCTGTTATTGAACTAAAACAACATCACTGACAGAAAGATATAAACATTCTATGGGTGTATTGTACCAATAATTTCACAAATAATAGAACAATCTTGATATAATGTAAAACGTATTTTTAGTGAATTTTCTTAAAAAAAATTCACTAATGAGGAGATCCCGAGTTTTGAATTTTGAAAAAATTTCTTTAAATGAGCGCTAATTAGGCCCTCCAGAACACATATCCGGGGTCAGTTTCAATTTTTATATGTATATATATATATATATATATATATATATATATATATATATATATATATATATATATATATATATATATATATATATATATATATATATGTATATATATATATATATATATATATATATATATATATATATATATATATATATATATATATATATATATATCACACCGATAACTCACAAAATAATAAACTGATTTTGATTAAATTTGGTGAATACCTTCCTTTTGCAAATGGCTTGGATAAGTTCGTTAGTCAGGAAAATCGGCCCAGGCTTTCTCGGAAAATTTTGTTTTTTCTTTCAAAAAAAATTTACATCTCCGGAATTAACAAAGTAAGGACAACAAAATTTGGTACGCTGGTTTATGTCATTATAGGTGAGCCGTCTACCAAAATTTAGCTTTGTAGGTCAAAGGACAAAAAAGTTATGGGCATTTAAAGAAAAATAAATTGGGGTTTTCCTCAAAACGTCAAAGTGACAATTTAAAACGTCAAAATCATTTAGGCAAAGAACTTGAATCTAATACGGGCTCTGGAAAGGAAATGTCTTAAGAAGAATGATTTACAAACCCTGAAGTCTTAGTTTCAACCGTCATTGTCCTTCATTTTATTGAAATATTTCCAGAAAATTCATTTCAAATAGACCCTTTCTCTGATTCTTGGCAGTAGCTTTAGCTATACTTAGAGTTTATCGTTTAATGGTATATATTTTTTGTCGAATTTTCGTAAAAAATCAATAAAGCTCAATATATCCGTTATTATACAAGATATGAAAAAATATTATATCCATTAATTATACGGTGTCTTGAGCTACACCTTAAAAAATTATTGCTACAATCACAGGATGGCCCATAAGTCGTTGGTGATACAAATATATTTTTTTAGTCGAAAACGCCTTATCTTTTTGCATTTTCCATCGAAATATAATGCATGTTTGTAAGAAAAAAATCTGGACGCAGTAAGTGCGTTATGGTAGCGAATCTTGATTAAATGATTCATATTTGAAAACCTCAATTTGCTATTAACCCATAAGGTTGACCAAGAAACGGATTTTTCGGTTACACTTTAAGTTTACTTTCGGAAATTTCTGTACGTTTTCAAACAATAAAGTTAATTTGTTGAAACATGGCACGTTCTTTTCACTATATAGGTTATACTGGTAACCAAATTTGATGCCTGCTTTCTGAAAAAAAAAACACATATTTGCTATTAAAAACTTTTTAATGAAAATTCACTCCCATAACGCACTTGCTGCATCCCTAACTTTTTATTTTATGAATGAGTTTCTTAAGTAGTCCAATCAAACCTGTCGTTCCACGAAAAAATAAAAGATAATAAAAAAAACAGTTTTAATAAAATTGTTAGGCGTATTTAATTTACAGTACTACTTTGGGCACCAAAATTAAAGTTTATAAGTTGATAGAAAAGTGAGATATTAGTATCTAAAAAAATATTTTCTGTCTAATACAACAGTTTCTGGCTAATGGACTTAGTCTCTAAGGGCATACAATAATCGCACACACAGAAAATCATTTGAAAGTTCGCGGACATAATGAACTTGCTTGTCAACATTTTTTCTATAAACAGTTATTTAGTTTTTTTGCGTGTTATGGTATAAGGCACTTGCTGCGTTGATATCTTAACTAACATTAAAAAGTATCTTGACATTAAATTTTGTAGTCTCGTATGTTCTAAGATTTTTATGAAATTTTTTAATATCTCCGAGATTGCAGAACCTTTAGGAAAAGCTGTGTATGTTTGATATAGGGTTTATAGAGTATCAAGTGATTGTCCCCTGAATTATTTAAAGCCGCATAAACCCCGTTTAGTGGCGAAAGTTGCGCTTCACGGAAACCGGTACTGTAACGGAAGATAATTAAATTTTAAAAGCCTTCTTTGTTTTAAAATGTGTAGGAGCGGCCTGAAGCACCTTTCTTGGTTCATCCACTGACTGTAGACACTAAACGTGATTACTCTTTTCGACTTAACGACTTTCACTATGGCACAGTAGAGGATCCGCTTACATAAATATGCATGACAACTGAATACAGGTGTCTCTTGTGATATGAAATAAGATAAAACGTAAAGTTCAATAGAATGCGATATTGTTAAAACATTTGCAAGCGAGATTAACGTCCTTCAGGTGAATGTTACATGTTTTCATCATACATAGTGTACGTAGGTACATGAAAAATTGATACACTTTTTTAGGGGTCAATCTGTGTTAACGATTTGTCGAAACTGTTCCGACCACACAATATCTAATTAAAATTAAAAAGTTCTGGACGCAGCAAGTGCGTTACGGTAGTGAATCTTCATAAAAATGTTTTTCATAGCAAATATGTGTGTGTTTTTTTTCAGAAAGCAGGCATCAAATTTGATTACCACTATAACATATATATATATATATATATATATATATATATATATATATATATATATATAATATATATATATATATATATATATATATATATATATATATATATATATATATAGTAAAAACAATGTGCCATGTTTCATCAAAATAATTTAATTGTTTGAAAACGTACAAAAGTTTCCTAAATTAAACTTAAAATGTAACCGAAAAAATCCGTTTCTTGGTCAACCTTATAGGTTAATAGCAAATTGAGCTTTTCGAATATGAAGCATTTAATCAAAATTCGCTACCATAACGCACTTGCTGCATCCAGAATTTCTTTACTTATAAACATGCATTATATTTCGATGGAAAATGCAAAAAAGCAAAAACATAAGGCATGTTCGACTAAAAAAAATATTTGTATCACCAACGACTTATGGGCCAGCCTGTGATTGTAGAAATAATTTTTTAAGATGTAGCTCAAGACATCTTATAATTACTGTATACAATTTTTTTCATATCTTGTATAATAACGGATATATTGAGCTTTATTGATTTTTTACGAAAATTTGACAAAAGGTATATACCATTAACCGATAAACTCTATAGCTAAGACTGCTGCCAAGCATCATTTTAGTAAAATGAAGGACAATGACGGTTGAAACTAAGCCTTCAGGGTTTGTAAAACATTCTTCTTGAGACATTTTCGTTCCATAGCCCGTATTAGATTCAAGTTCTTTGCCGAAATGTTGCCAATTTTGACGTTTTAAATTGTCACTTTGACGTTTTGAGGAAAACCCCAATTTATTTTTCTTTAAATGCCCATAACTTTCTTGTCTTTTGACTTACAGCGCTAAATTTTGGTAGGTAATTTACCTATAAATTTACCGATATAAAACGATGTACCAAATTTGGTTGCCCTTACTTTGTTATTTCCGGAGATATGAATTTTTTTCTAAAGAAAACACAAAATTTTCCGGGTAAACCTTCGCCGATTTTCCCGCTTAACGAACTTGTCCAAGCCACTTGCAAAAGGAAGGTATTCACCCAATTTTATCAAATTCGGCCTATTATTTTTTGAGTTATCGGTGTGACACACACACACACACACAATATATATATATATATATATATATATATATATATATATATATATATATATATATATATATATATATATATATATATATATATATCAAAACTGACCCCAGATATGTGTTCTAGGGGGCCTAATTAGCGCTCATTTTAAGAAATTTTTTCAAAAGTCGAGATCTCCTCATTAGTGAAAATTCACTACAAGTGGACCAACGTTCAAACATAGTTATTTAAGGTAAA
This sequence comes from Tillus elongatus, assembly GCA_964006375.1. Taxonomy (NCBI): domain Eukaryota; kingdom Metazoa; phylum Arthropoda; class Insecta; order Coleoptera; family Cleridae; genus Tillus; species Tillus elongatus. The sequence continues at coordinate 103,442,111 of OZ023269.1, read as the reverse complement.
CAAACTGTTTGGTTTTTGCTTGTAAATCGTAACACAACAAATATACCTTTGTTGTTTTCAAAGATACAAACATATTGTGCTAAAAAGCTGAATTTTGCGAGAAATACTTATCCACTTCAGCTGACTTGGGAACTCATCCAAACTATATACTTATGCACAAAATTTCATTAAAATTGGTAAACTAGACTTTCGCCCCAATACGTTTTAGTATAGAACATTTTTGTGTCTTCAAAAATAGCTATAGGTATTTTAGTAAAATTCTGAACACCAGTTGCGTTTATAGAGAATAGTATATACCAAATTTTGAGTTTGTGGATTTATCGAAAATTGGGTTATACGTGTATCTTTTTTTCTTTCGGTAAACTAAAAGAGCTCACAAAAGTAAAACGTTTTATATCACACAAATAATTTATTCAACTTCATGGAACACAAATATTTTTTTACGAAAATTTGCCAAAAAATTTGTCTACAGAAATTAGCTTTATTCCCAATTCAACACATTCATTCCCAATTCTTCATTAATTTTACCAATTATCCAAACAAGGTCAACTTCTCGTTGGCCCGCCGGGAAATCGAACCTGGGACCTCTCGCTTAGCAGGCCGACCTCTAGCAACCTGCGCCACGAGGGCGTCCAGAAATTAATTTCAGTTAAGAAATGCTGACACGTGAATGTACTGCGCTGCTGAGGTAGCCACATTTTTATTTCATATGTTGCCAGAAATACTAAGGTTATCAAGTCTGTAATTTTAAAGTTTTATTTGAAATTTGTCGAAACCGTTTATCAATTATATGCATATATAAAAAAGCCTGGACACAGCAAGTGCGTTATGGTAGTGAATTTTCATAGAAATGATCTGACACAAAATATTTTATTATAACTTTTTTTTCTTGCAACGTAGAAATCTAAATTTTGGTATATAGTTTACTTTTTACATCCTAAACCTACCTTGAGACAATTTTTTTTTAATGAAAACTCAAAATTTTCCCGAAAAACCTCGTGCGATTTTCCTGACTAACGAACTTATCCAATCCATCTACAAAAGGAAGGTACATGCCAAATTTTATTAAAATCGGCCCATTATTTTTTTATTTATCGGTGCGATATATATATATATATATATATATATATATATATATATATATATATATATATATATATATATATATATATATATATGTATGTATGTATAAACATATAAAAATTGAAACTGACCCGGATATAGATTCTAGGGGTCCTAGTTCGCGATCTTTTGCAAAAACTTTGTCAAAATTCAAAAGTCTGGATCTCCCCATTAGTGAATTTTTTCTACGAAAATTCACTAAAAATATATATGAAAATGCACAACGATAACGTTCTGCCTCAATTTACTACTGGTAATATATGGTTTGTCGGTTTATCAAGACTAGATGCATTCTCGCAACAATTAGAACCGTAGACCGGTTTCGCTCTCATTAGAGCTCTTCAGTACGAAAAGCTCTAATGAGAGCGAAACCGGTCTATGGTTCTAATTGTTGCGAGAATGCATCTAGTCTTATATACTTTGTCCCTATATTGGGGTAGAAATGGGCCAGGGCTGACAATTTTCTAAATTGTTAGTTAGTTGTATACAGTCTCTATTTTTTTAACACTTTGTGTTATTTGGAGCTGGCGTGACAAGATACTACTTGGTTCCGCAACTAGGTGGCGCCACGTCCACCACTCACTGAGTATTGTCGGTTTATCGTTTTGATGACTAAATAGAGATTTCTTCAAATGTATTTTGTTAAATAAAAAATATAAAATTTTTAAATCACAAACACTTTATTTTAATCTGCTGTCCGTATATCGCAGAAACGGTTTATTACAAATACATTTTCTGCAAATATATAATCCAAATGTAGAACAATATCTGCTGAGGTATAAATTTAAGATTTCGTTGAACACACATTCGCAATATTAATTGTCCATTGCTCGCATTCGTTCTAGAAGTTTTGTTTAAAAATCACCAACATTGCTTTGACCAAATCATCACCTTTGATATTGAATTTGGGCACATACCATATGCTATATAGGAGCCACGTGCGTACAAAATCTGGTTACAATAGCTTTTTACGTCTGAAAATACAAAATTTCCCGATAGAAAACCTAATTTTTTTGAGGAAAACTAAGTTAGATTTTCCTAGCTAACAAACATATACAAGCCATTTACTAAAGGAGAACATCTGCCAAGTTTAATAAAAATTGGTTGATTATATTGTAAATTACCATGGTAGAATATATATATATATATATATATATATATATATATATATATATATATATATATATATATATATATATAAAGTCTAAAACTGAACCTGGAATATGTTTTAGGTGGCCTAGTATACGCGCTTTTGAAGAAATTGTCCTAAAATTCAAAAGATGCAATTTTCTTACTAGCGAATTTTTCATAAAAAATTCGCTTAAAGAAAACAGTTCAAAGAAATTTATAAGTTACAAAACCAGAAACCAACCACGTCGTCTAATTTTGTGTTAAAGTAGCTTAAGCGACGGTTACTAGCTATCTTTTACAAAATAATCTCAAGCTTTAATTTATATATTTTGGAAATTACAAAACGATATCTGATCTTACTGCTGAATAACTGCACACATAAAACCACCTGAGATTTTAGAATCCAGGTGTGTATATCCACACAAATATTTTATAGATAGGGAAACAAAATTTATCAAGGATTCAGATCATGTACGCATCGCTAAACTGTGGGACTCCTGGCCCGTGTTTTGTAATTCACATGTCTTGAATAGCCGACCCAAACCAGGCCGTCAGATCCTGGATATTGGAGTAACGGCGGGTAGCTCATTTTACCTACCCTGACAGTTCTAACGCAATTTGCAGGTAATGAACAGATAAATAATGCTGAAAATTAACCAGAATACAAATACAAATACCTACCAATTATTTTTAACTACTTCAGAAAATGAGTAAGAAATAACTTAACTTCAAAATCATAATGATAATAACACTAGAGATAAAATGACATTTGCTAAATATACACGTTGAAGTACTGGAATTACGCTGAAAAAACGACTTGCATATTTTTTTGATACACATATATTATCTACCACACACTGAAAACGGGTTCTCCCGCATTCGAATGAAAAGCAAATTGACACCTATGGGATTAGAACCTTTGACTTAACACGCTAGATACTAGAAGGTTTGGAGGTTTCGTGCACCGAACGCTTGGCTTATTAAATAAACTACTTACAATGTTCAACCTAACGTCAAAATAAGGGAAAATTTTTGGTTAGTTTTTTTTTAAATTTTGGCTTGCTTTTTTATTCTTTGTGAAAGACAATATTACATCTTCAGAAGAAAAAATTGCTCGCGTAGTTCATAAACGTGATCACCTTATTAAAACAGTTTGGTGCGACATTCGCTGTCAAAAGATGATTCGGTAGTTATTTTTTGGAAATGTTGGACTACATGCGCGTAGTATTGGAGAACGGCATATATCAATGCCCAAGGTTGTAACGCGACTCGTTAGTTTTCATAATATTTTAGGTCGTTGGAGGTCTTGCCAAAACAATGCGTTTTCTCGGGCGCTAGATTAGCTAAGGTTGTATCCCTGCGGACGCTGCGACGTCTCTACGTCACCCTATTTTACAGCTAGTTTATGAGTACCTGGGTAGCCTAGTGCTGAATGATTCAATCGTCTTGGGTTGGTAGAGATTGATTCTGTGGTTTATAGGTAAGCGGACTTTAATCGCATGCGTGACTTCCGGTCTTCAACACAGCCGGTAGCATATTTTATTGACACTTCACTACTAATGACTGGTATAGTAGTAATACAAATGAAAACTTAAGCATATGTGGAGTGTATGAAATCAAAACAACATTAAAGTACTTACACCCTTCTCCCAAACAATTCTTTACAAATATCTACATTGTATAAATTTATATAGGACCATGTGAGGCGACAATAAGCATAGGCATTGCAGTTTTCTTTTTGGACGGACAAATAATAATCAAGAAAACAATAAAGCAGTATAAATTACTAGCTCTAAAAAGTTAAAATAAACGGGACGAAACGGTTTTTTGTTCTCTAAAGATTTAGATACACGCAATTCGTGCATTTGGGAAATATTTGGCAGACTGTGGCAGCAACCTGGTAAAACCTATGAACAAAGTTGAAGATCATGCATCAAATAATAGACAAGCAAGCGACCCTGTCCAGACGATTCACATTTCACGTGCTTGAAGGCCTGCGGCTTTAAAAAAAATAGGGGCCCATTTGTGATTTTGGCAAAGGTTTGGCAGACTGTGCCAAAGCAACCACCCTGCAAAATAACTTTAAGGCCGTGCATCAAGTAAGCAAGTTGTTTCAAAGCAGCAACCTTATCAGCAGTTCAGCGTTCTAAGCGCTTGGAACTACGATGATAAAACATTAAACAGTAAGAAAGCAACATTATCACGGAGATTTCGAAAACAATAAACAGTTCTAAACAATGAGAGAGCGCAGACAAATATAAAATTATATATATATATATATATATATATATATATATATATATATATATATATATATATATATATATATATATATATATATATATATATATATATATATATATATATATATATATATATATATATATATATATATATATATATATATATATATATATATATATATATATATATATATATATATATATACTATACAAGGAGAAAGGTTAAGTGCAAGACCGTAAGGAGACAACCGCATACACGTGCACGTGTTTCAAGCTTATTAGCTATCATCAGTACGGTATAGCCAGGTGATGATGGGAACACTCTGGATGAAGAAGCAAACATACACGGAGTCACAAGAGGCAACCAGTGCACAATTGCAGCATCATAAGACCCTCAAATGTGCACTGGTTGCCTGTTGTGACTCCGTCTATTTTTGCTTCTTCATCCAGAATGTTCCCATCATCACCTGGCTATACCGTACTGATGATAGCTAATAAGCTTGAAACACGTGTATGCGGTTGTATCCTTGCGGCTTTGTCCTTAACCTTTCTCCTTGTATAGTATACAGAAATGCCGTGTTAAAAAATCCTGTTATATATATATATATATATATATATATATATATATATATATATATATATATATATATATATATATATATAAATACACACATACATATATTATACATATATAAAGTCTTGGCGGCGACAAAATAAAATTAGATCGTTTTTACTTTAATTGGTAAACGTTAATTACATTTTTTATGGAATGAACTTCGCATAATACAATCATTGCACACAACTATTTACACCAAAGATTTCCTGGAAGGTGGTTGGGTACTGATGGAGTTATCAGGTGACCAGCTCGGCCTCCTGACCTAACCCCAATGGATTTTTTATTCTGACTTACCCAAAATAAAAAAAAATCCATAAAAGATTTGGGAGATCTTTACAATTAAATATACGTAGGTGCGATGGCTATAGATATACCATATTAAGAGCTTGCATATATATATATATATATATATATATATATATATATATATATATATATATATATATATATATATATATATATATATATATATATATATATATATATTATATATGAGCTATTGAACAATCCTCGTTGTAAAGCAGGCTACCAGAATTTTAAACACTTAGTTTAGTAAACTTTTTCGATACCTGCACCTTTAGAAAATCTGTTTTTATCGTCTTTCATTATTTGTTTTAGTTCTTTTTTGAGTAACTGTGAAAACATAAAAATATTTGAATTTTTGATACCTATTATCTTTGCCTTTATTTGAACAATAATCTTTGCATACGAAGTAATATTGATTAAAAGAATGAGTATTATGCAAACGTCATTTCTTAAAGTCTCGTAACAGGTCCTAAGGTAAACGTACATCCGATCATACATAAATATGCTTGTATTATCTGCACTAAATTTCAATTTTAGTCAAATGGTTATATTTGAAAAAAATCCTAAAAAATCTATTGTCCTTCTGACTGAATGAAATAGCCTATTTGGATTTATATATATATATATATATATATATATATATATATATATATATATATATATATATATATATATATATATATATATATATATATATATTTATATTTAGTGGAAGTTGTACTGTAATCTGACAAGCGTTATTTAATAGTATCCATTTAAGTATGTGAAATGTCCCAAAGAACCATCTCCAGTATTTGAAGTGACAAAGTATCTGTGTATTAGTTTAATTTTACATCCTGCCATTCATCTATAAAATGGTTGATTTTATAAACGTCGTGAATGGATAGAAATTTCTTCGAAACTAAATTTTTTATCAAACGCAGACTAGTTCAATAATCTGAGTACCGAAAAGTTCTTTTGCACACCAGCGCCGTCTAAATGTGTAGTAATAAAAAATTTCAAGCCTTTTATATCCTTAATATAAGACCACCGACAGATTAAAAAAAATCTGTATAGTTTTGAAATTGTCGTATGGAATTTTAAGCGGCACACGCTGTATATAAATATGGCGAATCGCCATCTTTGAGTTTGTTACGGTTTGGAAGCCTATAACCGTCACAAATTCAGATATGGTGCTATGCGCTTTTTTTCGCTATCTGCTATACCAATGTCTATCTTAACGCCGACTTATTGGGGAGTAAGTATGACAGACTTATGAGTCCTAACATAGACGAAACCGGTCTATGTCTCCTCTAATCACTACTGCTCCAGCGTATCACATATGCAGCGATGATGACTATCAAGACATGTAATTTAACGCCTGCTGTGGTACTGACCAGGGTACTAGTTTTTTTCGTTTGCTAGTTGTTCCCAGAGTTTCCTTGTTGCACTACATGTGCGTTGAAGCTGCCGTGAAAGCCTATAATGGTCACAAACTCATAGATGCCGGTTCAGGATATTCTCACCCACCTGCTATGACAATGTCTGCCTTAAAGCCGACTTATTGGAGCGTGGGTATAACATACTGATGAGTACTGACAAACACAAAACTGGTCCATGTCTCTTTCTTTTTATGATTGCTGATCCAGCGTCTTACACACACACACACAGACAGATATATATATATATATATATATATATATATATATATATATATATATATATATATATATATATATATATATATATATATAACACGACCCATCTATATTAGTTGAACAGCATATCAATACGAAGCATCCCTTAGATTCATTAGATTAATGCAACTTAAAAAATGAATGACTTTTTACTGTGGTGGCCTTATAGGAATGATAATTCTACAAAAATTAGCTAAAAGAATAAACGCAGTGTTTCCATGATTCCTATACAATGCATTTGTAAATAAATTGACACAACTGAAGGTACAAGAGAAAGTATAAGGTTATTTATCGATATTGTGACAGCAGCTTGAAGCGTCACGCAAGAAAAAAGCCACAAAGTTGCAGTCCGGCTTCAAGTTCAGTGCGTATTCAGGCGAAAAATAAACCGAGAACCCTTGTAAAAATTGCAGACAGTTGATCGGAATTGAAAGTTATATATACATATATGCACATAAAACTTATCCACGCAAAACGTTTTTGGGTTGTTCAATAAACTAGTTGTTTGCTGAAACACCTTTGTTACCATTAAGAATGAAATACAAGTAATAATAATATTATTAGTCTTTATTATCAATAAAAATAGATCCGGTCCAGTAATTAAATACATATTCACTGTTTCGTAAAATTGGTAAGAAATCATGTTTCTGGCAACCGCTGATTCGATTTTCGCCAAGCTTGTTTGGTAGGGTTTTAAAATATGACAAATTTGATTTTCATGTTGCTATCAGACCTACAATGTTCTCATAAAAGCTACCAACTTTCCTATTTTAAATGAAATATCCTAAAATGTTTTTACTTAGTCTGAAATATAATTTCAATACACGTTCGACGATATAAGGGTTTATTGGTTTACTTAAAACTAATAGCAAAATAATAGATTATTTAAATATAACATAAATTCAAAGGCGGATTTTCATAAGACGGGTTTTCCATAAATTTTTTTAGTTAAATAATTAACAAAAGCAGCTGTTGCCCTCTTTGAAAAGCTATCTTGTTCCTCATTTTTTTCGAAGCCTTGATGCTGCGGTACCCACATCAAAATTACTTTGTTGTTCGTAGCCAGTTGCTTCAAGGGTTTTTTGCAGTCCCAGGTCAGTTTAGACTCGGCTTTGAAAGATTGCAGGGTCTTTATTATTGCCTGACTGTCTGACGTAATGTGGATCCATATATTTCTGAGTCTTCTTTGTATGCACTCCTGTGCGTACAGATTTAAGATTTATAGCAAGCGTTTCTGCTTTGAAGATGGTAGAAGTTTTTTCTAGGGACTTACCGAGTCTAAAGTTAGGTGCTCTTATTCCTAGTCCTGCTCCTTCCATTTGTATAGATCCTTCTGTATACCATACAGATGAGTTGTTTGTCAGCCTATCACTATCTATGTTCTGTGCTCGGCGGCCACTTATGACCACGTCAAATAGAATTATGAAGTCCAGTTCAGCTGGCATTTTATCTGTTGGTTTGACGAGTGACTCGAATGGAACATTTCTAGAATCTTCAACTGGCCAACCAAGTTTCCCGGTTTGAATTTGTCTTCTTGAAATAGTCCTGAGATACTTAGTGCTGCTTTCCGCTTCGTTCGTATCTGCAATGGAGTAAGATTCAGCATTGCCTCTATTGCAGCTGTAGCGCACGATGCACCAGCTTCTGTTTTTACAAGACATATTAGTCTCTGCAATTTGCTTTGTGTTGAGATTTGTTCCGTTTTTGGCCACCATACCACAGATGCAAATCAGACCACGGGTTCAACCACATTTTGGTATATCCAATATATCATCTTGCGATTCAGCCCCTTTGTCTTTCCTACCAGTCTACGGAAAGTCCACATTGCCATTTTGGCTCTCGGGAGAGTTTCTCCCAAGTCTGCGTTCCAGTTCAGTTTTTAGTCTAAGAACATCCCTAAATATTACATTAAAATATATTTAATACAAATGGATAGAAAACGGCTTTAAAACCATAAATTCGACAGTTTGAAGTTAGATCTGGTATTTGTCAATTATACACAAGCAATGTTATCATGAATTATCCTATATATTACGTCTAAGCCGCTCGGATTTTTTCGGGACATAAAACTCAATTTTAATTTTTAACCCAGAATATATTTTGTCGATAAAATTAAATAAGAAGTTTTCACCATAAAATATTGTTCTTTGCTTTTGACAAAAAAAAACTCAATTTCCTTGCCAGGTCCCTGGAACAAAAATTCATTAAAGGCAGAGAACCTCTATCCCTTCCCTGACAAAATGCAGGCCCTTGGGTTCTCGCTGAATCTGCTGTAGATGAGCTCCAGCAGCTCCGCCGAGTCCCTTGATCTTTTCTTTATAGGAGTACGATTCCTGAATGAGGGCCACATCCGTGTTCCTCAGAGTCATCAGTAGGCAGGCCGTGGCTACCCTACTGTGTTGGAGCTTGACCTGAAGGAACCTAAGTCCCATCAACCCCTGGTTGCTTCCCAGCTAACACTTCCCAGGCCCCAGAATGCCTTGAAGGAGGTTCCTTCAAGGGTCCTGTAAGACGCCTGGTCGATCGACAAGGCGAGAGTCTGTCCTTTCACCTCTGCATTCCTGCTTAGGACCGACCAGTATTGTGTCCCCAGTTCAGGGTTCTGGATCTTCAGTCTACTGATCACCGTCTCCTGCGGGACGGTGTCAGGGATCCGTACGAGGACCTTGCGTCTCTTTGGGAGTTCCTTGGGTTCGACGGCTGTCCAGTCCACCTCCTTCCAAATCTGACCGAGGCTCCCGATCGTGTTCCTTGATGAACATTACAAAGTTTTATAGAAAAAATTGTAAACAATACGTTTTTTTCTTGAAAGAAAATGATATAAAAATTTTTTCAAGAAAATTCGCTATACTAGAACATTTTGTAATGACAATTCGCTAATAAAATAAAATAAAACATATACAATCTGATCTAGACACAGACGTAAAGATTTTTACTGTGGCTTTACAGAGAACATTTTCGCTTACCTGGCGATACTGTTGAAAGCAAAATAGGGTGCACAGGAGAAAAGAAGTACTTGTAAAGACACCGAAAAGGTCTCTACGTTTGTATTCAGTTTGGAAGCTTTCATCAAGTTAGAGCAACAAGAATCTGTTATTAAAACTAAATGAAGCCTTAATAGTCCGCGTCTCCTCGTTGATGAAGTTTTTCAAAAATTCACTAAAAAACTATTGAAATCACCTAATGTGATCAGATGATGTTAAAACTGAATAACAAATGCAAAAAAAAAGTTCAGTTCAACATTAAGATTCGAACCCGCGTTAGAAGACAACTATATTCAGATATACTAGCCCCTGTTGCACTCGGAAACAGAGAACATGTGTGGGGTATAATGTGAACTATATTTCTCATCCAAAATCAAATGAGGTCGTCTTAAGTTATTTGTAACAAGTAATTCATTTTTTACGAATAATCTAATGAAATGAAGCAGTTGAAACAAATCCAGGACCTTCATCAAAACATTTCATGCAATATTTGACACTCGTAGACCGAATTCGTTTCAGAATTATTAAAAATCACCAATTTTGGCGTTTCAAACTTTCACTGAGATGTTTAAAAGAAAAACTATAAAAATTTTACAGTAACTTTTGTCGTTTCTATTGACTTTTTTTGACAAGAAAGATACAGATCTTCGTCTGTAATATCTAATACATTTTGTCTACCACAAACAACATGTTGGTATTGTGGCTTCATCTGACACGCAGTAACACCCACATGTTTTTTTCATTTTAGCTACCAGAAACCTACGTTTTTTTTGTAAACATATAAAAATTGAAACTGATTTTGAATATGGCTTCTAAAGGTTCTAGTTCGCGCCCATTTGAAGAAAGTTTTCTAAACTCAAAAGTCGCAAAATAATTTTTTTCTACTGTGAACATATATTTGTGTTGCCAAAATTACATTTTAATGATAAACAAATATGTGCTTATGTAAAGAAAAAAAAAAAAAAAAAACGAAGAATTAATTATAGGAGTATAAAAACGATACTTGTTGCTTTGATAATAAAATATCGGCTTGTTTTTTTCATGCTCTTTGAGCCAAGAAGGCAATTAGGTAAAAAACAACTTAATTAGAAAATGAGAATAAAGAAACCATCCTTGATTAAATTTATTTTAACTTTTATTTTTGCAGCTGACTTTCCTTTTTGAAGGGGTTACTTTGTGGAGAGAAAGCTATTTGTAATTATAATTAGATATATATCTTTTTGCCGATGGCCAGTAATGTTGTGAAAAAGTGAGTATTGCAATGAATGTACACAATGGGTTTTTTCATTATTTTTCAATTACGTTCAGACATTAAATTTGTTGGCGTCTCATTTCGTAGAGGCCGGGATGTATTTAACATCCCCTGGAGTTTGCTCAGCTAATATTTTAAGGCGCTCGCATTTTGAATTCTAATTAATGATAAAATCCTGTGAAGTTTGCTTTAAAATAATTCTCATGTTAGAAATTTCTGCCTAAAGTATAATACGTCACGCTCTGGAGTATTTCAAAAGTTTTTTCTAGTGAAGCGGTTGCAAATTTTTAATAACTCCAGTGTTGTCGACTTTGTCTCTTTAATTACACGAGTCTGCTAGGAAAGATAAAAATAGTTTCAGAAGTTTTGCTGTCAAATTCAAACCAAAGTTTTATAAAATAAGGTATAGTTTAGTTTGAAATTTGAGCCGTTCTGTTTGTTATTCAGAACTCGAAAATCTAGTGCAGCTTTGAATCAGAAGTTGAGTGTCTTTTAAATAAGGCTGGTACAGTATGCAATATGATATTTGTATAGTGAAAACTTGATCGGATCTGTGTTCAACGTTACCAAATGCTACATACATGTTTGACTTTCCTAAGTAATGTTAACACATCGTCGTGTATCTTGCAAACATAAAAAAATGGTTTAATTAAAAATTATTTCGAGGGTTCGGCTCTGATGTTAGTACGCGCAGGGTCCTAATAATTGGCTTCGTAGTTAAATGTTATTTTTGATATGTTCTCGTTAAAGTCAAATGTCATAACTAAATACCAATCTTCTAAAGTTTAAGTTTAATAAGTGTAAGTATGACAGTACCAACGCAAATTGAAATTAACACGTTATGAGAAAACCACAGTATATAAACATCGGAATATTCATACCGGTAATAAAAGACTGGCGGCTGGACACTGTGGCCGGAAGCTGAAACAAAAAGCACAATCACCCTAAAAACCACAAAAATAATAACAGAGAGTTATGCGCTAGATACGTATTTCCACAAAAAAGTTGTCTTCATCAGTAGCTGTCGCAACTTTTTTTTGGTGACATTTGGCGACAGCTACCGACGAAGATAACTTCGCTGTCGAAATACGTATCTATAGCATAACTCCCTGTTTTTATTTTTATGGTTTTTGGGGTGATTCTGCTTGTTGTTTCATTCATACAGACGTTATCTGGGTAAACTTTATCAGATATAAATAAGACGTGCTTATCAACGGCCAGTGGCGTACTTGGCTGGCGATAGGCATATTATACGATCACCAACGCATAAATCTGTATCTACGATGACAACATATGTAACACGAGATTAAAATTTTTTACCGACTGCAGAGAAAAATAAGCAAAGTAAATTACCGACAATCTCCTATTTAAACGTTGTATGTCAGATTAAACTCCGATCCAGAGGACAAGCTATCATTTTAAATTCTATAAAGGGTACTAAGTGAAGATTGGAACCTGCGATGAGCACTGATAAGTACACTTGGAAAACCCAAATCACCACAACACATTCTAAAAAACCGGTTGATCATTTCACTAACCAAGTTAGCGGCATCAAAGAGATAATTATTCATACTCTGATGAAGCTGGCTTGGTTAGTGAAACGATCGTCAATTTTTTAAATGTGTTATGGGGATTTGGGTTCTCCAAGTGTACTTATCTATAAAGAGTGTAAAATTAGAATAATACATTTTCGCTTTCGGATCCGAATTATCACATGCAACACGTATTTCGAACAGTAGAATATGCATATATTTGTCAAACAAGGATAAAGTAGACAGTTTTATGAACTAACGTGGGCCAATAGTTTTAAACTACCAATAATTGCAAGCAATACGAGTATTTACACGCACTATTCGATTAGTATTATGCAACGTCAGCCCCAGTATATCACACAATCTCATTGCAAAATAATTAGTTAAAACTTGTCTCACCAGTAAGCTGCCTACTAGTTAGAGTATCACGTCTTGAATTCAATCACATTTTCAAATTTTGGCGTCAGGTATAAATTTCTCCTGATATTGCCAACTTTCCCGAAGCAACATAACATATCGCATATTTTTCTCAGCGATGGAAATGCATATTGTAAGTGGAGACGAGAAAGCCACATTGCAGCAGAGTACCGTAACAATGTTTTATATACCCAGAAAGAGAAATCATAACCATGTAGCAAACTATATTTCTCCACTGATATTGCAGCATCAACTATTTTGCCAGTAGAACAACAGCCACATACGCCGGCTCAAGCTACTACTGAACGACCAGTATCTAAAATCCTTACACCTCCGATAGACACTTCCAAGGAGAAGTCGCTGATAATCTAGATCATTTCGCCAAACCTGAGTCACATGTAGTAAAAAGTGTTAAGCCGTGTTACAAAATTTGAGAGGACAAACAGTTAAAGAACACATGCCCTCCGTTAAGCCTATTATAAAGTCAAAGCATCTCCTTTTATATTTAGCTTCGACCAGGTGTAGACTTTTTTGAAAACGCCCTTAGATCAACAGAGCCAGCATTGAATGCCTTGAGCTATACCAAAGAATTATTACCGTTGTGCCACATCCTTGAAAATATATATCCTCATTTCAACAACAGAAATATGAAAACGTAGTCCACTAGATTACTCAAGCGCTTATTTGTGTATTTGCCAGTCCAAGTTTTAGAAGGAGAGAGCGATTCCTCACTGAATACTTTAACTTTTCCTCTTGTTTTTTCAAATATTTTTGTTTATCCTCTAATGGAACACCAATGACGACTACAAGCACATAGAAATGGTACAGATTTTAACAGCTAAACTAAAAGCATCGATTGTAGGTCTACAGGAGACACCCAAGCTTCTAGAAAAGATTGTGAATAGTAGGGTGCGGTTGGTGAAAAGCAGTGAACGAAATAGGATTTATTTTATTAATATTAATTACATTACCAAGATTGAGATATAAGCCACAAATCCATATATGGCACAACATTTTTGTAATCATTATTTAAGTCTATAAAAATTCTGACAACGATAGTCGTGCTAACCACATTCGTATCTTTTAGAAGGGGCAAGAATTTAATATAAAAATAGAATTCGGCAGAAATCACTTCAATTCTACAGTAATTATTATTTTTTTGTTTATGATAATTGACAAAAGCAATATGTTTCCTGTTGAGATATAATCACTGTCTCCCAGCATAAAGCGTTATTTAAGCAATTAGGGTCGCACAAAGGTGGTTTGTTTGCAATTGTACCTGGTGTAAAAGTCGGTATAGTAGTTAAAAAAATAGCATTCTTAGCGCTATTTCAGGGTTTTTTATAACCATACCGCGGCCAATGAAATCTGATGTCACACACACACACACAGGGTTTTTTAGGTTCAGTACGTTGAAAAACATATTAAAGACGATCAGCGCCGGTAAAAATTTCAGAAACAGGTTGCCAAAAAAGTATCGATAACGCAGGTTAGGTACAATTAGACGTACGGGGATTAGGGCGCAATAAATCAATCACTTCTAAAGACCCAAACATCAATTCAAGGAGATCCTTTGTTAAAGAATTAAAAGTACTTATTCCCAACAAGTTGAAGGTTATACAAATGGAACCAGTCAACAACACGGAGGTGTCTGCGGAAATGTTGGAAGTGATGGCGGAGGAGACGGCAACAGCAGAAAGTGCGAAATACAGAAGCTAGCGGACGCTGGAGCCCAAGTAGGGAAACCCGAGCACGCAATACTTCGTGTGACTAAGGACATGGTGGCAGAAGTGAAGGCTAAAAGCAGGGCACTGAGAGATCGTGTGGGGCGGCGACGAAGATTATATAGTCCGCTCTGGTGAGCATAACAGTGGCAACATCTCCAGAAGGGGTTTCGAAAATTACTTTAAAAAAAGTGGGCCAACGCCTGCGCGCGATGCCACACAGAAGGTGCTGGCGGTGGTAAATTGGCCTCGTCGTGGATTTGATAGAGGCACTTGATGGGAAGAGTGCGGTGATCGAGTAACTGAGGCTAGTTTGGGAAGTCCCAATAAAGGTGGTGGCAAATCGCAAAGCAGCGCAGACACAATCTCTGCAAAATATTTGAGCGAAGAGGGTGAAGGCGGCGTCCGCTGCTACTCACAAATCCACCTACAAATACAGGAGGACCCTTGCAGAGGAGGCCTGTGGATAACTTCAGGAAGAGGTTGGCTTTTAAATCTGAAATGTGAAGGCGGCGGTAACAGCATCGCAGTGGCAATAAGGAGAGCCAGAAATTGGCGAGCGTGAAGGCAACTTATGCTTAGAAGACAAAAGCTTGTGCGGCGGAGGTGCCGGAGATCATAGACCACTGTGCATAATGTCAGCAGCAGAAGAAAATATGCGGTTCGACCCAGAACATGCAGAAATAAAAGACGTGAAGAGAATAAATATGACGGTGACGGTCACCATGATAGACGAGAGGTGGCAACTGGAAGACCTGCTGGAGAATATATATACAAGAAATTGTTAGGAAATGGATAAAAGAAGAGCTGAAAGAAACAATCCAATTGGGGTGAAAACCTTCAATGGGGACTCGATATGGGAGGATGAATGTGTGAGCGAATGCTGGAAATAATATTTTGAGAAACTGTATAAAAAGCAAGATGAATCATCATAACACTCTGCCGATTGCAAGTCAGGGAGAATGTGACATTGTTATAGTGCATGAGGTTCAAATAATGCCCAAGAAAGTGAAACAGAAAACCGCGGGTGTTAAAATAAAATTGATGGAGAATTGTTAGAGTATCATTGTACCTGAGCAAGTTGAATGTCTGCACGTTCTTTCCTTCGGAAGATGCGTAAAACCATCGGTCCCGTGTCCATGCGATGTTGGGCAAGTTAAAGATCCCTACTCCCTTTAAAGGAATGCAAGGGTTTGGCAGAATTTCCAGGATAAGGGGGTGAAAGAGCTTGCTGGCGTCGGTTTGGCCATAGTCGCGACTTAACGGTTAAGACGTATTGAGTTTTTAAACAAATTTATTATTGATTACACAATTAATACACAAGACATAAATTATACAAAGAATAAAATTAACAAATATCAACGTAAGTGTGATATACGATAGCACACAATGTGCAAAGTAATAAGTAACAAACAGGAATGAACAGCTCGCTGAAGGCGGGCTGGTTATTTATAACCTATTCACTTGGGAGTGTCTCTATTGTCTTTTCAGAGGTGACTTTTAGTTCTGCTGACACAGCTTCCACGGGTGAGGTTCACTGCACTGCGTCGTTCCCAAGGTGTCCTCTATCCTGCTGATTCCAAGGTGCCTTCTAATATTTATGATGACCCGGCTGCCAGGGCTCTTGGAACGTTACATTGTTGCATAATGGTCTACTATGATGGCTCTATTAATTTCGCGGAAATAGCCCGAGGTTAAAAATAAATAAATTAAAGAAAAGGAGGTTAACAAGAGGATCGCAACGTTGGTTGGGTATATCTTAAAACACAATAGCAGCATTATTTTAAATAAGGATCCTGGGAAAAAAGGAAGGAGGTAGACTAGTAGTGTGTGTGTATTTTATTTCTTTAACGTCGGCCTATTTCCGCGACTATGGCCAATCACCGACGCCAGGGAGCAGTTTCACCACACTATTCTGGAAATGTTTGCCCAACCCCTGCCTTTCTGTAAGGAGGGTAGGGATCTTTAACGTGCCCAACATCGCATGGACACGGGACGGATTTACTCTCCCTCCGAGGGGCGGAACGTGCAGACATTTAACTTGCTCAAATACAATGCTAGAACCTCGGTTGATGTTAATTTTACAGTTTGTACTGAAAAAGTGAAAGGAGTACCCTGGGATCGAAAGTACCCTTTGATTCAGAGGCACACGTTCTTACCCCTGAACCAACAAACGAGGTTGTGGTGGCATTGTGTTCGGAGGGGGCGCAAAGCCGTCGGTCGTATGTCCATGCGATGTTTGGCACGTTAAGGCTCCCTACCCTCCTTACCGAAAGGCAGGCGTTTGGGAAAATTACCAGGATAGTGAGGCGAAACTGCCCCCTGGTGTTGGTGATTGGCCATAGTGGCGAAAATAGACCGACGTTAAAGTACGAAAAAAGTTATGGTTATGACGGCAATGAGACATCTTCATAAACTGAAATGATAGGTCTTAACTTGAATAAATTGATCTTTAATTACCTGAATTATTATAGGTGACTGTCAAATATCTACCTAGTTGTGAAACATCTAAGGGTTAGCTCAAAATTTTAAGAGTCAATATACCTTTAAAAAATATTCAGAAGTAAAAAAAAATAAAAATAGTTGTATGTACTATTTTTTTTTATAGTGACCCGTACTAAAATTTTTTTATTTATCATTTTGTTTAAAGCACGGCTTCTTTTGGTTAAGAAAATGTAATTCTTATTGGAGGCGCTACAGCATGCTATTTACTAAGTCGGCACATTTTTAATCAGTATTGTTTTTTTTTACCTGTAAATGCGCTTGAATAATGTCATAATATTTAACTCAAATAGAGCAATTGTTTCGTTTACGATGCTTAAATTGTTTCTTGAAAAATGCAATCCCGTTAGTGCCTTACTTATTATTTTCCAGTTTGAGATTATGAGCGTGTTGTTAAATTCAGTGAAACGGGTTTTGGGTATCAAATTTAAGGAAATAAATAATCTGAAAAGGACTCAGACTGAAACAGTTGCTGCTATAAAATCAGAACGCTAGGCTTTTGGGCGAATATTACTCATATTCAAAACAAAAATTATGATTTAGTAAAGGGATACATACATGGTTTTGAAATGTATATCATACAAAGAACCTGCCGTGAATTATTTATGGTAGAGTCTTGAAAATATATATTTTTTCATGTTCAGATTTACTGTTTGCCATTTTTGATATTCCACAAAAATGTTGTGCGTGCTCTGACAATAAATATAAAAATTTGCGTTCCCCGAATTCACACATCGGGACTTTCAGTGTAAAGCAATAATTCTATTCAAATACTACTGAGAAATATCAAATTTCTCTGCACGTACAACTGATAAAATACTGAACAAAAATTACAGTTCAGTTCATCATCATTCCAGAGATGTATCTGGTTAGTTCTGCTAAGCAATAACAAGGAAGATCTCACTAGATTTATTATTCATTTGACTTTGAGAGCCTCAATAAAAAATCAATTTTTTCCCTGGCTACCTTGTTTTCATTCCAACTTATTTCGAATTAGAGTTTGGGAGGACTACCGATATAAAAGGCATTAGGGTAGGACAGTTGACGTGAAAATACATAAAATATACGGTGCTCGCGAGATAAAATACCCAGGACAGTTCCTGTTGCCCTTCTGCTTGGTTCTGGCCTTTTATACAATAAACCAGATCATTTTATAAGATATTTTGGTCACAAGTTGCTGGTGCTCTGCATATATTTACACTGCACGAGCGGCATGATATAAATTTGTATCTAAACTGTGATCATAATTTTAAATTTCGTTGGTATATTTGAAGGATATGTAAACGTACGCTTTAAGATATGTAATAATGTACTTTATATTAAGTTTTATAGCAAATGTGAATGGTTTGTGTCGTACAGAGGTTCGTATTACGTAGTGTGGGGAGTGTTGTACAGTTTGTCATTTGTGTAAAATAGAATCCCCAATATACAAAACTCTTAATAGGGGTCGAGTTTTTAGAAGCCAGGTTAGGATAAACAACTTACATGTTGCTCTGGTTCCTTTTTAGCAGAAATCTTTTGTTTCAGTCGATTGATATACACTTCTTCTGGTACTATATTCTTGGATTGCTTGTTTCTGAATACTCTATTTTTTGTTTTCTCCTTTCATCTTAATTCTTGCAATACGGTTTGTTTCTAAATACAACTTATACAAAACAGACATGACACATAGAACTTTTGGTTAGATAGGGTAATTGGTATATACATCTAGCAACAGCTACTATAATGTTTTCCAAATTCTGTGTAAGCGCTGGTGTTTAACTTTTTTTTGGAGATATGTACCATGGATTATAGAACCTTTGTAACTTAAAATATACACTGTAAAAAATTTGGTACATAGCCCCTTTGGTTACATACACTTTTCAATTGAAGATACTTTATGTAAAAAATCCATTTTCAAAAAGAATATGAAGCTAGCACAAAACCTTCTTCAGTTGAGGTTTGTCTTAAAATTTTTGTCGATAAATGCCTACATTGCAAATTAAAATACCTAACATTGTTTATACATTTAAATGTCATCTGTAACCGTATTTACTATAAAAAATCACGATTGGTGTAAGTGGTATAGCAGTGAAGTTTCTGTGACAACTCGACGGCGCCTACCACCCACATCTATCAAACTTCAACCTGAATGTCTCCGGAGGTCGAGAAGTTTCTTAGGAAAATCTGCAAGCGGTACTTGTTTTGTTTTGCCTGTGCCTAGGTGAAGCTCAAATTCTTCATGCTTTTCAAGGTTATTGGAGAAAAAGTGGTTGATAATGGCCAAATGGTTTTTATTGCAGCCACCTTCTAGTGCTTGAGAGGTCATCGGTAAAGAAATGGAAAGTTAAAGAAACATGTTTTGTTTTTCATTCTACCTGGACCAATATTTATGTTTACCTATTTCCCCTTTAAATTTTACCTGTTGCGAGTGTATATCTGATCAGGTATTTGAAAAGAGTGTGAACGCAGCAAGTGCGTTATGGTAGCAAAGTTTCATGAAAATTGTTTTAAATATGTGGTTTTTAATAAGTGACATCAAATTTGGTAGATAGTATAATCCTTATAGTAGAAACATATTCTACCAAAATAACTTTATTATTTAAAAAATGTCGGGACGCAGCAAGTGCGTTATGGTAGTGAATTTTCATTAAATTGTTTTTAATAGCAAATATGTGTTTTTTTTAAGAAAGCAGGCATCAAATTTGGTTACCAGTATAACCTATACAGTAAAAACAATGTGCCGTGTTTCATCAAAATAACTTTATTGTTTAAAAATGTACAAAAATTTCAGAAAGTAAACTTAAAGTGTTCCCGAAAAAAACGCGTTTTTTGGTCAACCTTATAGGTTAATAGCAAATTGAGCTATTTAAATATGAAGCATTTGATCAAAATTCGCTGCCATAACGCACTTGCTGCGTCCTGAATTTCTTTTCTTACAAACATGCATTATATTTCGATGGAAAATGCAAAAAGACAATAATATAAGGCGTGTTTGATTAAAAAAAAGAAAATTTGTATCACCAACGACTTATGGGCTATCCTGTGACTGTAGAAATCTTTTTTTAAGATGTAGCACAAGACACCCTACAATTAATATATACATTTTTTTCATATCTTGTATAATATCGGATATATTGAGCTTTATTGATTTTTTACGAAAATTCGACAAAAATTATATACTATTAAACTAACGCTACTGCCATGCATTAGAGAAAGGGTCTATTTGAAATAAATTTACTGGAAATATTTTAGTAAAATGAAGGACAGTGACGGTTGAAACTAAGACTCCAGGATTTGTAAAACATTCTTCTTGAGACGTTTTATTTCCATTGCCCGTATTAGATTCAAGTTCTTTGCCTAAATGTTGCCAATTTTGACGTTTTAAATCGCAACTTTGACGTTTTGAGGAAAACCCAATTTATTTTTCTTTAAATGCCTATAATTTTTTTGACTTTTGACCTACAGAGCTAATTTGGTAGGTAACTTACCTATAAGGACATAAACCCGTGTACCAAATTTGGTTGCCCTTACTTTGCTAATTTCGGAGATATCATTTTTTTTTTGAAAGAAAACACAAAATTTTTTGGGAAAACCTGAGTTGATTTTCCTGGATAACGAACTTATTCAAGCCATTTGAAAAAGGAAGGTATTCGCCAAATTTAATACAAATCGGTGCATTACTTATATATACACACACACATATATATATATATATATATATATATATATATATATATATATATATATATATATATATATATATATATATATATATATATATATATATATATATATATATATATATATATATATATATATATATATATATATATATATATATATATATATATACATAAATATATAAAAATTGAAACTGACCCCGGATATGTATTCTAAAGGCCTAATCAGGGCTCATTTTTTCAAAATTCAAAAGTCGGGATCTCCTCATAAGTGAATTTTTTTAAAGAAAATTCACTAAAAAGTACAGAAAAGCTTTGTCTGATTTTCCTGACCCGCGAATATCAATCATAAAGCAATTTACACAAAACTACACCTGCCAAGATATAATTATTCAAAAAAAGCTTTTTGACAAAAATTCAAAAAAAGTATCACATAAAAATTTGCAACTTCTTTCATGAAAATTCTCCCTTTTTTTACCAAAATTAGTTTAAGTAATGTTACACGAAAATTATAAACATTTTTATTTAGAAAACTATTTTTTACACTAAAATCTGCGAAACAATTGTTTTCCACGAAAATTCGAAAACGGATTGTCTTACGTGAATTGGCAAACATTTTTTTACAATAACTTATTAAATATTAACTACTAATCAATAACATTTTATAAAACGTTGACAAAAAATTATTTGTACGGAAACATTAAAAAATATATATAATATATAATCTATAATTAAAAAAAGTTCGGGACGTAGCAAGTGCATTATGGTAGTGAATTTTTATTAAATGCTTCAAATTTGGATAACTCAATTTTCAATAAACTTAGATACTTGAATTTTGGTACGTAGTAAGGTCTTTCCTAAGGCAACATATCCGATAAGTGTTACTAAAATAACTTTGTAATTTTTGGAGTAAAAAATTTTTTCAAAAGAAAACTGAAAATTTGAAAAAAACAATTTTCTATAAACTTAGAAAGTTTAATTTTGGTACGTATTAAGGCCTTTCTCAATTTTGATAAGCAGATATTTAAACCAAAAAGCCTTATGTCTTTGGTTGCAAATTTATGTTTTGTGAATGATTGATCTATCAATAAGTACTATTGCAAAATTTAAGTTTCTTAAAACTGGTGCTTACATGATCTTATCGGAGATTCAAAACGCTCAACCCTTTGGTCTGTTTGCTTAGCACGTTCATTCCTTTAAAACCTGTTTTAGATGCTGCCTTTGCAGTTGGTGTTTGTTTTTTTTGTGCAGCCTTTCACCGCAAAAGCTACTGCGTGTAAAGGTGTCATTTATTTATTTGTATTAAATACTTAAAATATTTAAGTTATGCATTTGCTTTATTTAAATAACAAAAAATAAGCGAAAATCACTCTTAAGTCATACGATGAAAACATTATTTTAAAAGAAAACATATGCAAAATGGATAACAAGAAAACAAAGACAGAATGCTTATTTACGGACAGAATTTTAAGTGGCAGTTACTGTACACTTTTAACACTAATGTTTCAGCTTAACTCCGCTTAAGAGATGAAGGCTAAGTTTCTCATATTACAGATAAAGTAGGCGAAATCCAGGTAAATCCATATAACAAAGGTATATGTCAAGTTGAGAAAGGTATGACCAAACGCTGTGAAGCGTCCAACCCTTCTTATCGACTTAATTAAATATTGTTGTTTCATATATAGAGTAATGTCGAGCCTTTGGGGTTTACTCTAAGCTCCTCAAACTAGCAATGTAAAACTATTACGTCCAGTATACCAGGGAGCTAAAATTACTTAGGTTCTGTTGTTGTGTAAATATCAAGTGTGTCAGGGGAAACAAAATTACTTACGGTTCCGTCACTGTGGAAAATAATAGAAACTAAGAGCTATTATGGCAACTTTAACTATATAACTATATAACTTTTGCAATGCTGCCTTATTCTAGAATGGGTAGCTTCTGCTGTTTCCCTTTCATTTGGTGCTTTTTACATTTTTTATGAGCTTTCCAAAGTTTATGTTTAATATCGATATTAAATAGTTGAGAAGTAATTTATCAGCTATTTGTAAACCAAACAAACATCTAATTCTTACTGTTAATTAAGCTGCATGACAGCTGCTTAGTGCATAATGCCACATTCTATACAGTGTAGAACGGTCAAATGGAATAAATTTGGTATCCCAATTATTGTGAATATTTATAAAAGAAACACGTTTAGGTATGCCTGAAAATGTTTGAGCAAAACAACAATTATTTACTTTCTTGCGGTTATGCCTTTCAAGGTATAGGAACTCAAATAACGCTCTAAAAGTTCATTAAGACGTCAAATATGCCCTTTAGAGCTACAACAATATAGGACGCTAGGAAAACACACTCCTACTATGATATTTATGATATATTTATTTGTTTTAAAATTATACATCGTATTATGCAAGAAGCTATTGCTTGTACTTGTACATATCACAATTTTAGTTTGAAATAAGTCCAATAATAAGTAGATGCCAAACCATTTTGATATATGGCACTCCTTAATTTTGTATAATCTTCAGTGTCTTGAAGGTCCATTTAGCAGCCAATATTCAGGTACTATGAGGTCCAAGTTTTCATTCAGTAAAGCTTGTCTTTTAAAACACCAAAATCCTTTTGAAGCATACATATTGGAGCACGTTAATTTAGACATTTTTTTATGGAAATAAACTTTTATTTTAAAATACAAAAAAAATTATTCTAGAGTATGATTTGCGAGACAAGATATCGATATCGGCTTTTTAGTGAATTTTTATTAAAAAAATTCACTAATAAAGAGGTATCGATGGTGAGACTTTGCAAAAATTCTTTCAAATGAGCGCGAATTAGGACCCCTAGAACCCATATCCGGGGTCAGTTTGAATTTTTATATGCTTATATATATATATATATATATATATATATATATATATATATATATATATATATATATATATATATATATATATATATATATATATATATATATATATGTATCCGTCTGATAACTCAAAAAATAATTAACCGATTTAGATGAAACTCGGCAAGTGCCTTTCTTTTATTAATGGCTTGGACGAGTTCGTTGGCCAGGAAAATCGGACGGGGTTTTCCGGGAAAATTTTGAGTTTTCTTTCAAAAAAAATTTTTTTTCCGAAAATTTCGATAAAATTTGGTCTACATATTGCTTTGGGAAATACCTAACTATGTGCCAAAATTCAGCTTTCTAGGGTTACAGAAAATTGAGCTATTCAAATTTGAAACATTTATGTTTAAATCATAAGTATGTGGTTGCTGTTGGTTAGTCAATGCTTTTCTTATTGACTCATGAAATTCATTTGTAAGTTTCCGAGAAATGTAAATAATACTGAATTCACTGATTGTTAATCATTGGAAGCATTTACGATTATATATATAACCCTATTGTAATGTATTATCATTTATCACCTCTGTAGTATAATTATTTTTGCCTTACAACTCGCAGCGTTTTTAGTCAATTGTTGTTATTAATAGTCAATAGTTTCTTTCCGAATACACAAACCTTCCATTGACTTCTGCTTCTGCCGCTGTTACAGTCCTTTTATTTAGAGCTAGAGTTCTAACCACTCATACAAACAGTGTTTTTTAACCACGTGGCTGGGCGACTGACCGAATTCATTCCCAGTTGCTGTTGATTTACTCATATTCTCTTAATATGTTTGAAGATGTGGTGTCTACTTCATTCCAAGTCACTATTAACCGACTATTTATGAAATCAAATAAGTAAATTAAATCGATTGTCATAAAATATGTAGTGTATTAAGACAAGGGAAAAAGAAATAAAACATATATAACTGTGCACATTTTGATTATATTTTAGGGTGCTTAAGAGAGGTATTGTCACAGCATAATATCTTATTAAAGTTCATTTGTAAATAGGTTTAATTTTTATATGTTTATATATATATATATATATATATATATATATATATATATATATATATATATATATATATATATATATATATGATAACTCAAAAAATAATTAACCGATTTCGATGAAACTTGGCAAGTGCCTGTCTTTTATTAATGGCTTGGATGAGTTCGTTATCCAGAAAAATCAGACGGGGTTTTCCGGAAAAATTTTGAGTTTTCTTTCGAAAAAATTTTTTTTCTCCGAAAGTAACAAAGCTGTTTCAATGAAATTTACTATATATGTTGCCTCAACCTTACTACGTACCAAAATTCAACTTTCTAAGTTTAGAGAAAATTGAGTTATTCAAATTTTAAATTTCCTTTCGAAAAAAATTTTTTTCTCCGAAAATTACAAAGTTATTTTAATGAAATTTTGTGGATATCTTGCCTTAGGAAAAACCTTACTACGTGTTGAAATTAAACTCTCTAAGTTTATAGAAAATTGAGTTATTTAAATTTGAAGCATTTAATAAAAATTCACTACCATAACGCACTTGCTGCGTCCCGAGTTTTTTACACCTTGTTGTTGTTTTAATTTGACGATGATGACATTTAGTTTGTTTGTCTTGAGGTATTACATAGTGGTTCATTTGGTCATAGCAAATCGACATATTTTTAGTATGACTGGGTCTACCTTTTGAAAACCTGCCAGCGACTTTCTTATTTTGTTACAGAAACCCCATTCTAATCTGTTTTCTAAACGCGAGATGGTCTATGGTCACTCTTATGTACTTTGTGTAGTTGCCACGCGTTGTGGACAGCAAGGCGTATGCCTTGTGCTATCAAAGAGAAATACTACCTCTTGGGTGTGATAGAGGTTGCGCCAGTTGTACCCCTAAAATTTTAAAATAAGAAGTAGGGGCTTGTGATACATTATTTAAAATATCTCTTTATTCTCTGTTTAAAAATGCTACGGCCTTAAAATTTGTTGCAAAAATTAACAGTAAAAAATAGAATCATCCGATTGACGAACTTTCCTACAACACATTAAAAACTTGATAACCAGTCGCGTTTCATTCTTGATAATGAGCAAAAATTAAAAAAAAAACATGCATCCTAATGTAGCAGATGTTCGAACTGCAAGCCTTGAACGTCTTGACGGCACCCTAATCGTAAATAGAAATATCTTCTGACTTTAATTAACATCTGTGGAGTGACCGACCTAATCGCAATCATTGTTCTGCTTTTTGAGTCAGTTAAGTCGCGTGGCTTAGTTTTGTATACCATACTTCTCACATATCCCCTCAAGAAGTGTAATAGTGTAAGATCGGGTGATTACGTTGGCTATTTTAACGGTCCTTGATTACTATCCACTGATTTGGAAATATTAAGTCTACGTACCGCCAGTACATCAGCATTTATACCTCCGAGTGAGTCAAAGTATTGCCTCCCGCTCAAATAACTGATTAACCGTTCAAGAGTCACTCCTCTGACTCCGATGGACTCAAGCTTAGACACAAGCACATCATGATCGACTAAGTCGAAAGCCCTGCTCAGGTCCAAAAATAGACTCAAACAAGACTCACCCCCATCAACAGCGCGGTACAGTTAATCCAAAAAAGTAATCATCGCAGTGTTCATGGAGCGCCTCACACGAAATCCGTGCTGAGCCTCATTAAGTAAATAATGTTTCAGAAAATAATCCATCAGCCTTCCAGCCAAGATCTTTTCAAATATTTTATAAAAAAGTCAATCACAGTGACGGATGGCTCTGTAGGAATCAGGCTTTTGGTGTGAACCTTTTTTTATGTATGGGAATTATTTTTGAGTTCTTTAGGGCATCACAAAATTTTTCATGCGTTAAGGGGTTATTAATTATCGTAGAAAGAGGGACAGACAGCTCGGAAGCACATAGCTTTAACACAGCAGAGCACAGTCCATCACCACCAGTAGAATAGGAAGTTTTCAAAGATTCAATTACACATTCTACTTACCTCTCTGTCACGGGAAACATGAAAAACGAATGACAACACCTAATTTGACGATGACGCTGGCAAAAGGTTGTCAGTGCTGTTATTAAAATTAAAATTGCCATCAATGAAAAAGGGACCAATGGTTTCCAACAATGCCTTCCCAAAGATTAATCCTTTCAGGGTACTGCAAATGTTTTTCTCTCATCTAGTGTGGATTTTATTTAGACCAGTAGCGACGATTTAAACGATTAGCATGGCCGTGAAGTGTAAAACTGCACTCATCGAAAACAAAACATGTTCTAGTTGGATAACATTGGTATCTAATATTTCGGACATGTGTTCACAAAAAGACGTTCTTCTATAAACGTCGTCATCGATAAACTACCGAGTTTGTATTAACTCTTTTAATATTCGAATAATCAATGAATGGCTAAGATCAAATGTTGTGGCTGCTTGTCAACTCGAAGTATTGCGTTTTCCTCAATCTCAATCATGACATCTAATTTGGTATCATTACTTAGTGCAATAAAAGGCTTTTTTGGATCACGTGGTGGTGTGACTGTTGGCTGTCAACCAACAAACATGTGGTAAGCTTAACCTAAGAACACATTTGCTTGGCGGGAAGCCGCCTTAACAATCAACCTTAACATCTGAGGCTAGTGGTCAGCCGGCATAACCTAGAAAACAACACATGTGTGGCTTGTACCTTCCACTCTCGCATAGCGAAAAAAGCAGAATGCTTATATGTGATACTTAACATATAACATTCAGCTAGCCACGTCCTAACCTAACAGGCACATGTGTCTTGTGTCTTTCATTCTCGGGTAGCGGACAGCCGGTAGCCAAGCAGATTGCTTATATGTCAGACTTAACCTCAAATTAACACATTCGTGGCTTAACCTTACATTCTCGGCATGCGGGCCTCCGGTACCTGTTGAACACGTGTGTATAACCATATGGCGGCAACTTGGGACCTGACAGCAGCAACCATCTTGGAATATGTGAACTGACAGGTTACCCGCGACCGATTGCTGCAACGGCCTTCTTGAAACCTGACAGCGGTATCCATCTAGGAACATGTGACGTTAGCTGACATCTGACATTTGACAGCTTACTTCCGCCATATTGGAACATGTGACGTCAGCTGACAAGTTACCCGCCACGCGCTGACAGCTGTCAGCTGGCTCCCGCCGTCGTCACGTCATCTGTTAACGCATGCGCAGAAAAAGAGGGCCAGGGTGGCGGACTATCTACTGCTTTATATGTTCAAGCCCACGAAACTGCTTTTCGATTTTGTGTGTCCCCCATAGGCGGGTCTGCAGATTTTTTTTTAATAGGCGAGCAACTTCGATTTGTGATCGTGTTTTATCTCCGTAACCAATCATTTGTAGAATTGTTATTTTATGGATTTCTGTTAAATAGAGCATGTTTCTAAATTACAGTTAACAACTGACAACCACTGTCATGCGGTTACAATCACACAGCAAAAGCTAAGCGGTTTTAAACAAAACTAACATTTCGAACTATAAAGAATGTTGATGACTTTTTGTCTTCTTTTTAATTGATACCGTCCAAAAAGGAGACATAAATTATTTTTGCTTGCTCTCTAATTATCAAGAGCGAAACGCGATAATTTATTAATTTTTTAGAATGATGATGGCTCCTCCTTTTACAAAATATTCCGGAGGTAAAATACCCCTCTATTCGGATCTCCGGGAGAGGGGTGTACAGGGGGCGCCAACATCAAGATTTAACATATCCTTTTCGAATATATGTGGCCTAAATTCTAACCTCAACTCCGTTCACCATTTCCTCCAGGCTAACAGGCCCCAACTCCTCTTCCTCACTGAAACCCAAATCAGTGCCAAACCAGCCACTAATCACCTTAATTTCCCGGGGTATGAGCTCCTTACTTCCTTTAGATTGCATGGAGGCGTGTGCGCATACGTCCGACTCCCAATTTAGAAGCTGGAAGAAAAGACATACTATGGATAAAACTCTCTCTCAGGGCTGCAACTAAATTCATCTGTTACATTTACCGGTCACCTTCTGACAACAACTTTGTCCAGCTCTTTGAATACCTTTCTGAAAAAACCGACTATCTGATTTCTGAATATCCTTTCTCCGAGGTCACTATTCTTGGTGACATTAAATGTCCATAATAAGGAATGGCTAGGATCTTCAAAAACCGATCCACAAGGGAGAGCAGCGGAGGCCTTTGCAGTCAGCAATTCCTCAGCTAATATGGTTGAGAAACCTACTTACTTTCCTCGTATCCCAACACACAGCTCAAATCCTTTGGATCTCGTTTTTACTACAAAACCTAAATGCTATAAGATATCAGTCACCGCCCCCCGTGGTCGCTCAGACCACGGCATGGTCACTGCCTCCTGCGCAATCATACCCACGTATCGTTTGGCGCTACAACTCCGCAAACTGGGACGAAATGCGGGATTAGTTTTCCTCATTTCCATGGGCGTCTGTCTACTTCTCTCATCATCACCCCTCTAATCTCTCACAAAACGTCACCGAAATTATCCAAGCTGGCATGGAATTATTTATTCCACGTACACGGAAAACCTCTTCAGCCACCTAAAAGCCCTGGTTCTCTAAATCCTGTGACAAGGCCAGACTTGAAAAGGTCAAAGCTCACAAAACGCTTCTACACAATCCCAGTCAAGAAAATCGACAAGCATTTAACGACGTAAGAAACCGCTATGTCCGCATTCTTTCTGAGGCAAAAAACTTGTTTAATAACCATATCAAAAACAAAGTCCTCTTAAGCTTCAACGGCGGCAAACCCTTCTGGAGTTTTGCTAAATCTATTGGGAATAATTTCTGCAAAAGCACGTTCCCACCTCTTGTCTCAGGGGATGAAATTGTTTTTACCGCCCTGGGCAAGGCTGAACTTTTTGCTTCGTTGTTCGCCGGAAATTATACTCTCAACCCACCTCTAAATGTTCAACCACAAACAGTCCCCAATGTCGCGCATAAAATGACGGATATTATTTTCAAAACTAAAAAGGTACGAAAGATGCTCACTTCTCTTAATACCAGGAAAGCCTCTGACCTTGACGAGATCCCAGCAGTTGTTCTCAAAAAATGCGCACCAGAACTTGCTCCTGTCCTGACTCGTCTGTTTCAGATATCTTGCAATAAAGGCATATTCCCTAGTAACTGGAAAACTGCTCGAGTACAACCCATCCCCAAGAAAGGATCCAAATCGCTTCCTAGCAACTACATGCCTACTTCTCTCCTTTCAGTCGTCTCTAAAGTGATGGAAAGGTATATAAACACCGAATTACTAAAATTTCTTGAAAAACACAGACTAATCCACGACAGGCAGTATGGATTCCGTCAGCACAGATCGACTGCCGGCCGACCTCCTTTCCTTTGTCATCCATTCTTGGAACAAGTCTATGGAACAACACGGTGAATTCCAGATTTTTGCTCTAGACATATCCAAAGCATTCGACCAGGTCTGGCACGCAGCGCTTCTTAATAAACTACCGGCCTATGGCCTACCACCAAAACTTTGTACATGGACAGCAAATTTCCCCTCCAACAGGAGCATATCTGTTGTTGTGGATGGCTATTCCTCTAAACTGTATCCAATTGATGCAGGAGTTCCTAAAGGTTCAGCTTTAGCCCTTACTTTGTTTCTTCTCCACAGCAATGACCTCCTCTCTAGCCCATCCAACCCAGTTCACAGTTACGCGGACGACAGTACCCTCCACTCAAATATACAATATTCTAAGCCTGTCTCTTTAGCCCAATTAGATGAGGATCGCAGACTCATGGAGGGTTCTGTCTCCGTGGATCTCCAAAAAATATTAGACTGGGGAAGTAGAAATCTTGTACAATTCAACCCCACCAAAAAAAGTCTTGCTTTATTTCTCACAAGAGATACACCAACCCTAGATCCATCACAATGAACAACCAAGTTATTCAAAGTAATGAGTCCTTTCTCTTGTTGGCATTTCTGTGGATCGAAATCTTGATTGGCACCAACATGTCACATCAATTGCAGAAGCGGCTGCTAAGAAATTAGGTTTTATTTTCCGGGCTCGCAAATACTTTTCACCAGCTAATCTCTATACCTTATACACTTCACAAATAAGGCCAAACCTCGAATACTGCTCCCACATCTGTGGTGCAGCTGACGATTCTACACTCGATATCCTGGACTCCATTCAAAAGAGAGCTATCCGTCTAATCGGTGACCCTTGACTCACCCAAAGGCTGTCATCCTTTGCCCACCGACGTGCCGTTGGTGACCTCTCTCTTTTATAGATATCTGCACGAGCACTGCTCAGAGGAACTTTCCTCCATCGTTCCCCCCACCTGCTGTACCCAACATATCTACCAGGGGAACAGAGCGAATACACCCTTTTAATGTCCAGGTCACCAGGCATAGAACATCTTGTTATGCCCGCTCTTTAGTCTCGAGGACTTCCAAGTTGTGGAATGTCTTGCCGGCACATGTTTTTCCTTCTCCTCCGAACCTCCAAACCTACAAGTCCTTAATTAACTGCTGCCTCTTTCCTCCTTGTCAACACCCACGGTTCGATAGTATTTAGGCTGTAAGACCTCGTGGTGTGTTGTTGAAATGAAAAAAAAATGTGGTAGCGGGGTTCGTCAATCAGATGTACTTTTCTTTACTGTTAATTTTTGCAATAAATTTCAAAACCATAGCAGTTTTGAATAGAAAAAAAGAGATATCTTTCACACAATGCAGCACAAGCCCCTATTTTCTATTTAAAATTTGGGAGTTGCAACCGTGACTCGAAGGGTGTTGAATGTAGCGGTGAAGTTTTCACGCTGCCAGATGTCACTTTTAGTCTAAAATTCACATGTTTCGGTTTTTTATGAATATGCACAATAATAATAATTTAAACTAAATGAATTCTTTACTGATATTGATGGTATTCAGCTAATTTTTATGCGAACTTTTTGTTTACATTGTACGTCTTATTTAATTGGATTTCATTTATGCGATGTTTATCTGCAAAACTGTTCTTTACACAGTTTTTATTTGTGCTTAACCTCAATATATTTTAAGATATTCGTATGTCTCCACCAGGGTAATTTCGTAAATGATCTTCTATTAAAACGTGATATTTGATG
Organism: Tillus elongatus; assembly: GCA_964006375.1. Classification (NCBI taxonomy): domain Eukaryota; kingdom Metazoa; phylum Arthropoda; class Insecta; order Coleoptera; family Cleridae; genus Tillus; species Tillus elongatus. The sequence continues at coordinate 103,409,968 of OZ023269.1, read as the reverse complement.
TTTCTTTTTTTGTCATTTGTCATTTTGAAAGAAAAAAATAATTTATATGTTTTAACCGAAATTTTAACTTGTTTTAATTCTCATGTTTTCTACAATATTATGTATTTAATGATTTACATTGACGTATTATGTACATTAGCTATCGGATCAAAATAAGTATTATTGCTATTATTACTATGACAAAAGAGACTCTGATAATTTAATCAAGACATTTTAAGTTTTCGCATGGACAGCGTTTTAGAATTATAAAAAATTTGTAATTCGGTATATATACGCAAAAATTTTAACGATTGCGAAGAAAGACCTTATATTAATGTTTGTGTTATAAGCATATTATATGCCAAAAAATACATATTACAGACCTTATGACAAATTGCTCAATCCAAGTTTGCCAATCATGAAATATTTTCCTACAAAGTCACCAGAGCCAAGATAAAACTAAGTGTGAAATAGATTAGGGCTGGAGCTGAAAGATAAACCAATGTAATTTTTGGCAGCCTTAAAATGAGAACCTGTCTAAACCAGCTGAGATATTGTGACAGCCTTTAGGTTATTATTTAGTTCTTCATCATTTTCTCATACTCCCACTGGCATGCTAACAGAAAAGTTAGTCTTAATTAATAAAGTACACATATGAAAACATTTACACATGCAGTGTCGTTACGACTGCAAGATTTAAAATATTCAAAGGCAGTTTCGATTTTTTTATGTTCGTATAATATATTGATTGGCGAGCATAATTGGGTCAAATTTGAGGAACATTCAAAATGCTTTAAAACAATTCAAGTAATTACTATAATTCAAAAAAATATTAACCCACTTTGATAAAACTTAGCCAATTTTTATGTAAGATTGTATCTCGAACTAGTTATCAAGATCCATAAAACCGGTTCTTCACGACAAATTCTGGTTTCTGCAAAACTTGGAAAAACCGAAAATAATACAGGTTTCTTACCAAAAGTTTCTACACTATTTGCCAATGCAAATACTTAAGCTACACGTATGCACGTGGAAGTTTATAGATAAATCTAAAATTAAAAACAAGTATTACAATATTTTTTCAGCTGTCAGGGAGCGAAAGCGGTTACAGAGAAGAAAGCACACAGTTGTGAAGCCAGAGAAGTAACCCCAACATCGGTATTTACTATGGAACTGTTTTACAAAGTAAGGGCGACAGCAATTAGGGAACTTGTACTTCTATGCGAAAATAGAGTAGCTAAATTTCTAACTGGTTCTTTCTCTAAGAATTCCAAATATCTCACTCAAGTCATATTTTATTTAGACAAATTGGCCCTGTAACACGATCACTAACAATTCCTGCCAAATTTACTTTTTTGGGCGTGAGTGTACGCCTTACTCATCCAGTGTACATTTTTGTCTGTCCAAAAAGGATTTCACATAAATAATATTATACATTTGACTTTGATGGGGAAAAAATTAGGTCAAATGTTAGGCAAAAATTCAAAATACTTTTAAACAATTTTTATTTGTTTAATAAAGGTCAAGTAATTACTATAATTCAAAAAATTGTTAACCCGTTTTGATAAAAGTTAGCCAATTTTTATGTAAGATAGTATCCTGAACGAGTTATCTAGATCCATAAAACGAAAAAATCTAGTTTCTGTAAAACTTTGAAAAACCGAAAATAGAACAGCTTTCTTACCAAAAGTTGCCACACAATTTGCCAATCCAAATACTTAAGCTGCACGTATAAAAATTCAAGTTTTTAGATAAATATAAAATTAAAAATAAGTATTAAAATATTTTTTCCTTATCAAAGTCAAATGTATGATATTATTTACATCACATAAATTCAAGTTTTTAAGTATTTATGGGAAATCCTTTTCGGACAGACAAAAATCTACACTGGATGAGTAAGGCGTACATTAAACGCCCAAAAAGTAAATTGGACAGGAATTGTTAGTGATCGTGTTACAGGGCCAATGTTGTCTAAAGAAAATATGACTTGAGCGAGATATTTGGAATTCTTAGAGCAAGAACCAGTTACAAAGTTAGCTACTCTGTTTTTGAATAGAAGTACATACAAGTTCCCTAATTGCTGTCGCCCTTACTTTCTGAAACAGTTCCATAGTAAATACCGATGTAGGGGTTACTTCTCTGGCTTCACAGCTGTGTGCTTTCTTCTCTGTAACCGGTTTCGCTCCCTGACAGCTGAAAAATATTTTAATACTTATTTTTAATTTTAGATTTATCCAGAAACCTCCATTTGCATACGTGCAGCTTAAGTATTTGCATTGGCAAATAGTGTATAAACTTTTGGTAAGAAAGCTGTATTATTTTCGTTTTTTAAAAGTTTTGCAGAAACTAGAATTTTTCGTGAAGAACCGATTTTATGGTTATCTAGAGAACTCGTTCGAGATACTATCTTACATACAAATTGGCTAAGTTTCATCAAAGCGGGTTAATAATTTTTTTGAATTATAGTAATTACTTTACCTTTATTTTTGTCTAAAATTTGACTCAATCAAGATATTATACGAACATTAAAAAATCAGAACTGCCTTTGAATATTTTAAATCTTGCATTTGTAACGACACTGCATTAACCGATATGAACATTTTTTTAAAAATACTACAGGCGCAAACATGTGCAAATGTTTTCATATGTGTACTTTATTAATTAAGCCTAACTTTTCTGTTAGGATGCCAGTGTGAGTATGAGAAAGTGATCAAGAACCAGATAATAACCTAAAGGCTGTCACAATATCTCAGCTGGTTTCGACAGGTTCTCAGCATCACCAGATAAGCGAATATTGAATCTAATTATACGAAAGCATGAAAAATATAAATAAAAGCTCGTTGCTATGTTATGGTGTTTTGATCAAAATTTCTTTGACAAAAACAAATATAATAAAAATAACAGATAACGTCTTTTTAATGTTACCCTAGTCTCTACATCTGTAGTTATCAGGTTCCAACACGATCGTGCGCTTACTCATTTTGTAAGCCCTGTCCGTGATTATTTGGACGCAGTATCTCAAGTCAGATGGGTTGGTTGAAGGGAAACTATTGAGTGGCCTCCCAGATTACCAGATATCATGTGTTTGGACTACTTTTTATGGATATAGTCTCTACATCTCTGGTTATCTGGTTCGAACACGATGGTGCGCTTCCTAATTTTGTAAGCCCTGTCAGTGATTATTTGGACGTGGTATTTCAAGTCAGATGGGTTGGTAAAAGGAAAACTAAGTGAAGATTGGAACCTGTGATGAGCACTGATAAGTACACTTGGAGAGCCCAAATCACCACAACACATTTTAAAAAGACCTGACGATCGTTTCACTAACCAAGTTAGCGTCATCAGAGGATGAAACATTCTAAATACTTAAAAAACTAACATCAACTTATATACCGGATCTCAGGTAAAGAGATCGAACCGAGATGAGACACTAGTCGTAGGCAAATTCCACAGTGTATTGTAGTAGATAAGTCTGCCGTCGCCCGACATATTTGGGATAGTAATCATCACGTTGATAAAGAAAATCTGAAATTAATAAAAAATGTTAGAAAACCAGGTCAGCTGAATGGGTTTGAGAGCGTATATATTGCGAAATATAGTTGCAACAAAGAATGTATGAACAGTGCACCAGCGCCAATTACGAGTCACTTGATAGATTACTTTGCTAAATAAAATTCCCACGTTTTCGGCACGTTTTTACCGATAACAAGTATACAGTTATTGCCGCCAAAGGAACCGTTGTTAATTTAGCGGTCGTTTAACTTTCTCAAGACTATTACAGATGGACACTTTTAGATAAAGCAATAAGGATAGCGCAAAGACCTGGTCAGGCGATAAAAATACAATACACTGTGGAATTTGCCTACGACTAGTGTCTCATCTCGGTTCGATTTCTTTACCTGAGATCCGGTATATAAGTTGATGTTAGTTTTTTAAGTATTTAGAATGTTTCATCCTCTGATGACGCTAACTTGGTTAGTGAAACGATCGTCAGGTGTTTTTAAAATGTGTTGTGGTGATTTGGGCTCTCCAAGTGTACTTAAAAGGAAAACTATTATGTGACCTCCCAGATTAGCAGATATTACGTGTTTGGACTACTTTTTGTGAATATACTTGAAAATCAAAATGTTTGTTACGCAACCGGCAAGCACCAATAAGAAATGAGTGTAGAAGAATTTCCCCTGAAATAATTATAAATGTTCAAGACGAGTTTCAATTCCGTTAACGGTACTGCCAATTAGTTAATGTACAACACTTTCAGCATTTATTAAAGAAAAAATATAACGATAACTTTTTTGTCCTAAAATATTAAAATGTATTTTTTTTAATGGCGGGACATGGGACACACTGTAAAATATTTCTTTCAAAGAGACCGCAACTTGTAATATTAATTAACGTGTATGAGCAGTTTTTGTCAAAAGAAGCTGGATTTGATTAACTGAATTGATTTTAGTTTTTCACCTTTTATCAACTCTTTTAGCAAACTATTTTTTAAAGAAAAATAGGTTTTTGACAACGGGATACTACAACGAAATTGCTGTCGAGGCTTTTCTTTACAAATCTAATAAACATTGATATAGCTACCTTTCTACATACAAAAGTTAACTTTCCTTTATGATGTCGAGGGTTATGGCAGCAAAAAGAATAACGAGGTCATTATATTAATCAGAACAGGAAACAGAGACGGTGAAGATAACGAATGAAAAATCCTGATGATTTCTGCAGGAAGCCCAGATGTACTTATTCACATTATGTGTTACCGCTTATTTCGGAAGAATTATTTTTATGTTGCTATGTCAAGCCAGGAATAATAACGTTCTCGGAATTGCGAACATTCATGGTGCATATTTACACAAAGAAAAAGGCTTTTGTAAGTTGCGAATTTTAACTTAGTTAACACTAGAGCTAACACATATCTCCAGATATTACCCCTTTAGACTTTTTTCTTTGAGGGTATGTTGTGTGTGTGTCGTCAAATTTACATGGCTGCGGCTTTAATGCCATTTGCACATTTTTATAGAGCGTATGTTGAAAACAGGGTCTACCAAAATGAAACTCTTAATGGAGAACAATCAAGTATTTGTATTACTGATGCGTTTGACAGTATCAGTCCAGAAATGTTGGCTAATATTCTGGATGAAACAGTGACTAGATGCTACCGTTGCTTAGGAGCAAATGGTTCAAATTTTGAACACTTGCTGTAATTGTAAGTTTATTTTTGGTTCAGTTATTCACTTTGTACTTTCAAATTACCATATTACTTTAAGTTTTCATTCTGATTAAAAACACTTGAAGAATGTCTCTCATTGGAGAATGTTGAGCATTGGTAAAGCAGGGCCGTATTACCATAATTTCAAAGTAAGAGCGATTTGTAGGCCAAAACTCACAAAACAATTAAGTGTCATATGTTGTTGGAAAAAGAATAGAGAAAGGCTTCCAAATCCAACTTAAAAAATTTGGAACCGTATTTAAAAAAATTAAGTTGATGATGGTTTTTCAGAAACCAAATTTGAAATCAATATCTCTTAGCGCTACCCTGTAGAGCTTACAAAGTGGCAATAATACACTGCGCTTTGTTTTTCGATATATTTTCGATTAATTTCAGAAAAAAAAAATAAAAACGAAAATTATAAAAATAAGTTTTTCTAAAGATCTAGAAAACCCGAAAAGTTAATTGATTTCTGCGAACGATGCTTACGAAGCCTTCTCATTGCGCAACTTTTTTAATTCGACTGACCTTGTATCTCTTACGGTTTCCAAAATCCCCATGCTGTTAATTATAACGTGGGGCACCCTATATATATATATATATATATATATATATATATATATATATATATATATATATATATATATATATATATATATATATATATATATATATATTACTCATTTATTATTGGTTGCCAAGACTATACATTATGCCTTAGAAACAAGCTTGTGCTTGTAAGAACATAATTTGGTAAAAATCCTCCAATGAGCAAAGTGTCAAAACAATTTCATTTAATGTCACTTGCTGAATCTTGCTACATCTTGCTTTTTTTCTCTTCCTTCTTCCACAAACATTTCCATAGCCGACATAAAGGTTTATCCCTACTCACCTCTCAATAATTTTTCTGCCAAATCTTCTTAAAAAATATGATTCCTTAGCATAAAAATTTTGACATTTTACATGACATATATACAGACATACTTGTAATAAACGTAACACGAACTTCTATATCCGATTCTAAATATGAGACGAGCGTCTCGACACAGTATGGGCCGGTTGCATTGATCATGTGAACATCGCAGAATAATTTAAGTAACGATATAAAAGACCTACCTGACGTGCTGTTTACACACAATTTTCCCAACTGACCTTCCTGACCTGCACTTACATCACTTTGCCCAATTAAAAGTAACAGGTTGATTTTGTGATTTTTGATACGTCTTCATGTAACTATTTGACCGGTGGAACAGAAAGTAAAGACAAGATCAATTTTTAACAACACTCGTGATAATTTATTGATTATTTGCTGTTATCAGTACTTAGTTATCGGACTTTTATTGCAGTATGGATTTTGAATTCAGTGGATAAAGACAATAATGTTAAATCGTGAATTAATTTCAATTATCACCTGTCGTTTAAAATAATTAATAGTCTTAATGCTAAAAGTGTAAAAGTGCTAAAAGTAATCAATTCTAATTCAAATTTAACAAAAATGTCAAGTTTAACTGAAAGGGAAAGAATAGAGATAATAATGATAATTGGATATGACAACAGACTTAGAAGTTATCAGGAAGCATGCGAGTTATTTCCAACAACATCCTGATAAGAGTGCCAATTGCAAGATTTACAGTAAGTAAATTAGTTGCCACATTCACAAAAACGGGATCCGTAAAAGGTTTGCCTCCACAAGGTCAACCTCGAGTGTGTGAAGAAGTCAGATTGAATATATTGCTTGAATCTGATGAAAATCCTTATCATTCTACAAGGCAACCTGCGCTAAATAACAACGTTAACTAATATTTGGTGGTAAAATTATTCAAACAAGAGAAGTATCATCCTTAAGTTCCAATTGATACACAAATTAAACGATGATGATTCAGACCGCCGTTTACAGTTATGTGAACAATTAATGTTACGCTGCGATTAATATCCCAATTTTCTTAATAACAACTTTTCTGATGAAGCTACTCTTTGCCTTAATGGGGCAGTAAATCCTCATAACGCAAGATATTGGTCATGAGAACATCCTCATTGGACTCAAGACTCCACAGTCAACGTCATGGAAAAGTGAATGTATGGATGGGGATAATCGGACGGAGTTTCATGGAGCCTTACTTTTCTTAAGCAAATCTTACAGCAGCACGTTACTTAAATTTATTGCGATTAGATTTATTGCCAGCTCTGGTAGTAATTTTTTCAAATAATCAGGAGGCAGATATGCCCCATCAAGATATTTGGTTTCAGCAAGACGAGACGCCTCGTCACTTTGGCGTAGACGTCCGTCAATATATAGATACCACACTTCCTAAAAGTTGGATAAGGCGTCGAGGAGTAATTGATGGGCCACCGGTTTCCCCAGATTTAACTCCCTTGGATTTTTCTATGGGGTTATTTGAAATCGAAAGTTTACTTCAATATATCAAATACTTTAGGGCCACCGTGTTCCCCAGACCTGACGTCCGTGGGATTTTTTTCTGTGCGGTTATTTAGAATCGAAAGCTTATTTCAACATATTAAATAATTTAGAAGAGCTACAGCAAAGAATTCGCGCTGAAGTGGAGCAAATTAATCCTGAGATTTTCAAGCGCAGTGTAAAAGAGTTTACACTTGTATCGGTCAATGCCAAATGGTAGGTGGAGAACCATTTCAACATTTGCTCTAAAAATTGTTGTTTTCCTTGACTCAAAATGTTTCCATTAAACTAACGTTTTAATTTTTTTTAAAGTAAATAATGCTATTTTATGAAACAATTATTATACAAGGTATGTTGTTTATCGTCATTTAAGTAGTAAACAGGTCTATGGAAAAACAGAAAAAAATATGGTTGTCATTTAAAAAATATATGATGACATCATCATTCCGAAGAAGGTGACGTCATAAATGTAATTTTTACGTCATAAGTTGGCAATTGAAAATATAAAAATGAAGTGTCCGAGCGTTTTTCTTGAAAAAGTTAATTAACGCAATTATGCATTATGTTCCAAACTTTAACATGATACTTTACATGTAATTAATCTTAGATAATCAAACATTAGAGGCAAACAAAATTTGTTAATCGCAATTTTCACTTTACAGTTACTGATATATGTTTTTGTTACAGGTAAGCTAAGTTTTTTCATAGTTGTTTTTGGCTGAATATAGGTAAGTTAATTAAACTACAGTTTCAAAAATTTCTTCAAATGAGCGCGAACAAGGCTCCCTAGAACCCATATCCAGGGTCAGTGTCAATTATATATATATATATATATATATATATATATATATATATATATATATATATATATATATATATATATATATATATATATATATATGGGGTCACGAAGTGACTAATCCTGGATAGATTATCCGGCCTAATTTACCATCATAACCACTGAATTATGTTACACCAGAAAGGTTGGAATATTTTCCAACATTTTCCGTGGAGTAGTATACGAAAGATTTGCGAAGGTTGGAATATTTTTCATCATTTTCCGTGGAGGAAAATGCGAAATCGGGCATGTTGAACGGAATAATTAGTAGAGGGGACAATTGGGCGGGGGTGATTTGGGAAAAGAAGTGTGACCGGACGGAACGCCGACGGAGAGTGGGCAGTTGGGTAGTGACTGCGAACAAGCTAGTGCGTCCGTCGTAAAGAAGTGAAATTATAAAGCCCGTGAGGTTCACGAGAAGACCAGTATGCCGAGCGAGACCGCCTCTTCCCACCGTCGCCACCGCAGCGATTGCTTAGTGAACCTCGTCACCGGAGAATACCCCAGGTAGGTGAAAACCTGATTCTATTACCTGTGGTCGAAATGTGGAACGCCCTACGATAACACTGGGAACCTTAGGGGGGACCCTTTCTTCCCTGTCTCAGCTGGCGGGCTGCTCTGGGGGTTGGGAGCTGCATTGGCTGGAGTAGATTCGGACAGAGCAGCGACTGCGCTGGTCCAGATTGAAACAGCTAGGCGGCGCCTGGCGTCCCGGGCCGTCCACGACCCCGTTCAGGAGGGGCGTAAATCCAGGAACGCGGGTGGTCTTCTTTCGCACCGAACAAGGCTCCCCGAGCGTGCGAGTGAGAACGTGTGAATGATGGGCCGTAGATAATACTTGCTGGGGCCATACAAAGCTTTATGTGGTGTTCGACGCACCCTGTAAGTTGCATGCCCGCCTGGGAACACCCGCTATTAATCACTATCCTGCCACCACCCTGCACCGTTTAAACGTTGCCGCTTTACCGTCCCCGTGCAATCCGCGCGTAACAATAATTTAAAGCCAAGTAACCACCTCTGCCTCTGGCCGCCCATAATTGCTAGGCTTCCTGGTAACAGGACCTCGTTATTTCCTTGTGTATATAATTAGTGAATAGAATTTTATTTTAATTTACTCGATATTTCATTTATTCTCCCAGAATATCCACCCAAATACAATTTGACTTCAGTTCTTTAATAAAGACCATAACCAGAAGTCCCGGGGGACTTTGTCTTGGCTTAGGAGGACCCTGTCTCCACTAGAAACTACCCTGGGCTAGTGTATCCGTTGACAGTGACTTGGGAGAAGGGGGGCATCCAGCGGGAGCGCGTTTACTCCCTGACAAACTCTATAAACGCTGGCGTCCGAGCATGATCCCGTAGGAAAGCCGTGTCCCGGAAGTCATCCCGAACTTCCCCAAGTTAGGGAAAACTAGTATTAACCCCCGGCCACCCCAAGTGGCCGTCGCAATATATATATATATATATATATATATATATATATATATATATATATATATATATATATATATATATATATATATATATATATTGTTAATGCTAATTTGTTGGGTTTTATTAACCCTTATGATTTTAATGAATGTAATTTTGCTTAGTTTTAAGCGCCCCACATTTGGGTGCTAATTAAATTAATAATTTTTTTATTATTGGGTTTTATTATTGTTTAAATCTGCCCAGCTACTGACTACATACTTCTAGGGTATGTAGTGAATTCATTTTCTTGCCCATAATTTAACCAAATATATATTAAGATTTCCTCAAATAATAACACTGCTTTCAATTTTATGTATGTTGATTTAATTCTTTTAAAGTTATATGGATAAAATTTGAACAAATCATATGACAAATAACATAATACCCCTACTTATTCAACAAATTACAAAAAATTACTCGAGCTCTTTTATTTATGTTTTACCTTTGATCAAAGGAAAATTTGTTTGCGCTTTTTCGAAACTGATGAATTTAAAATATGAATGAATTTCTTATTTACAATATTATATCAATTAAAGGTTAATGTACATTATTGATACCAATTCTCATTCACATATTCTCTGTTTGAATTTATAATTTCGATTTACTCTTTAAAGAAATGAAAAGAAAGGCCTTTCTAGGTAATGCAGAATTCTGTACCTTTAAAACTTCCAAATCCCTTGCTTGACAACCGCTCTCGTCTGGTTGAAATTGCTGGTTGCTATGCAGCCACCTTGTAAGCTTGTGATTTGAAAATTCGGCGTCCTTTGGCTTCGAAAATTATTTGGATATTTTATATTCTTCTTGTAGCACTGATTTTTAAACTACCTTTCTATTCAAAAGGTATACTATGTATTACTTTATACTTTCCACACATTTAAAACTATACTTTGCCGATGAAAATACTTATTTTCATTTAATTTCTTAGCCAAACTGCTTTAGCATCCTCTTCTTACGACGACCCAATTTTAAGAGAGCGATTCAATTTATCTTCCTGTCATTTCAGATTATTGAAACCAAAGCAAACTATATATTTTATTGTCTGTCACTTTTCCTGATCGCAGACATGTTGGTTTTGTCTATGTACACGCCGAGACTTATAATTTTGGTAATCCAAGTATTTGTTGAGTTTCTGATGTTGTTTGCGTAGTTTTATGAATTTTGTTCCCTGTGTAAATTATAATTTAGTTTATTAGTTTCGTTCCATTAACTATATTGGTTTCTTCCTGTTCCTCGCAAATCACTTTGATCTTCGTTTCTTCTGGTGCTAGTATTATATATTGACTGTTTCCATATTTTGATATTATTGTCTTGTTAATTTTGATTGTTTCCTCTTTACAATTATCTATAGGCTTCTGAAAGTTGATTAGTTTGATTTCGCATGAATTTTGGTCGTTGAGCATGGTTGGATTATTATTTTCGCAAAAATATAGTTGGTTTCTTAAATTTTGATTCATTGTTTTGGTAAGCATACTGTTTGCTACATATAGACTTGGAAACTACTTCTCTGGGTTCACTGTTGGTTTTCGTTGGTGAAGGACGTAGCCAGCGCGAAAGCTAACTGGAGCAAGTGGCCCTTACGAATTCTGGAAGTTCTAGGATGTTCTTCAACGTTTCTGTGCCTATAGTTTCGCTGCTTGACAGCATTCTCAGACAGATAAAAATTGAATTAGTACAAAATCATGACAACTACAAATAAAGATCTGTTGCTAAGTTATGATATTATGTTTTGATCAAAAAATTTATCAAAATGGAAAAAAAAGAAACACAGATGACAGATGAGGCTTTCAAAATGTCTACGTGATGTATGTCAATATTTAACATAAAAAAATAGAACTAGCCTATAATAACTATGATAATAGTTACAATAATAAAATAACTAAACAATAACAATATAAAAGCAGTCTCTATACAACGAAAATATCTACATACATCAACTCATTATCTTATTACAACTTTTTTGAAAGAATAGTTAAATTTATTTTCTTTGACTTATTTAATTAGAAAGAAGAATATTCAAGATAGGGGAATTCATTAAATCAGTTTGCTCGTTTAAAACAAGGTAGATATTGTCGTGTCGCGTGCTTTTTGACTTCTAAAGCTTCAAAAAAGTCTAGTTTATGCTTGTCATTATAAAAATCTAGTGGTTGTATGCGGTTATTTACTGTAGGTCTATGTTCGGTATTAATAATAGGTTTTGCAAATGTAGATTTGTCAGCGTGGTTATTTCTAATCTAAAGAGATCGAAATCGACAAAATACTAGAAGGTAACTTTTAACAGGCACTAAACGACCTACATAACTGCGTTAACAAATAAAAAAAGTCAGTGGCACAGTTTTTTTTTAGAAAATTATTGCAGTCACAACACATAAGCTGGCCGCACTTTTTTAGCAGAAAAAATATACACTGGTTCAAATAAATTTCACCCTCCAAATTTTCTTTTGATTGCTACAATCGATCTGGAAAAAGGAATAAACCAAAAAAAAAAAAACAATGTTTAACACCGTGTAGCTACGAAACGAAGCAAAATCCGACCTACGTTGGTACGAAATTAAAGTCTTATTCGTACATGAGAAATCTAACTAATAGCAATGGCACATGTTTGTCGAAACACCCCGTATATTAAAGGAAAGTTGTTTTGCGCTAAAAGACCAAAATATATGAAAACATTTAAATAAAATTTTGTACCAGACGGAGCCGAGAGGCTAAGACGTAATAGTAGTGGATAGAATTATCCATGGTTACATTTTCGTATTATTAGCCACTTGTTTTGACAAATGTCACATAAAATTTCAAGCTGAGGAACTAAAAACTAAAGTATCTCCCACAAATTTTAAATGCAAATGAGCGTGCGTTTCTTTTTTATTTATTTATTTTTACTTCAATGGTTTAGCATCTCCGTGAGAGGTTATTCGTTTCGTTTAAACTTTTATACTTCTTTAGATCAGATTATAAAATTTTTATCGTAATAACGTTAGCAGCAAATTTTCGTAAAAACGTTTTTTTAGCAAATTTTTATGAAAATATCTTGTTTTCAAAAGTTTTGTGAAAAACACTTTTCAGTCTGTTTTTGTGAATAAAAATTAGCGGAGTTAATTGAATTTTTTTTCTTTTCACCGAATTTTTGTAGTGATTTTTTTTTGTTGGTCAATTGGTTTACAAGGTGTAAATAATTAAGCTATTTCGATGAAATTCAGTACATGCCTTTGCAACATAAAGGGTAGACTACCTAGCTAATTTGATGTCCTGTAGTTGATTAAAATAGAATTTTATGAAAATTCGCTACCATAAAGTAGTTGCTGCTCCTGGACCTTTTATCCTAAGTTATTTTTGCGCTTATGTGTATAGAAATCTAAGTATGCTTATCATAATATTATGTCAATATAATATCTAAAATAGTCGCATCAATGATAAATATAGTAGGAGATTAATAAAAAATAATAATTTGTAGGGATGTGGCATTTAAGGAGTAACATTATTGCCTTCAGTTCAAGTTCTACTCAAAAAGCCATTAATCAGTTGAAGTTTTTTCCTTTAACAATGTCGTCTAATTTTTACGTTAGGGTTCCTTTTCAACGAAAGGCGAGCAGCATTCATTTCATTAGAACATTTATTCATAAGCGAAAGGTTTATTTCAACCAAAATACGCCCAAACAAGACAGAAAATCAATTGAACGATCCTAATTATATCTTTTCTTGCTTGAATAGTCCGAATCTCTATTGGACGGATGGATCTCTTAACGGCAATATTCGGAAAAACACTTTAACAAATTTTCTAAGCAAGATAGCTTTTCAATCTTCCCATTTTCAAAGCTATTTTTATCAAGGCATAATTAATATAAACGTCTGTTATCATTTATTTCCATTTCCTTCACTTAATCTCGTCTCCTATCTGTAGGTTTTAAAAAATTTGAAGTAATATAGACACTTCGAAGCAAAATCTTAAATTTACATTAGAGTGCTCAATCAATTTATTCTTTTGATGAGTTTGTCCCTTCTGTTTTCACGTTTCCAACGTGACGAACGGATGGAAATTGTCGATCTCCATTACGAAAATGAGAAGAGACCCACTGAGTCAGCTTCTAAATTATAGCAGCAGTCAAGCATATTTGTTCAATACAAAGAATTGTTTAACAAAGGCTAACTGAATGTCGATGGTGTAGCAAACAACTGTTCTCTCTTTAAACACTGTAATCAGACCCTTCACACCCACCATGTTGAAATAAATCACTCTAGACATTGTTACAGAAATTAATAATAAATGAATATTCAAGCTAGTGAATGAAAAAGTATAACAAAACTGTATAACATTATTTTGTTCTGATTCTTATCCAATGCCACAGTAATGAATTTTTGCTACGCTTGTTTTTGTGTGTCATCGTATGGTGACCTCTCTTCTTCTTTGCGTAAAGACGTAGCAATTTGAGCTGGCTTTAAGGAAACGATTATTTAGTTAGTTGCATTTAAAAAAGTTTTGACACAGCAAGTATGTTACGGTAGCGAATTTTCATAACAATGGGTTTTTATGAAAATTTTTCAAATCACAAAAAAATCCGTTATGGTAGTGAATTTTCGTAGAAATGGATTTACACAAAAAATTGTAGTTGAACAGTTAATTAAAGTTTTTTATTTTTTATTTATTTAATATTATTGGCTGCGGCATCTCAGGCCATTAGCACATTCTTTCCCATCATTCAATATTTTTTAAAATTTTCCAGACAGAGTCAAATTGGCTCGCCCGGGAATCGAACCCGGGACCTCTCGCTTAGCAGGCTGGCACCTAGCCACCTGCGCCACGAGGGAGTCCTAATTAAAGTTAAAAGAAATAATAATAAAATGCTTAGTGCGAAAAATTAAATATAAATTCTGTATAACAAAGAATGTCACAATTTCTTAGCTTATTAAATTTGTCAGTTTGTAGATAGATCTGGTATTATTTGTCAATTATACAACCATCAATTTTCAAATATGTTACGTCCCAACTTTTCGTCTCTTTTTGCAACAAAACTTAATTTAAATTTTTTCATTTCTTTTGGGATGTATGTATAGAGAATATGAGATGACTTCGGAAGCTGCATCTACTCTTCTATTCTCAATGCACTTTATAAATTCAGTGCTGCAGCAAATATTGAACCGTTTAATAAGTGGGTTAAAAAATTACTACAATAGCAAAGACATCCTTGACAAGTAATTTTACCTTTTCTCTTATTTCCCTTTTTCCTTTTCTCTTTTTTTGTTATTCTCGTTTTTTTTCTTTTCTACCTCTTTTATAGGTATTTCTTTCTTCTTTTTTTTAATCAAACTATTAACAATTAAAACATAAAACAGGGATACTATGTCGCCAAGTTTCACAAAACAAACAGGCATGTGTTGTTTGGGATCTTAACCAAGAATAAACTTTCTGTTGTCAATAAAAGTGAATGAATTGCTTTTATCATTCAAACTTTTCAACTTCTGCTTTCATTTACAAAAAAAAAAACAAACTGTAAACGCATAAAACTGAAATTTCTACGAAACTGGAACATAAGAATTTGATACATGTATGTACGTTCCGTACTCTGTTTAAAGGAAACGTATGTTATAACATTTCTTAAAATTACATAAGCTTTCCAGTAGAAATATTATTAGTTATGTAGGAAAAACTGGTTAGATCGGGCTGCCAAACGAACTTATACAACTTCATTTCTGAACGTCACACAGTCTGGGATAGACATCACTAAAATCTGAATGAAAAGGCTTCTCACCAGACAAGAAGCCTTTTCATTCAGATTTTAGTGAACTTATACAAGCTCCCTAGGAAAGAAAGGTACCTGCCAAAGTATAAACATGGTATATATTTTCCCTTGCTAATCGTTTGGATGATTACATTTTAGCCCACCTAATCGCATCAGTTTAAGAACAAGTTTTTGAAAAACAAAATTCTAGCTCCAAAGCTCATTATGTTATTTTTATAAAATTTGGCACCCAGGCTGATTTTATAAGGGCTTTACTATGTAGCAAAATCGAAGATACCAGCTTAATGCAACATTGAGTTATTATTATTTAAAGTATTTTTATGAAAATTCGCTACCATAACGCACTTACTGCATCCAGAATTTTTTCTACATTCATTTACTATTCAACTGACAGTGCTTTAAAAAAATACTATTATTTTTAATGAAAAGTCGCTAACATAAGGCAATTGCTGTATCCAGACTTTATGAAACTAATAACATAATGTAACTTTGCATTCCGGCTATCAAAAAGGTCTACATCAGATTAATCAACTTTTTGCAATATATAAGACAAATGAAATAAGGTATTTCATGAAACATAAATTTAAGAACTTATCCAACACACGTCACCCAATATTTTGTTCCCCCATAGACAACCGGCATCTGCACCTGAATCTTTGTTTAAGAACCACAAATTTTGACATTTAGCTGTGACAAATTAACCATTTGATGCTTCCTTTGTGATTGGTCCATACCCACAGACGGGCTGATTGTTTTAGGGCATTTAATCCATAATCGTTTTGATCTTGAAAGTATTGTTTATAAGAAGTCCGAACGAAATAAGTGCTGTATGGTAGCGAATTTATTTCAAACTATAATAATTATTTTTCTGCAAATTTGGAAGCTTCAGATTTTGGCGAGTGTATACGCTTATATCAAGGCCACGTGTGTATCAAGCTTTTTCAAGGATTTTCCAAAATTCACTTCATAAACCTAAAATTCCCTTTAGAGATAGCAAAGTCTATTCGACTATCAATACTATCATAACCAAATATAGTAGGCAGCTTTATATTATAAAAAGTCTGGATGCAACAGGTGAGTTATGGTAGTGAATTTTTATAGAAATGCTATAGCACCGATTTTTTAAAATTTAAATGCTTATAACTTTTTTTTCTTGTAAGATAGAAATCTAAATTTTATTATATAGTTAAATTTTTATAATGTAAACATACGTACCAAATTTGCTTAACATAGCTTTGTTATTCTCGGAGACAAAACAATTTTCAGAAAGAAAACCCAAAATTTTCCCGGAAAACCTGGTCAGATTTTCCTTGCTAACAAACTTGTCTAAGTTACTTACAAAAGAAGGTTTATACCAAATTCCAAAATCGGCCCATTAATTTTTGAGTTATCGGTGTGATACACACACACGCATATATATATATATATATATATATATATATATATATATATATATATATATATATATATATATATATATATATATATATATATATATATATATATTTGTACATATAAAATTTGAAACTGACCCCGGATTCTAGGGGTCATAGTTCGTGCTCGTTTCGAGATTTTTTTTCAAAATAGTTAAATAAGTTATAAGCATTTAAAGAAGAAAAAATTTGTGCGCCACTAGTGATCAGAGAAACGCACAAGATAAAAATATTCCGAGTTAAACAAAATGTATTTAATATCACAAAGACTATTTTTTCTTGGCTCCAAGAGGTCAAGAAGTACGAGAAAAATCTGTTAGAACTTTACAGTTTTTCTTCTGAAAATGTCAGTCACGTATTAAAGCATTAAAAATGGTAAGTTTCAACAAAGGTTCTGGGCATGATGCTTGGAAAATATTAAAGAAAATGTTTTTAACAAAGTCCTCGATTTATGTTTCAAGTTTACTCTCTTTTTTTTTTGTACTGTAACGTCGACCTATTTCCCCGACTATGCTCAATTACCGCTGTCAGGGATCAGTTTCGCCTTATTTTCCAGGAAATTTTGCCAAACTTTTGCCTTTCTGTAAAGAGGGTACCGATCTTTAACGTGCCCCACATCGCATGGCCACAGAAGGGCGGAACGTGCAGACATTTAACTTTCTCAAATACAATGCCATAACCTCGGTTGATGTTAATTTTACAGCATGTACTGAAACAAAATGAAACGGGGACCCTGGGAATCGGACCTAGTACCCTTTGGTTCAGAGGCAGACGTCCTAACCTCTGCATCACCGAGGGTCTGTCTACTCTTCTTCATTTCACTAAAATATTTGCACAATCCATTTGAAATAGAAATTGTTTGCTGTGAACAACTCTTAAGTATACAAACGAGCCTACAACCCGTTTATTACAATAAATATGTGATAAATATAGGTAATTGTCATAATACAGTACAAACTCGATTATCCGGAGCTCGATTAATCCTAACACCTATTTCAAATCCGCCGCATTATCCCAAATAGTCCGATAGCTGCCACCCGATTATCTGATTATCTGAATAATGTCTCACCACCATGATTACTTGCACATTTAGTAATATGTACTTACATACTATATATTATTAGTTATTTATAGTTATTACCGAGTTTAAGCAAAGATTAAAAGAGATTGTTGTCATGCAAAATTAAATTAAGACTAGCATCCAAAACCGAAGCATCAGCTCCTGAATACAAGAATGTCCAAAGAACGCATTACAGTTTTAGCATGCAGCAATTACTCTGGTAGATATAAACTTCCACTCATGTATCGTGTTTGGGATAATCGGCCAAACCACGCGCTTTCCAGCATATAGCTGCCAGTACATTGCTGGTTTATTACAAAAACCAAAAAACGTATGGATGGATAGCACACTATGTAACGAGTGGTTCATTGACCAGTTTGTGCCAAGCGCTTTAACCTTTTTAGCAAAATATAGATTGCCACGCAAAGCACTTTTGTTGCTTGACAACGCTCCTTCACATCCAAGCGAACAAGAACTCATCAGTGGCAATATTAAAGCAAGACTTATCTGCATAGACGTACTGTATGATCGTAGCCAATAAAACTTATTTTTCTTCTTCTTCTTGGGCGTTCACACTCCTCACAGAGGAACATTCACTCATCCCGAAATCTCAGATACCAAAGGGACTGAGCTCAAATGGAGCCCTTTCCAAGATATGTGAGCACGATACGATCCCAGTACAACCTGTATTGTGAGTTTTATAGAACAGGATCAGGAGTGTATGTATAGTAGGGCACCTTACTACGATTTAAAAGTCCCAGTTTCAGAGCCAGTTCTTGATGAAGTATTTTAACAACTGCGTCGTGTCTCTCTTTATACTCTGTTGCAGCTAACGCTTGACATCCTCCTGTGACGTGCTGGATAGTCTCTGATGACTGACAATCAAATCTACATTTGTCATCTTGGACCCAATTATCTCCAACTATATACTTCAGGCAGTTTGTTGTTGGGATGACCTAATCTTGTATGGCCAGCAAAAACACCTCTGTCTCTGGAACTGGAAACATCTGTCCGGACAACAACCAGTAGTTCGACGCCAGTGTGTCGACATTTGCCTGGGAGGTCTCATGTCGCCCATGGAGAGGCTTCTACATCCCGGATTGCAGCTTGTCCTGATCAGTCCGATGGTGACTTTGTATTTCACTTTCTTTTAATTGTAGCGGTGTTGAATCATCTGCCTTGCATATGGCACGTTGTACTTAAAAGGAAGCGCCTGCTGATAGAAATATGTACGCAGGTTCACTAACTGCCGGTCCAACTGTTTACCAATCTAGGTAGGGTTACTCGCTCAATAGCACTACGGGGGTGATGTTTTTGGATTTTGTTGTAGATTTTCGATGTCCGTTGTACTCAAGTTCACAATCCCAAATGAATAGCTAAGTGCAGAACTTGTATATCTATTCAGAGCTTTAGTCAGGTTCTTGCTGTTAAGATGTGATCGCACCACCTGCTTTACTCGTTTCGTAAACTCATTTCTCAGATCGTTCTTCATTACCCGGTGGTTTATTTTCTTCGCTTGCTGTATTCGCAGGTGTTTATAACACTCTTTTACATCGATCGAGGCACTTAGCTGGTCGCTCTGCATTTCATATACACCTGGTTGTATTTTCTCTCTGACTACACATAAGGTGCGATATTTGTCAAGCCCAAACTGCATGTCAATATCTCTGGAAAACTCTTCCACGATTTTTAAGAGTTGTTCCAGGCGGTTCTTTGTAGATGCCATCAGCTTTAGATAACCCATATACAGCAGATGATTAAGCCTCATTTGCTCCCTGCCATTGATTTTTATATTGAAGCCATATCTGGTGGACTTCAGGTGGGTTGATAGTAGATTCAGTGCGAGGCAGAACCACAATGGGCTTAGCGAGTCGCCTTGAAATATGCCACTTCTAATTGGTATCGTGCTGGTTACGATGTTCTCACCTGTTTGTACCCGTAACTGAATGTTTGTTCTCCAGGTAGACATTGTGTATTCAAGGAACTTAAGGATCTAAGTATCGATCTTCTGGATCTTCAGCAAACTTATAAGCCATTCGTGTGGAACTGAATCAAATGCCTTTTTTGTAATCCAGGTAGGCAGCAACGATATTTCTTCGTCCATTGTAAGCTTGATTGCACACAACCGAATTAATTATAAGCTGCTCTTTGCATCCCATAGATCCTTTGGAACACCCTTTTTGCTGGATCGCAATTATGTTGTTTCGTTCGCAGTGCGCATATATGCGTTTCTCAAGGCAGGGTGTGATCAACTTATATAGGGTCGGAAGAAAAGTTATTGGTCGGTATTTGCCAGGGTCTGTAGAACAATGCTGGTCCTTTGGCAGAAGATACGTGACTCCTTGTCTGAAAAACAATGGCACCTTCTTTGGATCAAGTATAACATCGTTTATTAACATCGCCAACAGATGATTTGTATACCCAAATTTCTTCAGCCAAAAGTTTTGGACGCCATCAGGCCCGGGTGTCTTCCAATTATGAAGCTCTTTAATAACCTCGGAGACTTTATCTGTGGTAAACGACTCTTGATGTATTTGTTCATAGCTCTGACAAGCTCGGTGTTCTTCGTTAACCCAGCTGGCGCCAATATTGCAGGAGGCTGTTGTGGCTAGTTGACTTTGCCAGAACTTTTCAATTTGTTCCTTATTTGGAAAAGTATTGCTGACTGAATAAATCTGACGGTAGAAAGTCCTTTCAGAGTGTTCAAACAGTGTATTGTCGTACTTCCTATTA
Organism: Tillus elongatus; assembly: GCA_964006375.1. Classification (NCBI taxonomy): domain Eukaryota; kingdom Metazoa; phylum Arthropoda; class Insecta; order Coleoptera; family Cleridae; genus Tillus; species Tillus elongatus. The sequence continues at coordinate 103,389,095 of OZ023269.1, read as the reverse complement.
TTGCTCGCTTTATATCTTCTCAACCGTTCTGCATATACAGAAAGATTCTGTTTTAAGGTGTCCAAACATTCTTGTGCAGTGTGGTTGACTCTATCTTGTGCTGAGTGTTGTCGAAATCGGCCTTTTATTTCCTCTGCTCTTTTCTGAAATTCTCTTGTCTGTACTTCCCCAATGTATTGCGTCAGTTGGCCAGTTTCTTTTCACTTTCCACTCTACTTATCAACCTTTTTTCCCACAGGGGAACTCTTTGACGCGAGTCTGTGATTGCACCTTCAATTAAAAACCTTAATGCCTAAAGTTTTAATTGCTGCAGTTGCTGCACAGTAATTAGTGTATGCATGTGCTCTAATGTGTTCATCTCTAGAACGTGCGATGGCAAAATTATTCTGTTCAACGGTTCCAATATAATTGCCAGCTTTCTAGATGATCTTAGCCTAGGTAATGGTGGTCTACTGAGAGGATTGGTTTCTTTATACTCCGCGACTGCACAACTCATTTCTGTAGACAATTTGTCGATGAGTTCCTCATTTTATTGGGTACACTCGATGTGTTCTTCTTGCTCAGTATGAACAGGTTGCAGATTACTACCATCAAACAGGATCTCGTTATTTTCCGTAACCTCTCTGTTAGTAATTTCATATTCAACTTCCTGTCTGAAGGCATTTAGTCTCGTTTGTGGAATAAGATTTTTTCTAAGTATGACGCGATACTGATCTGCTACTCTCTGTTGAGTTGAGCGGACAGCTGGCGTCGCTGGCTGTACCGAATACGTCATTACGAGTAGCGGTGAGCACACTGCTGGAGGCAGTACACCCACCGGCCAGATAGACCTGTGAACCTAGCCAGGGGTCCTTACAGGGTTCTACCGTCCGGACACTGGTTTTTTAACGTGGTTGTTACTCCACCCCCTCATCTTTTCTCACCCGGGATTGGGACCGGTAATGGCGCAGTTTTAATATTATTTCGACTTTAGCCTGAAGGGTTTTCACACTCCCCCAAAGGGGAGCATTCACTCATGACAGGTATCTCAGATACCAAAGGGACTGAGCTTAGATGGAGCCCTTTCCAAGTTATCGGGCCCTGAAGGACAACGCAACACATCCTCAATTCCCAGGAATCTCCGCACGGCATGGGCAGTTGCAAGTATTACCGCCTTCTGCATAACCTTATAAAGATGCTCTCCAAGGCCCAGTCTCTTAATGTTTTCTCGAAGATTCTTAGGGACCACACCATTTGATGACATGACTATTGGAATCACTCGGACACTAACTGCCCTCCACTGTCTCTTTACTTGTATCTCGAGGTCTCTGTATTTAATAAACTTCTTGTTGTACTTTATCTCTTGATTATTAATATTTGGAATGGCGATATCAATCAGCGTCACTTGGTTGTAGGACTTATCCACTATTATTATATCTGGCCTGTTGTGGGCAACTCGTTGGTCTGTGAGTATCGTCCGATCCCAGTACAACCTGTATCACGAGTTCTCCAAAACAGGATCAGGAGTGTATCTATAGAAGAGCACCTCACCAAAATTTAAACGTCCCAGTTTCAGAGCCAGTTCTTTATGAAGTATTTTAGCAACAGCGTCGCGTCCCGCTTATTATTATTATTATTATTATTATTATTATTATTATTATTATTATTATTATTATTATTATTATGTTTCTTTCTCCAAATATAACTTCGTTAGTTCAGCTCATGAACCAGGGGGTATTAGAAAATTGAAACGGCATTACAGACGCACTTTACGCGAATCCATTTCAGAAAGAATGCAAAATGATAAACGCGATTTACTTACATGTTTGAGGAAAATTAATCTTAAAAGTGCATTATAGTGAATAGTAGACTGGTGGTTAAAGTTAGAACGCCCACTTTACAAAAATCCTGGTCCAAAATAATACACCAGGAAAATATAATTGAGGAAGAAGAAGACTCTTATTAAACTGAAGACAACCTGTTTGAAATGATGCGTGCCATAGATGGATGTGAGGAAGTCACCACGGAAGATTTTATTCAGTGGTTTTAGAGTGATGAGCAGGAAGAAATTACCGACACTGTTTTAATGGGTCTTGCCAGAGGACGGAACGAATCAATTGAAGAAATTGACGGTGATAATTATGAAGTGCCCAAAATTCCCGATGCCGAAGGTAATATGCACTGAAGACGGCGTTACTTTACGTAGAGTGCCAGCGCCACAGATGTGCTATTATTGAACAGATGGAGGGATTATGCAACCAGAAATCGCGAGTCCAACGCTACTACAGCGTAACTTTGATCGCTGTTTGACACGTACATAATATTTTATACATATGCATGTACATAATGTAAGTGCATAATAAATATGTAGGGACTTGTGTATCTTACCTCGACGAAAATGAAGTTTTTTTACTATATTTTTTGTTTATACTTTATTGAATTTTATTAATTTACTCACGCATATGTACAAGTATGTATACAATAAATAATATAATGTTTCTTAAATTTTCCTGTCCCAAATTAACATTTCGATCATCTGAAAAAATCAATTATCTGAAGGATCTCTGATCCACATTACTTCAGATAATCGAGCTTCTACTGTAAATATATAATAAAAGGTGTAGATCTTTTCTGTGAAAATTCACTACCATGACTCACTTGCTACTTCCAGACTTTTTAAATTCATTTTGAGCAAACTCCAATGAAAATTTGCCGGTTGGAGAGCCTGTATTTTGGAATCGCTAGCGAAATGAAATTGTTTTCGAATTTGCTGTATTCTATCCGCTTTACTAAATGCGAACCTATTTGTCAATAGAAACCCCTGACTAACAACAAAATCTTTTCTAAAAGGACCCAAAATCACGTGTTTTATTGGCTAAATCAAATGGTGGTATTAAAGCTATGGCACAGTCTAAATATAGAAATTAAATAGCTTAGCTGTTATGTAGGTTTACTAGTTTTTTACTTTGTGCGAAAGTTGTGTACATGCAGTTTTTTATCAAATCTTATTACAACATTTCTTTATAACTGTAATAACTAAATATAACTTTTCAGAAGGCTTATCGTCAGAAATATGACATCGCAAATAAGTTTTCTATGCGTTGGCGTTTATTTCTTGGAAATAAATTCACTGCCCGGGATTTACCTATAACAGAAATTTGTTCAAATGTCCTTAACTATCATATCAAACATTTTAATAGAACTTCAATTAGCCCAACAGAAAAAATGATTCGGTTCTTTTAAAAGCTAAAGAAAACATTATTCATGTGTTTTACAGGCTGCAAAAAAGTAACGCAGTTAAAGTTTTTAATATTCCATCTATATGGCTGTCAAAATAAATATTTGTAATAGTAATTGATTATTTTAAGTCGCTGTATCACCAAAATTTTTGCATAGAGATCTCCTTCAGAATTATCCGAACATAAAAATAGAAAAAGTCAAAATACAGGTATGTCGAACGACTTTGTAAACACAATAATTTTGGCTATCCTTAAGCTAAAGGTTTTGTGTTTCTACATTCAATAGTTGCACGCGTAATACAAACTAATTAGGAGACCAACCACATCACCAGAGTGCTAGATAGTTTTTTAATTACAAAAATTATTGTTTATTAGTTTTTAAAATTGCTTCCGCCAAGGTTTTCGGGAAATTTCCTTTCAAAAAAGTTATGAAGCTTATAAAATATCAAAGATATATTAATAAAATTTGGTACAGACATTGCCTTTATAAATACTGTAGTAGCCAATAAATTGCAGGTTTCGAGATTTAAAAAAACAGTTATAGGTATTTAAGTTTTTTTTTTTGCTTTTTCAGCACAACAAATAAGGATACTAGACTAAATGTTTTTATAATATAAGCACCACTTATACAAAACTATATGAAACAAGAGTAATTTTGAGTTAAGGGCCCAAAAATATCAAGATATTCAAAATAATATTAAAAAAGAGCCGAGAGAGTCAGACGTGTTATATTGGATACCATCATCTATGCTTACACTTTTAGTGGATTTTGATAAAAAAATAGGTATAAATGGTGAGACTTCGCAAAAATTTTTTCAAATGAGCGCGAACTAGGACGCCCAGAACACGTATTCGGGGTCAGTTTCAATTTATATATATATATATATATATATATATATATATATATATATATATATATATATATATATATATATATATATATATATATATATATATATATATATATATAGGTGTCCAATCGATAACTTAACCGATTTGGAGTAAACTCGGCGAGTACCCTTCTTTTATCAACAGCTTGGACGAGTTCGTTGGCCAGTCCGATCGGACCAGTTTTTCCCAAAAAAAAATTGTATCTCAAAAAATTACAAAGCTGTTTTGATAAAATTTAGTAGATATATTACCCTCGGACAGACTTTACTACGTAGCAAAATTAGACTTTCTAGAATTATAGAAAATTGAGTTATTAAAATTTGAAGCATTTAATGAGAATTCGCTAGCATAACGCACTTGCTGCGTCCCGAACTTTTTAGTGAATTTTCTTAGAAAAAATACACTCTAAAAATAAAAAAGCTATGGGTAGCAAATTTGGTAAGTAAGTTTATGATATTAAAGGAAAAGTACACAAAAAAACTTATATTTCTATGTTGCAAGAAAAAGTTATAAAAAAATATTTGTTGCCAGATCATTTCTATGAAAATTTACTACCACGCAATTGCTGCGTCCAGACTTTTATTATAATTGACAAATTGTCTATTGCAGCTTCAAACTGACAGACAAAATAACCCAAGTACCTTTGACAAATCTATGAATTATATATGTATGTGTGTGTGTGTGTGTGTATGTAGATGTTAGTGTGTGCGTCTATAAATGTATGTCAAACGATTTTGCAAATGCGAAAACTTTGGAAGCCTTAAGTAATCGATTTTTACTACATTTAATCACTGGGTTCGTGAAACAAACTAATTAGAAAATCAGGCAAATTATGATAGTAATAGATGCTTCTTGTTTAACAAAACTCCTCTTTATCAGTTTTGACAGAAAAGAGATCTCTACATCTGTATTTAGTATTAAACTGTTCCACCAAGTAACGACAGCAACAATTAATGAACATATTTAGCACTCGACAATATATAATGCAACCCGGATCTTGTATTCCCTTTCCAAACCGGTAGGCCGGAAAGATGTTATTTCACAATTACCAAAATTTTGTATTACGTTATTAGCTTTAAGAATTGTGTCATGTGGATTAATCTTCCAGATTAAGGACCGTTTTATGTATTCTGAAGAATTAACACTTTATGCATCACTTCTCATTACGCAAGTTGCGCATAACTAGTAATAAAATATCGAAAGTATCAGGTCTATAAAGGTTTTATTTGCAGTACCTAAATGGAAATATGCTGTGGTGTCATATATTTTGACGAAATTCCATTTAAAAAATACATACATATGAAGTCACATCGAATATGTCTTTTAGGTAAGGGGGTTACTCTAAGGCAGCAGTTGCTCATATGGAAGACGACAAGCCAAGAGTCGCTGTACATTTGGTTCTGTTTAGCAGGCTACCATTACCATAATACGCAACCAAGCTGGAATTCCTTGCCCACATCTTTGTTTGAAGTCGAGGAGTAGGCGTTACAAAATTCTGCTTGGTAGGGACAAGGTGGTATTAGCTTGTAACGGCCCAACCGTCCAGCCACATAGGTCACCGGATTTATTTCCAATGGATTTCTATCCACGGGGAAGACTAAAAAGTAAAGTCTATGATGTAAATGTGGCCAAAAAATAAGAACTAGAGGAAAGGCTCAAATCAGCATTCCAAGAGTTACATGCAGAAGAAATTCACACGGCAACTACTGGTGGTGTGGTGGCCTAATGAACATAATCTTGAGATGTCTTTAAAAAGATAATAGCCAGCAATTCGAACATTTAAGTTACCAGTACTAATACTGATGCGAATAGTTTTATTATTGTCATAGCACACTACACATATGAGTGTTCATCAAATGTCTAGAAAAATCTCGATTAACTCAAAACCAGAGCTTTTCAGGCATACAGAATTGTTTCATATACAAGTGAAATGAGCAAATATATCAGGCATGTGTAACAAATATACCGTGTGTATAAATATGTCATAATGATATGTTCTATGTAAAAATCACCATTAACTTGAAAATAATCAATTTTAGGCATAGAAAATGCTACATACAGACTTGGAGACTATTTCTCTGGCTTCACTGTTGGTTTTCGTTGGTAAAGGACGTAGACAGCGCGTAAGCTAACTAGAGCAATTGGCCCTTACGAATTCTGGAAGTTTTAGGATGTTCTTCAACGTTTCTGTGACTATAGTTTCGCTGCTTGACAGCATTCTCAGACAGATTAAAATTGAATTAGTACGAAATCATGACAACTACAAATAAAGATCTGTTGCTATGTTATGATATGACGTTTTGATCAAAAAATTTTATCAAATTGAAAATAAAAATGAAACACAGATGACAGATAAGGCTTTCAAAATGTCTACGTGATGTATGTCAATAGTTAGCATAAAAATATAACTAGCCTATAATAACTATGATAACAGTTATAACAATAAAATAACTAAACAATAACAGTATAAAAGCAGTCTCTATACAACGAAAATATCGACATACATCAACTCATTATCTTATTACAACTTTTTGGAAAGAATAGTTAATTTTATTTTCTTTGACTTATTTAATTAGAAAGAAGAATATCCAAAAAAAGGAAATTCATTAAATCAGTTTTCTCGTTTAAAACAAGGTAGCTATTGTCGTGTGTGTGCTTTTCGCCTTCCAAAGCTTCAAAAAATGCTTGTCATTATAAAAAATGTTGTGGTTGTATGCGGTTATTTACTGTAGATCTATGTTCGGTATCAATAATATGTTTTGCAAATGTAGATTTGTCAGCGTGGTTATTTATAAATGCAGAAATATGTTCTTTGTATCGGGTGTTAAAATTTTTAGAAGTTTGACCTATGTAGATTGCGTTACAATGTATACAAGCTAATTTATAAACTCCAGCTTTTGTCAGGAAACAAGGTTTTTCTTTAGCGTTAAATAGTAAATCACGCGTCGTGTTGTAAGATTTAAAAGCTACCTTTGTATTTGTACAGGTATTTAAAATGTATGAAATGTTTTCTGAAATGGTTCCAAAATAAGTTATCGAAACGTATCTGTTGTCTTCTTTGTCTCTAATATTTGGATAAATTAAATTAATCGCTAATTTGTATTCTTTTCTCTCTATCATTTTATCTATTATTTTAACAGAGTAGCCATTATTAAATGCTGTTTGTTTAATTATTGAAATTTCTTTTTCAAAATTGTTTTGTGGCATAGGTATTGAAAACGCACGATGTATCATAGAATGGTAGGCTGACAGCTTTTGTGAAAAAGGGTGACATGAATTGTATGGTATGGTTGTGTCATTGTAAGTTGGTTTCCTATATATTGAGAAGTCAAATGAATTATTTTCTAACTTTATAATTGTTAAGTCAATTATTTTCCAAAGTATTCAGTTAAGAATTCCTATGAACTTACACAAAAATTAAATAACTTAATTATTCCCACAAATAGTAAATTAGTCTCGTTTGATGTTTGTAGCATGTATTATAAGATACCCCCTAAAGAATGTTTACCTCTATTAGAAAACGTTTTAATAGAAAAGAACGTAAATGTCATAAAAAGACAAGAAATAATGAATCTTTTTAATGAATGTATAAAACAAAACTATTTTAAATTTAATAATAAAATTTATATGCAAAATGAAGGTCTGCCTATGGGTAGTGCGTTGTCACCTTTATTAGCCAACATATTTATGGAAAACTTAGAAAACCAAATTTTAACATCAGAACTTTCACATAATATTAGCGCCTCCGTGGCCGTGCGGGAAAGTCGATTCAGACTTTCCAATACGGACTCGGGGGACGACGGTTCGAGCCTCACCGGCGCCGGATGATTTTTCAAAATCACTGTCGTCGTTGAGGTCGAGCTCAAGGTGGAGGGTAGGTTAGTTTAGATGAGCAAAAAGGGTCAGCAATGGCCTAATTGCCAGTAAGCATCTTACCTTTACCTTTTTACCTTCACATAATATTGTATTTTGGTACAGATACGTAGATGATATTTTAGCATGTTTTCAAGGTAGTCATATAGAATTAAATGAATTTTTGAATTTTATTAATAACTTTCACACAAATATTAAATTTACTTTAGAAGAAGAAGCTAACAGTTGTATAAGCTTTTTAGACTTAACAATTAGAAAGTTAGAAAATAATTCATTTGACTTTTCAATATATAGGAAACCAACTTAAACTGACACAACCATACCATACGATTCATGTCACCCTTTTTCACAAAAGGTGTCAGCCTACCATTCTATGATACATCGTGCATTTTTAATACCTATGTCACAAAACAATTTTGCTTTTGCTTTTGTTTCCTGACAAAAGCTGGAGTATATAAGTCAGCTTGTACACATTGTAACGCAATCTACATAGGTCAAACTTCTAGAAATTTTAACACCCGATACAAAGAATACATTTCTGCAAGAAATAACCACGCTGACAAATCTATATTTGCAAAACATATTATTGACACCGAACATAAACCTACAGTGAATAACCGCATACAACCACTACATTTTTATAATGACAAGCGTAAACTAGACTCTTTTGAAGCTTTGGAAGTCAAAAAGCACACACACGACAATATCTACCTTGTTTTAAACTAGTAAACTGATTTAATGAATTCCCCTTTCTTGGATATTCTTCTTTGTAATTAAATAAGTCAAAGAAAATAAATTTAACTATTCTTTCAAAAAAGTTGTAATAAGATGATGAGTTGATGTATGTCGATATTTTCGTTGTATAGAGGCTGCTTTTATACTGTTGTTGTTTAGTTATTTTATTGTAATAACTGTTATCATAGTTATTATAGGCTAGTTCTATTTTTATGTTAAATATTGACATACATCACGTAGACATTTTGAAAGTCTCATCTGTCATCTGTGTTTCATTTTTTATTTTCATTTTGATAAATGTTTTGATCAAAACATCATATCATAACATAGCAACAGATCTTTATTTGTAGTTGTCATGATTTCGTACTAATTCAATTTTTATCTGTCTGAGAAGGCTGTCAAGCAGCGAAACTATAGTCACAGAAACGTTGAAGAACATCCTATAACTTCCAGAATTCGTAAGGGCCACTTGCTCCAGTTAGCTTACGCGCTGGCTACGTCCTTCACCTACAAAAACGAAAACCAACAGTGAAGCCAGATAAGTAGTCTCCAAGTCTGTATGTAGTATGGACAAGTTTCGCCAAGTAAGGGCAACAACAATCAATGAATAGAAAATGCTAGTATATTTTAAAGGACAATAATAAATTTCATTCATTGAAGGCATAGTATACAGGCTGTTCTATTTGAAATAAGCGAGTTATCACATTCCGAACTTCTCGAAAGATGGAACAACTTTCAGAACACTATGTATATGAAACTCCCTTTTGCATACATGCAATACAATCCTAATATTTCTCTGATGCATAGCGTGAACATTTTTCTTGAAAATCATCTACACCACGAGGTATTGCCTTCAAAGCAATTTCGATTTGTTCGAAAATCTTTAAATTTTTTTTGAATATCTCTGGAATTGCAAATATTGATCAGTTAACTTAAAAATGAACAAAAAATTCAAAAATCCAGTAACATACAGGATATTTCACTTGAAATACTAAAGTTTATAGCAGTTTCCGGTATAACCAAATATCGGCAACTTTGGAAACTATCACCATCTGATAGAGTATCTTTGAAAACCGAGATGTGCATATCTTCAATGCTGAATTTCATATAGTTTGAGATATAATAATAGGATACTCACCGTGAATGATCCTGTATAAAGAGAGCTGCATTTCAAATAACAAAGTTGGTGTACACTATCAGAATAACCAAAAGCGGCAAAAAACAAAAATATTTAATTTGAATTAATTACCCTGGAAATCTCATTTTTTCAAAACCTTCTAAATGTATGCTTAATATTTTCGAAAATACGGATAGTTTAAGGTCGCTGCAATAGACACTGTACTGTTAATTATACCTGTGATTGCGAACAGCTTGTAAATGCGTCCTCGTAAATTTGGTAACACTGCAGTGTTTTTATTTACTTTAACGTCGGCCAATTTCCGCGACTGTGGCCAATCACCGACACTAGGAAGCACTTTCACCTCACTATCCTAGAAATTTTGCCAAACCCCTGCCTTTTTGTAAGGAGGGTTAAGATCTCTAACCTGCCCAACATCGCATGGACACAGGCCGACGGCTTTACGCCTCCTCCGAAGGGCGGTACGTACAGACATTCAACTTGCTCAAATACAATGGCAGAACCTCGGCTGCTGTTAGTTTATTACAGTTTGTACCAAAAGTGAAAGGAAAATCCTGGGAATCGAACCCAGTACACTTCGGTTCAGAGGCACACGTTCTTACCCCTGGACTACCGAGGCTCCACACTGCAGCGTAAACAGTGTAGCTTATTTACTCAAAACTTGTTTGTGTTTGTACAAAATGCAAATATTTTAATAATAGAGTTTTCTAAGCTTATTGAGATATCAGTTTTATGCTAAAATTGGTAGGAAAACTAACTTAAAACTAACAAGTTGGTCTTCAAATTGATTAAGTTTTATCAAAACACCCAGAGGCTTTAAAAATTACTTGAAACCTTGGCTGGAACACTGGCGGGAGTTAATTTTTAAAGTTCACTGAAATTTATTATTCTACCACAGATAAACACTAAAAATATGCCTCAATTGGAAGCTTAGATAAGTGTGATCAAAAACTCGAAGGGTTAGCTACATTATTATTTCAAATAACTTAGGGCAGGTTTGTAAGCAGAGCAAAAGCACAAGCAAAGACAGACGCAGAACCACGGTTGTTGGAGACTCAGAGTACGAGTAATTTATTCATACTGTCAGTGATTAATGTGAAGACAAATGGAAATGAGGATACAAAAGCTACATTTCCCGTTACATGAACGTTCCTTATGACGCTTTAAGTTGGATTAGCTCCATACTATTCCTTTCCTTACATCACTTTCATTTCATTACAAACACCAAGTTGATTTCTGCGTCATTGTACACATATACCTTCCTCTTAAAAGTTAGTAGTGATCTTACATCAGAACCTAGCTTTTCAAAATAAGATTTTGTTAGTATGAAAATACATAAATTATAAAGACACATATAAAATCAAAATGAAAAATACAAGACTGAAACACTCAGGAGTATTTATATACGTGGTTAAAAAACTAATGATCAGGCAACAACCAGTAAGCATAAAACAAAGATAAATGCAAAGAAAGCAGCGAATTGCATTTAACATTGCTAAATGCTGAATATTAATTTGCGCAATATTTGTAGAACCAAATAAAATTTCGTTTTACACATCTTTTGTATTCTGATATAGCCTGTCTTGGTACTTACTTTCAGAAACCTAAAAAACTCCGTCCTAATTAGTTTACATTCTTAGGAAATTCATTAAGGAGGGTTGTGAACAGATGTTCATATTATTTTCTTAACATAAAAGATTGGTGGAACTCTGTCAGCGTTCTTATGCAGTCGTTCATCGTATTCCATTATCAGTTAAGTTGTAAAGCAGTGAGCATTATTACATTAATATTACATACCGTGTAGTGCATTTTCTGTCTGCTAAACAAGTTTACTATCACAGGTAAAGCGTTACCTTAAATCCTTAGAGACGATAGTGGAAACGTTTTCTGCACATCTTGTTGTAAAATTGTAAGTTGATTACAATATTTAACAAAATTTGACACGTTTTCTAGTACAGGAGTATTCTGGTGCATGTTTTTGGATATTAGTTATTCATTTAATAGTGATCATACAGCCTAAATTCTTGTTTTTTTTCTAACGGCTAACCCCGAAGACTACAAAGTAATAACATTGAGTTCTCAAGCCAAGTCTGATGATTGCATCATCTCCGCAACACTTCCCCTACGAACACATAACCCCTGACAAAAGTACACGCGACAAATGTGGCATTACAAATCGGCTGTGGGCATTTCTATTCTTCGTTTTCTTGGGCAGATGACTGTTTTCAAAATATTAATTCTACAGCATGCGTCAACTTTATTATTGAAATTATATTATTAGGCGTGGAAACTTATATTTCCCATTCATCCAAACATGTCAATTCAGAATCAAAAACATGATTCAACAAAGTTTTCCGTAAAGCATCAGCTACTCAAAATGCTGCCCACAATCTTTGTCGTAAAAACCCAATCAGCGAAACTCACGGCGCTTTTGTATCAGCAAGGAACAGGTGTAAACAGACAATCGATCAAACCAAAATTAACTTATAATAACCAATAAAGGATAAAGTCATCTCATGTCCAGCAATACTCGACGTTTCTCGCTTGTGGCAAAAACTGTAGGTAGAAATTTCACCTTTCCTCTCCTAGGGCCAGTTTCACAAAAGTCACAAGTTACACATTCACATAAAAATTTTGCAAACTTGTGAGAAAATAACGTTACAGCTATTTCTCTAGCAAAATTCATTAGACTTGTAGTAACCAGTAAAGTCAGCTCTTTACAAGGAAAAAGTCACATATTAACTGTAGTGAATTGTGGAATTTTTACACGTTACAAATTCACACTTGTGAAAACTATCAAACATTTTAACTTATGTTGATACTTGGGTAGTTTTTATTTGATCTGAATTCTTAATTTTTCTGAGGGTTATTTTTCCTAATATTAATAGTTTTTATGACCTCTTAAAACGTGGACCTCCTTCTCTGACGAAGACTTTTCTAAGACAATGAATATTTAGAGTGAGAACAAATGTTCTAGAGCTGCTCAGCCCTTTAATAGTTGGCTGGTGTGGTATACTTGCAATATGGTAGGTGGTAGTGGGATTTTCCTTTACGTGATAGTAAAGGATTTTTTTCACGTTCCAGGAGGTACCACCTCTTACATCAAGGGGCCGGTGAAGTCCCAACAGACGTTTCCGGTTCTGGTGTATGAGTCGGTCTCCCTTATAAGCAAAAATGATGATGGCTCCTCCTTGCACAAAAGATTCCGGAGGTAAAATACCCCTCCATTCGGATCTCCGGGAGACAGGTGTACAGGGGGCGACAGCATCAAGATTTAACATATCCTTCTCGAATATATGTGGCCTAAATTCTAACCTGAACTCCGTCCACCATTTCCTCTAGGCTAATAGGCCCCAACTCCTCTTCCTCACCGAAACTCAAATCAGTGCCAAAACAGCTACTAATCACCTTAATTTCCCGGGGTATGAGCTCCTTACTTCCTTTAGATTGCATGGAGGCGTGTGCGCGTACGTCCGTAGCAATCTACCCTGTACCAGACTCCCCAATTTAGAAGCTGGAAGAAAAGACATACTATGAATATTACTCTCTCTCAGGGCTGCAACTAAATTCATCTGTTGCATATACCGGTCACCTTCTGACAACAACTTTGTCCAGATCTTTGACTAATTTTCTGAAAAAACCGACCATCTGATTTCTGAATATCCTTCCTCCAAGGTCACTATTCTTGGTGGCTTCAATGTCCATAATAAGGAATGGCTAGGATCTTCAAAAACCGATCTACAAGGAAGAGCAGCGGATACCTTTGCAGTCAGCAATTCTTTAGCCAATATGGTTCAGCAACCTACTTACTTTCCTCGAATCCCAACACACAGCTCAAATCCCTTGGATCTCCTTCTTACTACAAATCCTGGCTGCTATAAGATATCAGTCACCGCCCCGCTGGGTCGCTCAGACCACGGCATGGTCACTGCTTTCTGTACAATGCAACCCGAGGTCACACAGTCATCACACCCACGTATTGTTTGGCACTACAACTCCGCGAACTGGGAATAAATGCTCATTTCCATGGGCGTCTGTCTGCTTCTCTCATTCTGACCTCTCTGATATCTCACAAAACGTCACCAAATTATCCAAGCTGGCATGGAATTATTTATTCCACGTACAAAGAGAACTTCTGCAGCCACTCAAATGCCCTGGTTTTCTAAATCCTGTGACAAGGCCAGACTTGAAAAGGTCAAAGCTCATAAAAAGCTTCTACACAATCCCAGTCAAGAAAACCGTCAAGCATTTAACGACGCAAGAAACCGCTATGTCAGTATTCTTTCAGAGGCAAAAAACTCGTTAATAACCACATCAAAAACAAAGTCCTCTTAAGCTTCAGCGGCAGCAAACTCTTCTGGACTCTTGCTAAATATATTGAGAATAATTTCTGCAAGAGCACGTTTCCACCTCTTGTCTCAGGGGATGAAATTGTTTCTATTGTCCTAGGCTGAACTTTTTGCCTCGTTGTTCGCAATTCTACTCTTAACCCACCTCCAAATGTTCAACCACCAACAGTCCTCAATATCGCGCATAAAACGATGGATGTCACATTCCAAACTAAATAGGTACGAAAGATGCTCTCTTATCTTAATACCAGGAAAGCCTATGGCTTTAACGAGATCTCAGCAGATGTTCTTAAAAAATGCGCACCAGAACTTTCTCCTGTCCTGACATGTCTGTTTAAGACATCTTACAATAGAGGCATATTCCCTAGTAACTGGAAAACTGATCGAGCACAACCCGTCCCCAAGAAAGGATCCAAAGCGCTTCCTAGCAACTACAGGCCTATTTCTCTCCTTTGAGTCGTCTCTAAAGTGATGGAAAAGTATATAAACACCAAACTACTATTTACACAGTCTAATCAACGACAGGCAGTATGGATTCCGTCAGCGCAGATCAACTGCGACCTCCTTTCCTTTGTGCCCATTCTTGGAACAAGTCTATGGAACTACACGCTGAATCCCAGATTGTCGCTCTAAACATATCCAAAGCATTCGACTAGGTCTGGCACGCAGCGCTGCTTAATAAACTACCGGCCTATGGCCTACCACCAAAACTCTGTACGCGGACAGCAAATTTCCTCTCCAACCGGAGCATTTCTGTTGTCGTGGATGGCCACTGCTCTAGACTGTGTCCAATTAATGCAGGAGCTCCTCAAGGTTCAGCTTTAGCCCCTACTTTGTTTCTTCTCCACCTCAATGACCTCCTCTCTAGCACATCCAACACAGTTCACAGTTACGTGGACGACAGCATCCTCCACTTAAATATACAATATTCTAAGCCTGTCTCTTTAGCCCAATTAGATGGGGATCGTAGACTCATAGAAGGTTCTGTCTCCGTGGATCTCCAAAAAATATTAGACTGGGGAAGTAGAAATCTTGTACAAATCAACCGCACCAAATCGCAGTCTTGCTTTCTTCCTCATAAGAGATACACCAGCCCTAGACCCATCACAATAAACAACCAAGTCATTCAAAGTAATGAGTCCTTTTCACTTGTTGGCATTTCTGTGGATCGACATCTCAATTGGCACCAACATGTCACATCAATTGCAGAAGCGGCTGCTAAGAAATTAGGTTCCCTCTTCCAGGCTCGCAAATACTTTTCACCAGCTAATCTGTATACCTTATATACCGCTGCCGCTTCTACACTCGTTATCCTGGACTCCATTCAGAAGGGATATATACGTCTCATCGGTGACCATACCCTCACCCAAAGGCCATCAGTTGCTCACCGACGTGCCGTTGGTGACCCCTCTCTATTTCATAGATATCTGCACGGGCTCTGCTCAGAGGAGCTTTCTTCCATAGTTCCTCCACCTGCTGCCCCCAACAGATCTACCAGGGAACAGAGCGAATGCATCTTTTTACTGTCCAGGTCACTAGACAAACAACATCTTGTTATGCCCGCTCTTTTGTCTCGATGACTTCCAAGTTGTCGAATTCCTTGCCGACACATGTGTTTCCTTCTCCCCCGAACCTCCAAACCTTCAAGTCCAGAATTAACAAGTTGCCTCTTTCCTCCTTGTCGACACCCACGGTACGATAGTATTTAGGCTGTAAGCCCTCTGGGTGTGTTGTTGAAGTAAAACAATAAAAAATGTTAATTTTATTAGCATGTATGAGTTTAATGAATTATTTCGTATGTTATTAATTAAAATGGAATCACTTGACGGGGAAACTGGACACAGACTTAGATGTGCGACTAGAAGAAGTGGGGCACTCCCAGAAAGAGCTGTACTATGTGCTGCTCTGCATTGGTTAGGAAATGGTGGTCAGTACCATGGTATGGAAATGTATGGAATTTCAAAAGTAAGCGTCTGTAGAGCATTACATAAAGTTGTGGGGCAATAAATAAGGTTAGATTTTCACAAGTTGTCAACTGGCCTGATGCTGTAGTAGGGTTTTCCCGTGTATCACAAATGCCTTTAGTCATTAAATGTGTGGACGTAACACTTGTAAAATAGCTGCACCTACTGAGAATGAACAACAGTATGTAGGTAGCCATGGAGATCATTCCATAAA
This sequence comes from Tillus elongatus, assembly GCA_964006375.1. NCBI lineage: Eukaryota > Metazoa > Arthropoda > Insecta > Coleoptera > Cleridae > Tillus > Tillus elongatus. Next base: position 103,372,713 of record OZ023269.1, on the reverse strand, counting down.
AATGTCATGGCTCTTTGTGGACCCGACTGCAAATTGTATTATGTCAGTGTACGCTGGACAGGAAGTGTACTGATGCCCGAGTGTACCAAAATAGTACATTGCATCGTTGCCTTGATGGTGTATGGAGACAATTTCTTGATGGAGTGATACTTGTTGACTCTGGCTTAAGAGAATGGCGGATCCCTTAAACTAATATAAATTTGTCTACCGGACGGGTGGTGAAAAATTCTTTTGAAATTTTGAAGGAAAAGTTCTTGTGTTTGAACTACCGTAGAGTAGATCCAATTTTTTTTTTGTGAAATTATAAAGTGTTGTTTTGCTCTATGCAACACTGCAAGAACCGATGAAGATGCTGAGCGTGTTGTACAAAATCAAGTATTTGGTGACAGAGACGAGGATATAGTTAGAGCAGGTCCTAATCCTGCTGGTCAAAGAAGACTTCAAGCACTTATAGATTTTTTTCGATGACGATCAAAGTTGTATACAGCTGGGACTTAACTGGTAACTTCATCAAATCTGTATAATCAAATCAGTGTGTTATAATATGGTCAAGCAAATACTAGATGCGTTTAAATGTTGAGGTTGTTGTTTCTAAATATAGTACACAAATCGACGATTTATTTTACAATGCATATGCTACAAACATAAAAAAATACATAGAAATGAACAGAATTGACAAATAATAAATACACATGATTGTTTCTTAATAATTGTAGCAGCTTCAACTTTGTCCCTACTTGTTTTAAACAAGATTACTCCCATGGGGAAAATTAGCTGTAAATTTAAATCGAGTTAATCCCAACTCTTTCCATTTTTTAAATTTCCAAACTTTTAAAATTCCTTTTCTATAATTTCCAGTGACAAATTAGGCATTTTCCCTCACTTCAGTCTCATCATTTGCTGTTAAGGGTGATGGAAATTTTGTTTTGAACAACTTTTGTGGTAGAATATAAGCAAGTAAGTTGTTAAAAATCGGGCTCTTGTAATGTGTCCGTTCATACAGACGAAGGTTGAACTTGTGGCTCTGTCTTCCAGGTTTTACTCGCTGGAGATCCTATAACCTGAGAGCTTTCACGTCCAATAATATCCAACGTTATTTTATCTGCTTCCGTCAACTCGCAGTCAGGATCCCCTCCACAGCCAGTTTGTTTCTTGTTGTCATTTTTTTTCTGTTAAATAAAATTAGTTTTTAATATTTACTAATATGTAATCACTGGTAAAAATATACTATAGGAATATCTCGGACGTAAATCGATTATGACATCTCCTAATATACTACAACAGCAATTTATATTACAACAAAGTATTAATTTACTATATTAAAAATCATAACTATACTATACTATATGGGGTATTTCTTCAGGTTTAGCCAGTATGTGTCTCTTGTATATAAATAATCTTTGTTGACGGAAACACAACATAGAGCCAAAGATTTTTCATCAATGGTTGTCCACATCCGCGTTTTGTCTAGCTTGGTAGGCTTGTCAGAGAAAGCACCAAATAAAATACCCTTAGCATGCAAAATGTCTTTCAAAAACGCAATTTTTCCTTCTTTTAGTGAATTTTTATTTAAAAAAAATTCACTAATAGAGAGGTATCGATGGTGAGACTTTGCAAAATTTTTTGCAAATGAGCGCGAATTTGGGCCCCTAGAACCCATATCCGGAATCAGTTTCGATTATATATATATATATATATATATATATATATATATATATATATATATATATATATCCAACCGATAACTCAAAAAATAATTAACCGACTTTGATAAAACTCGGATAAAATTTGACGTATATATTGCTTTGGGAAAGACCTAACTATGTGCCAAAATTCAGCTTTCTAGGGTTACAGAAAATTAAGCTATTCAAATTTGAAACATTTATGTTTAATTTCACCGCCTTTCATTGAATAGTTTATATGAGATCTAGTATGTGGTTGTCGTGGTAACGGAACATATGATATTATTGCGCAGGTCTGTTAGACGCTGTAACTGACATTTACCGTATGATATGAGATCGTTTATATTATGTTTTTATTTGTTTCAGTCGACGAATTATTTGTGTCATTTGAAAAATTTTTATATACAAGTGTAAATTATTCCTTTATTAATGTTAAAAGGTAAGATGCTTACTGGCAATTAGGCCATTGCTGACCCTTTTTGCTCATCTAAACAAACCTACCCTCCACCTTAAGCTCGATCTCAACGACGACAGTGATTTGAAAAATCATCCGCCGCCGGTGAGTCTCGAACCATCGACCCCCGAGTACGTATTGGAAAGTCATCGATTTTCCCGCACGGCCACGGAGGCGCTTTATTAATGTTAGTGGGTGGATTAAACAGTGTTTGTTATGTTTTATCAACACATATATACGTAAATGGTTTATAAACTGTGTATTTGCATATTGAATAAATAAATAAATATAAGGGATCGAAGTTTTACAAAAGGGCTGATATACAGGGTGACGCGTTTCTACGGTAAGGCTGAACATAATTATTATTATACAAGAGACGAGAAAAAATTGTATAAGTTAATTATAGGGTGTCTTGAGCTGCATCTTATAAAATTATTTTGACAATCACCGGCTGGCCCAAAAGTCGATGGTTGGTGATCCATACAATTTTTTTTTCGAACAGCCTTATTTTATTGCATTTTTTATCGAAATATGTTTGTAAGAAAAAAAATCAAGACGCAGTAAGTGCGTTTTGGTAGAAAATTTTCATTAAATGCTTCAAATTTCAATAACTCAATTTGCTATTAACCTAAGATTTGCTGGTTAGAAAACCAACGTTTAAGTTATATTGTCGGAAAATTTTTGTACATTTTCAAACAATAAGTTATTTTGATAAAATATGGCACATTGTTTCTACTATATATTTTGCTCATAACCTTATCTGGTTTCTGTGCTTCTGTGTGCTCTGGAGAATGCATTAACAAGTCGTTATTGTAGTGTAAAATTAAAATTTACTAAATGTAGTTTTGATAAAGCAGAATGAAAAAAGTGAATTTATTGACTGAGGAGTAATATTGTGTTGTATACTGGGAGAGTGTTTGAAAACGATCATGTTATATTCTATAAATTAATTATTTATCAACATATTATGTAAAATACTTCAACCACTTTATTTAAAACGTTAAAATGGTGTATCTGCTTGTCATAATAAGGTTACTTAAAGCACGAGGGATATACTGTTTGGTTTGTTTTATTAGTGAATTTTTATTTAAAAAAATCGCTAATAGAGAGGTATCGATGGTGAGACTTTGCAAACATTTTTGCAAATGAGTACGAACTAGGACCCCGAGAACCCATATCCGGGGTTAGTTTCAATTTTTATATGTTTATATATATATATATATATATATATATATATATATATATATATATATATATATATATATATATATATATATATATATATATATATATATATATATTGTCACGAAGTGACGTAATGGCCATTAGAAATCTAATTAGTTAACAGGGGAATAGATCCGTACCATCCGTATTTAATTTAATTTATTTTTGTTATTAAAACATTCAATAAAGTATAATTTCAAGAAAACGTCGCGAGATCGGAGGAAGGGTAAGGAGTATAGCGGGTTGAGGTCGCCCAGGCGAGTCCTGCGACATGCGAAACGATGAAAGCGGGGACGGACGGGCTGGTCCACTGCATCAACCTACGCGCACCGCGTGCGGCGCATAAGCTTCGGATGACTGAGGCCGCATCGAGGTCTGGATATCGACTGTAACGCGCTCGACAAGTTAGTTCTTTTTCAGCAGTCGCAGGGGCCGTCACGGAGAGGAAGCAGCCACCGTCCGCGTCTTCGTTCTTGGTGTTCGGTTTTGTTGTGTTTCAGTAGCGAATCCAGCAGGCCGACCGTGGGAGTTTAGTTCTCTTTCAGCGAGCGCAGAGCCAGGTCACAGAGAGGAAGCAGCCACCGTCCGCGTCTTGACTCTTGGTGTTGGGTTTTATTGTGTATTTCAGGCCGGCCGTGGGAGAGTACGCCGCGATTCGTTAGGTGCACCAGCTTAGTAGAGTTAGCAGCTGTGGCAAGTGGAGAACGCCGTCTTCAGCAGGCCGCTCATTTCCGCTTTGTTTGGGTAGGTCGCTGTCTCTATAGCAGTACGGTGGAGGGCCTGTATGAAAGGGGTTTTCCACGGATCGACGACTCTCTCTGGCGGTGAACACCTAGGCGCGCTTGGTGGCCTTCGCCAGAGGTGACGTTAAAAGTCCAGGTGTGGAAAAGATATTGAATGTTGTTGTGTTTGTCAGTGGTTTTATTTCAGAGAGACGGCAGCAAGGGAGCTTCGGATAAATAGGTCCATCGCTCGTTTCTGTCTGTATCCGCGGGGCAACCTGGGGGAGCAGGGGCTCGCGTTCCTTGGCTGGAGTCTTCCCGAGAGCGCGAGAGCACTAGCAAAACGGCCGACTGCACGTTGATGTGAACTCGGGGGGGCGGACTAGCCACGATCACATCATCCCAAAGCGGTCTCCCGTGGCGCAGCTCTCGTGCTCCTGGATTTGGACGACAGCCGGGATATTTCGGGCTGCAGTAGGTCTCCACCACTCCTGGCGATCGAAACAGTCTGGCGATACCCGGTGTCCCGACCGTCCGGCTGACATTATTGGGAAAACCTTGTCGTTTTCAGTCCTAGGGGGAAAAGCTTTGTATGTTTCCGTCGGGAGACGCAAAGGGGTCGCGTTCCTGGACTGGAGTCTTCCCGAGAATGCGAGAGCACTAGCAAAACGGCCGACTGCACGTTGATGTGAACTCGGGGGGCGGACTAGCCACGATCACATCATCCCAAAGCGGTCTCCCGTGGCGCAGCTCTCGTGCTCCTGGATCTGGACGCCAGCGGGGATATTTCGGGCTGCAGTAGGTCTCCACCATTCCTGGCGATCGAAACAGTCTGGCGATACCCGGTATCCCGACCGTCCTGAAGGCACCGTCTGGAGGCTGTGTTTTCTTTTTACTTGATAGTGAGGACTTCCTTTATTTTGTCGAGGGGAAATTTCCATCTCCCTAGGGAGACACTTCCTCCGGTCGTAGAGAGTCTGTATGACTGCAACGCATGCTTGAGGGTCCGTAATTAATATTGCATGCCCGCTTAAACCGACCACCTGTCCGGTGCCTTGCTTTGGCGATCCTGGGACGCTTCTGCCCGCTTACAACCCGCTAGTTTACCACCCCTATTCGTGATACCGTCCGTATAACTCGCGAATATTTTAGTTTCTGCCTCTGGTCTCTAATAAATTGATTTGTTGTCAATTAAGTTAGTTTAAACGTGGGGTATACCGGGAGAATCCCTTGTGTAAATATTTCTTTGTATATATTTTGTAAATATTTCCCCACCAATACTTTTGTAAATAGACTATTTGTTTTATACGGTATTTCATTTAAAGCTTCCCAACCAATCCACCCCAACATAACACAACATTCTGATCTCTAATATACAGGCCATAATTAGGGAGTCCTGAGGGACTCTGCCTGAGGACTTAGGCGAACCCTGCCTCCACTGGAGTGTACCCCGGGTCCGTGTATCTGCAAATAACAACCGAGGACAGAGATATAGTCCTGAGGGAGCGCAGCGTCTTCCTTTAAACCACGCTGCTGGCGCCTGAGCAAAACCCGTGAATAAAGCCGTATTGATAAGGTTATCCCGCGGGAACCTCCCCATATTAGGGAAAGATAACCTTATCCAGATTTGACCCATCACAAATGGCACCTGCGAGCAGGGACCTAAGTTAGTAAATTAAATTAGAGAAAGGTGGATTTAGGGAAGTAGCCGTAAATATTTTGAAATTTTTAAATTTTAATGTACATAGTTTATCGCTAATTGTGATAAAGAGTTGTTGGAAAAGTGTAGATAAGATATGTTACCTGTATCTTAGGAATTCGGTATATTTTTAGTTTGAAACAGAGGCAGAATTTAAAAAGGAATTACAATATTCTTATCTACGATAACAATCGCCGTATCATCAATACTTTGTAAAACCGTGAATATTAATTCATTTTGTTTTAGTAGAATTCTTTGTAATCAGCTGTTGATGTTGCAATATTTTTGTGGTAGTAATAATTAATTTTTTTTTTCTCGCTAGCGTTGAATGTTTGTTTACTGCATTACGTAATACGATTACCATCCTTAAGAGTAACATTTCTTTTAATCAACATCTTAAGTTTAGCGTTAATATATAGTGTTTTTTTTTTGGTTTCAACTTGTAGAGAATTTTGTTATACCGAATTTATTTTGTTTCTTGTTTTGTGTTTATAATTAATTTTTTTTTAACACTGCTGACCAAGGGAAACTACTGTTACAAATCCGACCGGTTTCATCCCAACACTGCGTTAACATCTTCGACAGCTTCGCAGCGCCGTCTTGCCGCCTTGCTGTCTGTACTGAACAATGTCAGACCCGAAAACGGACAAGGCCGTCGAGCCTGACCCTCAAGAGAAGTCCGACCCGGACCTATTTGACGGCCGGGTAGGATGGATATACAGGCTGAAGAAGCCTGAACTGGAAATAGAGTTAGCGAGGTTTTGCCTACGACCCCAGACAACGGTTGAAGAAATGAGAAGGCAATTGATTAAATTTTTGCGTGAAGGAAGACCGCCGCACACCGAGGCAGCCTCACTGCCTAACGTTACCGCATCGCCGCCGTCGTCACCACGAACGGGAAACTTAATCGGGCACCTAACACCGCCTACGCAAAAGCCATTCCCGCCGCCAATATCACCTGTGACCAACACTACGACATTTCGGCAACCAGAACCACTCAATCTGTTTGCGTGGAACTTGCATTTCCAGGGCATGTCTGACCCCGTAGCATTTTTAGAACGCCTAGAAGAAATCCGCCTGCACTTTAACGTATCTTCGGACCGCCTTCTGCCAGTGTTGCCACAGGTCTTGGAAGGTCAAGCCTTGCTGTGGTATCGAAATAATAGGGCTTACTGGGCATCGTGGGAAGACTTTATCGAGGATTTCAAGCGTTTCTATTTCCCGGCAAACTACTTCATAGATTTAGAAGCTGAAATCAGTCGACGTTTACACAAAGCCGGTGAGCCCGTGTTTACTTACATAACAGAGCTGCAGACACTCATACGCCGGCACGGAAACTTCAACAGGCAACAGGAATTGACTTGGTTAAGAAGAAACCTGCGCCCAGAGTTCCGACAGATGCTCTGGAATTGCGACGTGCCAGATATACGTACGTTCATAGAAAAAACAAAGGAAATTGAGGCGATGTTGAAGGAACTAAATGATACCAAGGAGGGCCCACCAAAGCCTAGCCGGCCTCCTTCGGATAAGCAAGAAAGTGGGAATACTAGTTCCCCCGCTAAGCGCCGTTTTACACCCCCGACTTCTCCTACGACTGACCGTCCGGAAGCCAGTAAGCAGGTTCGTTTCGCGATGGAGCGTACGACTTGCTGGAATTGTGGTGAGACAGGACACATGAGAAGCAAGTGTCAGAAAGCACCACGACTGTTTTGTTCACGCTGTGGCAAGACAGGGGTGTTATCCCGGGATTGTAAATGTCCGGGAAACTAGATGGGAACTGTGGAGGGCCGAGACTCCAGCAGTTCCACCCCAACGACACCTCGGCCATTGACAGACGATCTCGAACTGACAACAGGCCCATAGTCAGGACAAGGATAGGCCAGAAGTGTTTCAGTGCTTTGCTGGACACAGGGGCGACCCGGTCCTTTCTGAGCGGTACCGCACTTGAGGAAATAGACGCAGATTATTTACAAGCCGTCTCCTTGCCAGACGTAAACACCCGCATCGCCGATGGACGACTGGTCTCCGTACAACAAATGTACGTGACTGAATTGATGTTGGGTAGTAAGAAGATACAAGGGGAGCTGTTGTATCTGCCTCACCTCCCGGTAGATATAGTGTTGGGGATGGATATCTTGGGGAAGTACGACTTCCGTATAGATTTACCGACCGCTAAAACCTACCTCGATGGAGAACTGCTGGCGTCAGCAACTCCACCCCCGCCCGTAGTTCCAATACATACTATGGAAACAAACACCTTGGGGGAATTGACCCCCCGAGAGCGACGTCAACTTGATCTGTTCTTGGAGAAAGAACTTGGATATTTCAAACGAATAACTGGCCCTACTGACCGAGTACAACATCATATCCGCCTGTCGAGGAGAGAACCTATCAAGCAGCGATACCGCCCACAAAACCCGAAAATGCAGCAGGTCATTAACGACGAGGTCGACAGGATGTTGGAAGAAGGAATTATAGAACCTTCTAACAGCCCGTGGAGCTCACCTGTGGTGATGGTTAAGAAAAAGGACGGAAAATACCGCTTCTGTGTGGACTTCCGGGAAGTTAACAAGGTTTCCGTCAAGGACGCCTACCCGCTGCCATATATATCGGGCATACTCGACAAGCTTCGCCGGGCCAAGTACATCAGCAGTCTGGATTTGAAGCAGGGCTACTGGCAAATCCCTCTGACGCCGACAAGTAAGCCCATCACCGCCTTTACCGTCCCGGGGAGGGGGTTGTATCAGTTCAAAGTCATGCCTTTCGGAATTCACTCGGCTCCAGCGACGTTCCAGCGGCTGTTGGATACCATAATAGGCCCCGATATGGAACCGCACGCTTTCGCCTACCTGGACGACGTTATCGTAATGGGAGAGACCTTCGAGGAACACCTGGAGAACTTGAGGGAAGTGTTCCGAAGGCTGAGGCAGAGTAACTTGCAGCTGAACCCGGAGAAATGTCACTTCTGCAGGAAGTCGCTGAAATATCTTGGGCATGTTGTGACGTCGGATGGCATCAGCACCGATCCGGATAAAGTGGAGGCTATCGAGGCCATGCCGACCCCACGAACTGTAAGAGACGTCCGTCGATTTTTGGGGGTCGCCTCGTGGTACCGCCGCTTCATTCCGCAGTTCTCACAGGTAGTGACCCCCCTGACCAAGCTATTGAAGAAGAAGAACCGATGGCACTGGGGTGAAGAGCAAGAGGGGGCGTTTAAAGACCTGAAGAAATTACTCACTCAGACACCGATATTGACCTGCCCGGACTTTTCGAAAGAATTCGTCCTGCAAACTGATGCCAGTGATAATGGCTTAGGCATAGCTCTGACTCAGAACATCGATGGGTCAGAGAAAGTCATCGCGTATGCCAGCCGGACGCTCTGCCCTGCCGAGAAAAATTATTCCGTGACGGAAAAAGAGTGCCTAGCGGTGGTATGGGGGATTGAAAAAATGCGCCCATACCTGGAGGGGTACCATTTTACAGTACTGACAGACCACCAATCTCTTAGGTGGTTGCAAACGATTAAAACCCCGATTGGGCGTGTGGCCCGGTGGAGCGTATTTCTACAACAATACGACTTCACGATAAAATATCGACGAGGGGCACTAAACCGTGTAGCGGACGCCCTATCCCGTTCACCGTTAGAGAGCTGTGAAGAGTCCATGGAAGAGAATATTTGCTTCACAGAGGAGGAAGCAAGCTGTTCCTGGTACAGACGTAAGTTGGACCAGGTGGAAAGGAACCCGGAGGCATTTCCCGACTATTCCATCAGGGGCGGAAGACTGTACCGACATTTTTGGGACGCATACAACTTAAGCGAGCCCGAGCTGAGCGATCCCTGGAAATTGTGCATCCCTAAGGACGTGCGTGGCCGAATTCTACGAGAGAACCACGACGAACCGACCGCCGGTCACATGGGCATTTCAAAAACCATTGCCCGTATAGCTTGTCATTACTATTGGCCAGGGATGTTTCGAGAAGTTGCGAGTTATGTGAGGCAATGTAATCGCTGTCAGAGGTTTAAAGTCTCCCAACAACAGACCCCCGGGAAGATGCAGCCTTCCTCGAACAAGACACCATGGGAAACCGTCTGCGTCGATTTAGTGGGACCCCTGCCTCGGTCCAAAAAGGGACACAATTTTATTATTGTCGCCCAAGACCGTTTCACGAAATGGGTAGAATGCCGACCGTTGAGGAAAGCCACCGCCCCCGCCGTCAACAAAGCGTTGTTTGAGATGGTCATCACTAAGTTTGGCTGCCCCAGGACACTGATCTCGGACAACGGGAAACAACTAGTGTCCCATGAACACAAGGCCTGGCTGAAGGAGTTAGGGATAGCCCAGAGGCTGACCCCAATATACACTCCCCAGGCCAATGCTGTAGAGAGGGCGAATCGCACGCTGAAAACCATGATCGCTCAGTTTTGCGAGCATGATCAGCGACAGTGGGATGAAAGATTGCCTGAACTGGGTTTCGCCATCAACACGGCCAAACAGGAATCCACCGGATTCAGCCCAGCATTCCTGAACTTCGGCCGAGAGCTGACCGTCCCCGGCGCGGTGCACGCTGAACGCGAAATACCGCCGGAGAGTCAGCCAGAGGAGCCGGAGACGACGCCGGAAGAAATAAAAGACCGTCATAACCGTCTGAAGAAGCTGCGAGAAACATTCGAGTTAGTAAGAATGAATCTGGCAAGGGCGTTCACCCAACAAAGTCGCCACTACAATTTGCGTCGCAGGGAATGGCAATGCAAAATTGGTGAACAGGTGCTACGCCGGGAACATCCGTTATCCCAAGGAACCAGTGGTTTTGCCGCAAAGCTCGCTGCGAAATATTCTGGGCCGTATACGGTGGTCAAAGTAGTGTCGCCGGTGGTATATGACCTCCGGGATACCAAGGGCAAGTTGCTGAAACACATACATGTGAAAGATCTGAAAAAGTTTCATGCACCACAGCAGCCAGAGGCCGTAAATACGTCGCCGCCGCCAGAACTACACTTCATCCGTGCATATGCAGCAGCAGACGTATCCAGAATCGACGAAATTGTTCCCGTAAAACCAGAGTATTTACCGATGGCAGAGAAGAATTTATGTTCGAGGTGTGGTCAGTCTGGACACACTCGTTACCGCTGTAAGAAGCTGTGTAATGCTCCCAAGGTGGGAATGTAAGCATTAGGTCCCGAGTATGTTCCCGTCGGGACACAGGAAAACCAACTGTGGTCATGGAGAAGAGGAGTATCGACAGAGCCACGCAGTGTACGCCCTAGGTTGCCCGTGTAGCTACCCAGTGTAACCTGGTGCTGAACGACCGAAGCCATGGGAACTGCAGGAGTTGCCAACCAGCAAGCCCGAACAGTTGGAGGCCACCTCATGAGATGGGTGCTGCTACCAGGGCAGGCCGTATCGTCTGGTGCCAGCCGGCGCTCCATGGACCCGACGCAGAGGGCCACGTGCGGCTGCACGACTGGATGGACAGGCGACAGGTACTAGGTGCAGTGTGTGACACGGGAGTGTGGGACACTTCTAGGAGTGCCACTCGACGGTGCACAAACGAGGAGACTGTGGGTGAGACTATCATTGACTATTATTTAGCTTAAGCATAGTGTATTCAACCTAATCCTCAGACATTTTGTGCTAAGTTCCGTTCAAATAGCTCCCAATTCATTTGAGGCGAGAAGCTATCAATTTCGGGTGTGGTAAATCTGAACGATTTGTTTATTTACGCTTAGGTTAATTTAGTTTTAACTTGCATTTTCCTTTTTGATTATTTTCTTAAATTAAGCGATATTGCATATAGGCGCGTAGCAGTGCCTCTACGGAGATAGCTGTTCCGTATTTGTGTTTGGAGCATTGTTTAAATTTAGCTTAAAGATATATTTTATTTTCTGTTTACTTACGAACTTTAATTATTTAATTTTCCGTTCGAAGATGTTTGATTTAGTTTAAGGATATGTTTTATTTTCTGTTTACTCACGAAATTTAATAATTTAATTTTCCGTTCAAAGATGTTTGATTTAGTTTAAGAATATTTCGTTTTTTTAATTTTTTTTATTTATGAGATGTTGCGCATTCCCAGGGGTTATGATGGAAAATTTGACAATATCATTTCCCTGGTGCGCCTTATAATTATCAAATTTTCCTTTGAAAAACCTTTCACTTAGTTTAAGAATATTTTTTTAATTAAGAAATTTTGCGCATATCCAGGGTATATGGTTGGAAATTTGATATCATTTCTCCGTTACACATACTAGTTATTTATTCTTGCTTTGAAAGATGTTTGATTTAGTTTAAAAGTGTATTGGGTAGGACCGCTGGCTTATATGGAATAGGAAAGACAAACTTTTCTTTGAGGGTACATTATGTGCATTCTTTCTCGACATATTGGTATGCCTGTTATTCTCTTGTATTATTATTGTTATATTGGGGACCAGAGGACCGGTGAGGTCGGGATGTGAAAGAAAAAACTTCGTTTTTTCTTTCAGGAGAAGAGAGGGGGATGTCACGAAGTGACGTAATGGCCATTAGAAATCTAATTAGTTAACAGGGGAATAGATCCGTACCATCCGTATTTAATTTAATTTATTTTTGTTATTAAAACATTCAATAAAGTATAATTTCAAGAAAACGTCGCGAGATCGGAGGAAGGGTAAGGAGTATAGCGGGTTGAGGTCGCCCAGGCGAGTCCTGCGACATGCGAAACGATGAAAGCGGGGACGGACGGGCTGGTCCACTGCATCAACCTACGCGCACCGCGTGCGGCGCATAAGCTTCGGATGACTGAGGCCGCATCGAGGTCTGGATATCGACTGTAACGCGCTCGACAAGTTAGTTCTTTTTCAGCAGTCGCAGGGGCCGTCACGGAGAGGAAGCAGCCACCGTCCGCGTCTTCGTTCTTGGTGTTCGGTTTTGTTGTGTTTCAGTAGCGAATCCAGCAGGCCGACCGTGGGAGTTTAGTTCTCTTTCAGCGAGCGCAGAGCCAGGTCACAGAGAGGAAGCAGCCACCGTCCGCGTCTTGACTCTTGGTGTTGGGTTTTATTGTGTATTTCAGGCCGGCCGTGGGAGAGTACGCCGCGATTCGTTAGGTGCACCAGCTTAGTAGAGTTAGCAGCTGTGGCAAGTGGAGAACGCCGTCTTCAGCAGGCCGCTCATTTCCGCTTTGTTTGGGTAGGTCGCTGTCTCTATAGCAGTACGGTGGAGGGCCTGTATGAAAGGGGTTTTCCACGGATCGACGACTCTCTCTGGCGGTGAACACCTAGGCGCGCTTGGTGGCCTTCGCCAGAGGTGACGTTAAAAGTCCAGGTGTGGAAAAGATATTGAATGTTGTTGTGTTTGTCAGTGGTTTTATTTCAGAGAGACGGCAGCAAGGGAGCTTCGGATAAATAGGTCCATCGCTCGTTTCTGTCTGTATCCGCGGGGCAACCTGGGGGAGCAGGGGCTCGCGTTCCTTGGCTGGAGTCTTCCCGAGAGCGCGAGAGCACTAGCAAAACGGCCGACTGCACGTTGATGTGAACTCGGGGGGGCGGACTAGCCACGATCACATCATCCCAAAGCGGTCTCCCGTGGCGCAGCTCTCGTGCTCCTGGATTTGGACGACAGCCGGGATATTTCGGGCTGCAGTAGGTCTCCACCACTCCTGGCGATCGAAACAGTCTGGCGATACCCGGTGTCCCGACCGTCCGGCTGACATTATTGGGAAAACCTTGTCGTTTTCAGTCCTAGGGGGAAAAGCTTTGTATGTTTCCGTCGGGAGACGCAAAGGGGTCGCGTTCCTGGACTGGAGTCTTCCCGAGAATGCGAGAGCACTAGCAAAACGGCCGACTGCACGTTGATGTGAACTCGGGGGGCGGACTAGCCACGATCACATCATCCCAAAGCGGTCTCCCGTGGCGCAGCTCTCGTGCTCCTGGATCTGGACGCCAGCGGGGATATTTCGGGCTGCAGTAGGTCTCCACCATTCCTGGCGATCGAAACAGTCTGGCGATACCCGGTATCCCGACCGTCCTGAAGGCACCGTCTGGAGGCTGTGTTTTCTTTTTACTTGATAGTGAGGACTTCCTTTATTTTGTCGAGGGGAAATTTCCATCTCCCTAGGGAGACACTTCCTCCGGTCGTAGAGAGTCTGTATGACTGCAACGCATGCTTGAGGGTCCGTAATTAATATTGCATGCCCGCTTAAACCGACCACCTGTCCGGTGCCTTGCTTTGGCGATCCTGGGACGCTTCTGCCCGCTTACAACCCGCTAGTTTACCACCCCTATTCGTGATACCGTCCGTATAACTCGCGAATATTTTAGTTTCTGCCTCTGGTCTCTAATAAATTGATTTGTTGTCAATTAAGTTAGTTTAAACGTGGGGTATACCGGGAGAATCCCTTGTGTAAATATTTCTTTGTATATATTTTGTAAATATTTCCCCACCAATACTTTTGTAAATAGACTATTTGTTTTATACGGTATTTCATTTAAAGCTTCCCAACCAATCCACCCCAACATAACACAACATTCTGATCTCTAATATACAGGCCATAATTAGGGAGTCCTGAGGGACTCTGCCTGAGGACTTAGGCGAACCCTGCCTCCACTGGAGTGTACCCCGGGTCCGTGTATCTGCAAATAACAACCGAGGACAGAGATATAGTCCTGAGGGAGCGCAGCGTCTTCCTTTAAACCACGCTGCTGGCGCCTGAGCAAAACCCGTGAATAAAGCCGTATTGATAAGGTTATCCCGCGGGAACCTCCCCATATTAGAGAAAGATAACCTTATCCAGATTTGACCCATCACAATATATATATATATATATATATATATATATATATATATATATATATATATATATATATATATATATATATATATGTGTGTGTATCCGCACGATAACTCAAAAAGTTATTAACTGATTTTGATTAAACTCGGCAAAATCTTCATTTTAATCATGGCTTAGATAATATCGTTAGCCAGGAAAATCGGAAAAGGTTTTCCTAGAAAATTTTGAGTTTCCTTTTTCGAAAAAAATGTTTGTCTATGACAATTACAAAGCTATTTTGATGAAATTTCGTGAATATGTTGCCTTGTGAGGTCATTACTATATGGCAAAATTCAACTTTCTAGGTTTATATAAAATTGAGTTATTCAAATTTGAAGCATTATAAAAAATTCAGTACCATAACGCACTTGCTGCGTCCCGATTTTTTTAATGACATGTTAACAAGAATACAAAACACTTAACTTCAATAAACTACTATGTTTCCTAATGTTGATATTGTTACAACATTCACCTATTGTTGGATGGATTGAAAATATTTGAATTTCAATTACTAACCTCAAAATCTATTCTGTGACTTTTTTGCTGTTACTTGTAACAATACTAATTACCACTGTTACTACGCTTGCTTTTTTTAGCCTGTTAGCTCTTTACTAAGTTTGACAACTGTATGTGAATTTAACTCGAACATTGTCTCAATTCTCATCATTCTAAATTGGAGTCTCCTATCTCCCGTCTTGTTTGATCGGTGTGAATGTTAAATTAAGGTCATCTAAATCAGCACCTGCTGCTGAGTTAAAATAGTTCCTGCCAACCAATTGCAGCTTCAGCTCAACAAGACATTTCCTAACAATAATATTGAAAACTTGCAGATAATGCATGTCGCCCCAAGCTATCTCTCCATTCAATCGAATTTTAAATTGTTACGTTCGCTCTTTCCTTTCTATTGGCTTGTATTGTATACAACTGTTTGAGAATTTTCAATGACTACTATTTTTTTTTTGATGGGAAATAAACACATTATGATAAATTATGAAAATTCGCTACTTGGTAACACACGCCTGTCCTCGTGATAAATATTTTTAAGAGGGATATTATTAGACGACCGTTGAAGGATTTAAGTGCGAGCATATTTCATACAAAGGAATATTGATGGTGAAATAGAAATAAAATTTTTAGTTCTCTGAGAGATAAATAGGGAGGCTAAATGTTTCATTACTACGCAGTTATTCGCAAGAGCCCTTTCATTGGGAATATTGAAATATCGAAACATATTTTTTTGCGTCTCTAAATTCAATTCTTAGCATCGGAGTGGTGTTAAAATTCCAGGAATTATGAGAGATATAATTCGTTTTAACGGCCGAGTAACTTTCCATAGATGCTTGAGTGCACGTGTACTAGATTACAAGTAATGGAAAGCGAAGAAATACTCTGCCCCAGAACCTTCATGAGAAGCCGGCATAGGGTTGAACGAAGAATTCCACTGACGACCACGAGTGCATCATTATATCTCTGTTTTCGGCGACTTAAAACAGTTAGCTGGTTAGATCAGACAGTTATTACATTTTGTTAGTGTTTTAAATAACAGTCAATAAATTTGTGTCTGGTAACTTGGTGGTAGGCCTGATTCGTTACGAATGAGGTCGTGTACTGATGTAGAAATATAACTCTTTGGCTGTTGCTATATAAAAATAATCCTCGGGCATATGCTCAAAATAATCGTGGGCTCATGTAGAAATATAACTTTTTGGCTGTTACTATAGAAAAAAAATTCTCGGGCATATGCCGAAAAATAATCTGGGACTAGTGCCGAAATATAACCCGTGGGCTGTTGCTATAAAATAGTTGTCGGGAAGGTGGTTGTCAGAAAACTATGTTTCTGGTAGGTCTACCATGCGAGTTACCAACACTGCAACTACAGAAAGAATACAAAGTCCAGCAAACCTAAATGTCAAATACAGAGTATCCATAACGGCCATGCACTATTTAAACTGACATTAGTGTCAGGAGTTATAAAACATTTCTATAAAAATGTACAACTTTAAGATTTAAAAACTTAAAACGGGGCTGGGGTCCCACAAATATGAACAACACTCTTATGGAGTATATATATTTTGATAGAAATGTTTTATAACTCCTGACACTAATGTCAGTTTAAATATTGCATGGCCGTTAGAGCTACTCTGTATTTGACATTTAGCTTTGCTGGACTTTGCATTCTTTCTACAATTGCAGTGTTAGTCACTAGCATGGTAGACCTACCAGAAACATAGTTTTCTGACAACCACCTTTTTACATTCTAGGTCTAAACCCCTGAAGATGGCACGATAATGTCTTGAAACGCGTAGGGTTTTAAGAATAAATCAGCTTGTCTGGTAGTAAAAGCTTTTAATTTACTTTAAACATATTGTTCATTGGTTGGAAGCAGCCAGTTTCTAGTACAAGTACATACCTGTTTTCTTGGACAGTAGATTGCGTTAACAAAACGTTTATGAGATTTTTTTGTTATTAGCAAAGCTTCCCAACACTGTCAAACCACTTTATTGTTCCGACATTCGCGTGTTACATGTTTTAATACTAAAAAATTACGACGGACATAAAAAAATGTTACATCAACTAATTTTAGACTTATAGCATTCGCATTTAAAATCACACGTGATCTGGTAAAACTTCTCATAAACTAGGTATGTTATTACTCCAAAAAGTTATTTTACAGGTTTCTGAAATGGTATATTTCAAATCGCATGAAACTTATTTATTTATCTATTCAAGATTTAATTAGTATGCTTCCAGATTCAAATGTTGTGCCATAACATCGAACTTTTCTCTCAAATATAGTTTTTAAAAGTTTTAAGCGTAAAAGCCGTCTTTTCGCATAATTGTTGCAAATTATCTCCCACAAAAAGCTAACATTGCCTCAGAGTCTTCTTCAACGACTGTGACATGAATTTATAAGTGAATAATTAAGGAGTTGAGAACCTATGAAGGAATTAAGCGTAAACTTCCAAAAGGCAAAAGGGCAAGAGTTAAAGTTATACAAAAGGTGAGTAGAGATCAGTTAGGGGGCCTCCCAGGTCAAGTAACTCGCAGATGTTAGACGTTATACAGGGCACATTTTTCAGGTTTTACACTTCTCGAACAAACTTTTAAGGTCACGTGCAACCTACGCCTGTGACGCTCAAACTTGTACAAACACTCAAGATAAATGAGTGTAAGGTACGAGCCTAACTTCGGCCTTGTTTAACTACTCCCTATATCAGACAGAGTTTGCCCATCAATACCTTCTAAATGCCCTCGAATGTGTAGATATCTCATCGATTCAAGCAACCACAGCTGCCATTAGAAATTATAAAAGCTATGAGGCAGAAATGACTTCACGGTATCGGATTTTTATAGGGAACTAACGTTAGTCGCAAAGCCTTAGAAATAGCTTAATCACTTCATAGTAAAGCCTTTTAGAAAAAAGAAACGGGAATAAAAATTATGTTTTTTTCTCACCAGTAACTTACTTTTGGAATTTTGTAATGGTAAAAGATTTCTAAAAAATATACATATCTTTAGACATTTCGACATAGTACACGGAATTGTTTTAAAACATCTGTATACAGTGTGGAGCAGACAAACCGATTAAATACAATATTTTAATTATTGTGCATATTTATAAAAAATCCCGAAACATCAATTTTAGAATAAAAATCTCTGGACGCAGCAAGTGGTAGCCAATTTTCTTTAAAATATTTTTAATAGCGAATGTCTTTCTTTGATGAAAGCAGGCATCAAACTTGGTTGCCTATATAGTAGAAACAATGTACCATATTTCATTCAAATAAATTTATTGTTTGAAAATATATAAATATTTGTCAAAAGTCTAAATGCAGCAAATGTGTTATGGAAGTGAATTTCCATAAACATGTTTTTAATAGCAAATGCGAGCAGGCATCAATCTGATTACCGGTATAGCCTATGTGGTAGAAACAATGTACTATATTTCATCAAAATTACTTATAGTTTAAAAATATACAAAAATTTTCCGAAAATAAACTTAAATGTTGATTTTCTATCCAAAAAAGCTTACGTTAATAGCAAACTGAGTTATTGAAATTTGAAGGATTTAATGAAAATTCGGCAAATTTGCAGATTAGCTCCCGAACGCTTCTCAACAAATTATTTTCAGAAACATTACTAGGACCCCACCTGGATGCACAAACCACAAGAAAAATTGCTTGTTCACATCCCTCAAGGAAGTTATGGGACTGGGAGTAAATAGGGGGTGTGCGGGGTAGGCAGGATTTAAGGGGGATATGGTTTCAACATGTGAAAAAACAGCTTTCAAGCCCGCTTTATTCGAATTTTTTGCTCATATATCCTTTTTACTACCTACCCCGCTCAGCACCCCTACTCACTCCTGGTCCCGTAAATTCCTTGGGGGGTGTGAACAAGAAATTTTTCTGGGATTTGTGGATCCATGGGGGGAGGGGGGGATGGGGGCAGGTTTCTGAAAACAGTTGTTTGGAAAACGTTCGGGAGCTAAACTGCAAATTTACCGAAAGATCGCTACCAAAACGCACTTACTGCGTCCAGAAGTTTTTCTTACAAATGCATCATATTTCGATAAAAAATGAATTAACGAATTTGTTCTACGAAAATTAGTTTAAAAAAAAATACACCCCTACTCACTCCTGGACCCGTAACTTCCTTTGGGAGTGTGAACAAGAAATTTTTCTTGCGGTTTGTGGATCCAGGGGGGTGGGGGCCTAGGCCGTTTTTTAAAAAGCGTTCGGGAACTAAACTGCAAATTTACCGAAAATTCGCTACAAACACTCACGTACTGCGTCCAGTTTTTTTCTTACAAACGCATCATATTTCGACAAAAAAATGCAAAAATGCATTAACGAATTCGTTCTATGAAATTGAGCTAAAAAATATGAACCCCTACGCACTCCTGGTCCCGTAACTTCCTTGGGGTGTGAACAAGAAATTTTTCTTGGGGTTTGTGGATTCAGGGCGGCCCTAGGCAGGTTTCTGAAAATAGTTTTTTTTAAAGAGTTCGGGAGCTAAACTGTAAATTTACCGAAAATTCGCTACCAAAACGCACTTACTGCGTCCAGTTTTTTTTCTTACAAACGCATCATATTTCGATAAAAAATGCAAAAATACATTAACGAATTTGTTCTACGATAATTAGCTAAAAAAATTATAGACCGCTAAACCATAAACTTCACTAAACCTACAAATAAATATCCAAAAAGCCACTAAACTTAACTAAACTGATAGCCAAAGCATCAGACAAAGGGTCTATTTGAAATGGATATTCTGTAAATATTTTAGTAAAATGAAGGGCAATGACGGTTGAATCTGAAACTTAAGGGTTTGCAGAACACTCTTCTTGCAACATTTTCTTTTCACAAACGGCATTTGTTTCACATTATTTGCCTAAACATTGCCAATTTTGACGTTTAAAATTGCGAGTTTGACGTTTTGAGGAAAACTCCAAAATTTGTTGCTTTAACTGCCCATAACTACTTTGTCTTTAAAGCTAGGGACTTCTTAAATTTTGGTACAGAGTTCACTCTTTATAATACAAACACGCGTACCAAATTCGGTTATAATAAATATAATTCAAGTATGGAAAACTGGTGTCAATGAAGAAACAACTCTACTATCGTATCTCGCAAAATATGTGCACTGCTGCACTGTGTGATTTTTGATGTCATTTTTTTATTCTAAATAGCTGAAGAATTTTAACACCGCTTTTGTTGGATAATTTAAAAAAATAATGGACAAAAAATATATTTTTAGTTTTTTTGAGAATATTTAAAAAACGGCTGCGAGCAACACATTTTTGACAAAATTTATGGAAAGGTATCAAAAATACACAACGCTTTTGTAATTTAACCCAATGTGATTCATTTTTTCTCTTCTAGTTTTGAAGGTCCCCATTGTGTGACAGCCTTAACGAGACACTTCTCGGGTTGAACCGCGTCCAGAATTTATTAAAACTCGACGTTTTGGCTCCTGTTTTGGAGCCATTTTCAAGAGGTGATGAAAATATGTAAGGACACTATAATGCCAAAACAATAGCACCTGTTTACAACTTCAAAACGCGTATTATCCGTGAAGCAATCGAAATAGAAAAACGTCCCGATTGTTCAAATAAGAGAGATGATGGTCTTCGCCTTACGATTACTTAGAAACCTATTATATCTTCAATACAAACACACACAAAAAATAACAAATTCAATAGAAAATTTCATTGCCCCCTTATCTGTCTCAACAAATGCCGGTAATCCTCTTAATCCTTTAAGTACCTTGACCAAAGCCCCTGACTTAATTGACCGTGACCCGACTACTTTCACTGATAACGAAGCAGGTAGACGGAACGATACATACAATACAAGACTTGCAACGAACTGCCAGATCCCTCTGAGGCCCGGGGTTGAACACACTGAGACCTTAGAGACGATCTCTAGCGAGATTTGGGGAGTAGACAGATTGAGACCTCCTAATCAAGCTACAACAACCCAACCCACCTTTGTTCGCCGCTCTAAGGAGTAGGCAGATTGATGCTTTAGAGTGTCCTTACATATTTCCTTCACCTCTTGAAAATGGCTGCAAAACAGAAGAAAACAAATTCTGGACCCGGTTCAACACGAGAACCAAGTATGTCTCATCTATATATATATATATATATATATATATATATATATATATATATATATATATATATATATATATATATATATATATATATATGGAGAGTACATTTTTTTGTTTAACGCCGGTCTATTTCCGCGACTATGATCCAATACGGGGGACCAAGGAGCGTAGGGATATTTTACGTGCCCAACATCGCATGGTGCATGGGACCGACGGATTTACTCTCCGTCAGAAGGGCGGAACGTGTAGACATTCAACTTGCTTAAATACAATGCCACAACCTCGGTTGATGTTAATTTTACAGTATGTACTGAAAAAAGTGAAAGGGGACTTCTCGGAATCGAACCCAATATCATTTGGTCTAGAGGCATACGTTTTTACCACTGGACCACTGATGCTCAGGAGAGTACTTTGCGTTTGTAAATAGATTGGATAAGTTTATTAAATAATCTGATGGTATCAAGCTTTTGAGGAATTTTGATTTGTGTTTGTATTTAAAAAAATAATAAATTTTGGTACACACGTTATAGAGATTGATAGAGACTACAGCATATATCAAATTTGAAGTTTGTAGTTATATGAAATAATGAGTTATATAAATTTGAAAATGAAAAATAGATTTTCATACAATATCACTTTTGCCTATAATTCTGACGTCACTTTAAATGTTACAGTACAGTTATGCTAACTCAACACGTTTCTTTTACGAAACCTACACAAAGAAGTGAATCAACAAAATAGCTATTTTTGTAACATATTTCTCAGATAACTCGGATAGGCACCAACAAACTCACACACGATAGACATGTCTGAGGCTTTTTTTTTAGGAAATACATATAATGGTGGTCAACAAAACTCTAATGTAAAAGTATTAGGTTTCACGATAGTAAGTGCTTTCAGTTCATATAAACTTTTATATAAAACTAGGAATACATTCGATGTCTATAAAATAAAGTGACAAAGTTCTGTAGGTGTAGATATAGTGTGAATATGTCTCCAAACATATTGTGTTCACACGATGACTGGTGTTGTCAGTATCCAAATACATTTTAAGCAATATTTAGGTTTTAAAAACTTTATATGCCAATGCAAATATAAAGGTAGTATTTTAGTGTTACAGCACGACACCTTATTTGCATTAAATTGTAAACGTACACACTTTAATGCTTGTGTGGGTTTGTGTGTGCCGCGCGTGTGTGTGTGTTGCATTATATGACTGCGGTCGTCAGACCATTTGCACATTTTTTTATGCTTTAACATCGCTCAAACGTCCCTGAGCTTTACCACTTAATAGAATTAACACATTTCTTCATTTGAAAAAAAAGTCTGGACGCAGCAAGTGCGTTATGGCAGTGAATTTTTATAAAAATGCTTTGAATATCAAATATGTCTTTTTAATGCAAGCAGTCATCAATTTGGTTACCGGTATAAACTATATAGTAGAAACAATGTGCCATATGTTATCAAAATAACTTATTGTTTGAAACTGTACAAACATTTCCCGACAATAAACTTTAAACGTTGGTTTCCTAGCCAACAAACCTTAGGTTAATAGAAAATTGAGTTATTGAAATTTGAAGCATTTAATGAAAATTTTCTACCAAAACGCACTTACTGCGTCTTTATTTTTTTTCTTACAAACATATTTCGATAAAAAATGCAATAAAATAAGGCTGTTCGCAAAAAAAATAATTGTAGGGATCACCAACGACTTATGGGCCAGCCGGTGATTGTGAAAATAATTTTATAAGATGCAGCTTAAGATACCCTATAATTAACTTATACAATTTTTTCTCGCCTCTTGCATAATAATAATTATATAGAGCTTTACCTTAGAAACGCGTCACCCTGTATATATGTAAGCAGATCAAAACTGAGCATAAACCCGGATATGGATTCCAGGGAGCCTAGTTTGCGCTCATTTGAAGAAATCTTTTTAAAATTCTTAAGTTGCGGTCTCCTCATTGACGAATTTTTTGTACGAAAATTAGCTAAAAATTATGGACCGTTAAACTATAAGCTTTACTAAAACTACCGCCAAAGCATCAGAGAGAAAATAACTAACCTGTTGCATATCAGCCCTTTTTGTAAAAATTAGATCCTTTATATGTGTTGATATAACATAACAAACACTGTTTAGTCCACCTACTAACATTAATAAAGGAATAATTTGCATTTGTATATAAAATTTTTCCAAATAACACAATAATGTCTCGACTGAAACAGATAAACGTATAAACAATCTCATACCATGCGATAAACGCCAGTTACAGCATCTAACAGACCTGCGCAATAATATTAAATGTTCCATCGCCTGGCAACGACATACTAGATCTCATATAAGCCAGGTTTGTCATTGTCAATGAAACGCGGTGATATTAAAAATACATTTTTCAAATTTGAATAGCTTAAGTTTCTGTAAACCTAGAAAGCTGAATTTTAGCACATAGTTAGTTCTTTCCGAAAGAAATGTGCTCACCAAATTTCATTAAAATATCTTTGTAATTTTCTGAGAAAACAAATTTTTTCCAAAGAAAACTCAAAATTTTTCCGGAAAACCTTGTCCGATTTTCCTGGCTGACGAACTCATCCAAGATATTAAAAACTGACCCCGGATATGGGTTCTAAAGGCCCAAATTCGCGCTCATTTGATTTTTTTTTCCAAAGTCTCACCATCGATACTTTTTTAATAAAAATTCACTAATAACGGAGATAACTATCTAGATAAATCTCTGAAACTCAAATTATCTCTACTCAATACAGATATAGGGGGTCACTCATAAGTGATGACCAAAAATGAGGCCTCATGTTCTTTGAACAATTTTAGAGAGGGTATGTTATGTCCTATAAAAATGTTTCCTATAATGCTTCATTAAAAAGATACAGGGTGTTGAAGTTGAATTTCAAAAAATAAAATTTCCCAATTTTTAAAAAGTAGTACATATATTTTGCTGAAACTTCGCATGTGTAGGCTGTTATGGAAGGCGTGTATTCTACCATAACAATTGAATCGGCTAATCCAGCCGTGGTGTGCGTACCCACACGTTATTGGTTATCCCCCAAGAAAAAAACGGGTACGCCAATGATATTTTTAATTTATTTTTTGAATCTTACTTTCATTAGTGAACAAAATGACTCTCCTGATAATTTTCTGTACGACGCAAATAAGCAAACAAATATGTCGAGTAAGCAATGAATCAGTTAAGTATTTTAGAGCACAGTTCATGATTTTTAACTAGTCGTTGTTTGGTAGAAAATCGCAATGATACACTTTTATGCCTCCATTGGCCTGAATACACGCACGACACCTTTTTGATATGGAAAATTTAATGTCTTGATAATTTTTTGTACGACGATTATCTTTGTTGTATTTTAGTAAGTAGTAGTCTGGTTTCCAAAGTTGTCATTAAGTGTCACTTGACGTTTAGGTTAACAAGTTATTATTTTGAATAGGTGTGGCAATAAGTGGTAAACTTTATAAAATTGCAAAATTTTCTACGCTTTTACTTCTTATAATGGAGTACACTTTAGAAGAGTATGCAGATATAATTTTTATCCACGGATATGCTGATGGAAATGCTCTAGCTGCTTGTCGGGAATATCAACGTAAGTTTCCCACTCGCCGTCAACCTACACCAAGGGTTTTTCTCGATCGTTTTCAAGACTTCGGCAGTGCGTTATTGGACAACGTTCTGACGCTAGAGGTAATGGTAGAAGACCACATCAACTTAAAGACGAAGATAGAGTGGTGGATGCATTGATGGATCAACCTTCTACAAGTACTCTGAGGATTGCCACTCAGTTACAATATTCTCAAAGCTTTGTTTGGAGAACTTTACATCGAGAAGCCTTACATCCATATCATCCACAGAATGTTCATTGCCTTCTACCTGGAGATAATATGCATCGACGAGTCTTTTGTGAATGGATGTTGGAAATGAACAATCAAAATATCTCAGTCCCTAATCTAATCTTCTGGTCTGACGAATCAACATTTACAAGAAATGGTATTTATAATTCTCATAATGAGCATGTCTGGTCATTGGAAAATCCACATGCCACAAGGACTCGCAGATTTCAACATAGATTTTCCAATAATTTATGGTGTGGTATTTTTAACGGCTCACTGTTCATGGAAGTCCTGCCACAACGTTTAAATGGATCTTCGTACTTGGCGCTCCTAGAAAACCGTGTAGAAAACATTCTAGATGGAATTCCACTAGCCACAAGAGGTATAATGTGGTACCAGCATGACGCTGCACTAGCGCATCATAGTCGAAACGTTGTTACATGGCTACATGAACATTATAATGAAATATGGATTGGCAGAACTGGACCAATACATTGGCCTGCAAGATCACTGGACTTAAACCCACTTCACTTCTATTTTTGGGGTGATTTTAAGTGACTGGTCTACAGTGAACAAATAAATACACCAGAGCAGCTACAACAACTGATAAATAATGCTTTTCGTCATGTTCAAGCAACAATGAATCCTCAAGACATTAAATTTTCCATATTAAAAAGATGTCGTGCGTGTATTTAGCCCAATGGAGGCATTTTTGAACATTTATTGTAATAAATAAATTACTATAAGCCTGATAAAAGTATATCATTGCCATTTTATACCAAACAACGACTGGTTAAAAATCATGAACTTTGCTCTAAAACACTTACCTGATTCATTGCTTACTCGTAAAATAAGCGTCGTACAGAAAATTATCAAGAGAGTCATTTTGTTTACGAATAAAAGCAAGATTCAAAAAATAAAAAATAAAAAAAATTTATCATTAGCGTACCCGTTTTTTTCTTGAGGGATAACCAATGACATGTAGCTACGCGCGCCACTGCTGGATTAGCCGATTCAATTGTTATAGTAGAATACGCACCTTCCATAACAGCATACACATGCGAAGTTTCAGCAAAATATGTACTACTTTTTAAAAAATTGGGAAATTTTATTTTTTGAAATTCAACTTCAACACCCTGTATCTTTTTAATGAAGCATTATAAATTTTTTTTTTATGGGACATACCCTCTCTAAAATTGTTCAAAAAACATGGGGTTTCATTTTTGGTCACCACTTATGAATCACCCTGTATTTAAAATAATGGCATAAAACCATGACATTTTGTCATAAAAGAAGCAAGCATGATATTTTGAAAGTTTTCTTCTACAAGAGCAAACATTGAGCTTGAAAAATTTAAAACTTTGCTTTCTAAAGGCAAAAACAAGGTTAAAAATTTTTGTATGAAAAAAAAATAATTTCATTGATAAAAAAATGTGCCTGTGCTAAGAGATCGAAAAATGTCAAAACATTAGAGTTTTGTTACTAGAAAAAATCCGAGAAATCTTGACGTAATATTATATTGAATAATTCCTCGTTGCGTTACTTGTGTTTAATTGACAAATTCATCGCTGTCGTTCGTATCTAACTTCAAACTGACACATTAAGTAACCATATATTTCTCATATTTGTTTTTTGTATATGTCTAGTGATGTAAAATTACCGGTAATTTAAAAATGGTTACCGGTAACTTACAGGTAATATTACCCACACTCCTACAAAACACTCCATAAAATTAATTTATAAACAATGATATGGTACATAATAAAGGATATATACTGTAATAATGGCAATGATGTGGCCTTATAAGCTTAAACATTTTATTTATAGCATCACAGAAAAAACGTAGCAAAAGTGTAACAAAAGTAAAGAATAAAAAATAATATTCATAACAAAAAAATAAAACATAAAAAAAAGACGGACACGATTAATAAAAATAAGTCAAATACTATTATGTTTATGGAGTTGAAATTTATCCAGCCAAAGGCATCTTATCAGCATCGACGTCCTCATCTTCTTTTATGAAACCACCATTATTTAGGACCAAGGTACTGTCTTAATCTGCCCCGTCTATGACGTCTACCTCTTCCCACTTAATGGAATATTGTCTATCTTACCAGTAATATTTCCATGATAATATTACCAAAAACTGTACTGGAGTAACTCTAAGTAATATTATTTGAAATACCAGTAATATTACTTTGGTAACATTACATCTTTGATCACTATACAATATTTCAAAGGGTTAAAATCATATAAAAGAAAAACGGCTCGGAGCACTTTGCTCAAAATGTGCTGAAGTGATAAGTTAGGGGACACATTTTAAAATATTGCCATTTACCCGTTCTCCTTATTTTGACGGGCCTGTGTCACGTTTTAAATGCCAAATAGAATGGTGTTTTTTTTTCAAAAATTCGATTCTCCGTGAAGAACTACGTATGTACGTAAGAAAACCGTTAAATTTGCTCCACAGGTCGCATACTTATGAATTCGCTAATAAATAAAAAAGTTCGGGACGCAGCAAGTGCGTTATGGTAGTGAATTTTTATTAAATGTTTCAAACTTCAATAACTCAATTCTATAAACTTAGAAAGTTAGATTTTGGTATTTAATAAGGTCTCTGCTAAGGCAAGGCATCCACCAAATTTAATTAAAATAGCTTCATAAGATTCGGAGAAAAACATTTTTTTCTAAAGAAAATTTAAAATTTGACGAACTCAATTTTATATAAACCTAGAAAGTTTAATTTTGGTATGTGGTAATGTCTCTCCAAAGGCAACATATGCAGTAAATTTCATTAAAACAGCTTTGTAATTTTCGAAAAAAAAAATTTTTTTTGGAAAGAAAACTCAAAATTTTATCGGAAAACCCTGTCCGATTTTTCTGACCAACAAACTCGTCCAAGCCATTAAAAGAGATAATCTTAAGATGTGAGATCAGGATACCTTGTAGGCCAGTTTACCGGGTTCCAACTCCAAACATGTTATTTCGAGTGTCTCTGACTCGGAGAATAAAGTGTAGCGAGGCTCCGTCTTGCTGAAACCACACCTCTTCTTGTTGACTTTCTACGTTGTTCAGAATTTCAGGTCAATTGTGCCTTAAAAAATCATTGTATGTTTCCCCGTTTAGGTGGGTTATTAAAAATATGGCCCAATTATATTTATTGAAAAATTCATTAAGTATGCAACCAGTAGAGCGAATGCAACAATTTTCTACCTACATACGCAATTAGAATTCTTGAAACAGCAACACTATTCCATGCAACATTTATATTGTGACACTGGCCCTTAAAAATAAGGAGAAGGGGTAAATGTTAAAAATATTTTAAAATGTGTTCCCCAGCCCACTTAACACCTAAACAATTTTAACAAAATACACCGAGCAGTTTTTTAGATATCGGATTGTAACCCTTTAAAAGCATTACCCTCTATGTATGTATTAACTTTTTTCGCAACAAAACTTTAGGCACATGGTTGGATATAACTTTTATTTTTTTTACTTTGGTTTTATTTAACTAACAATTTTTGTGTAAAAACAAATATATATATATATAAAAATTTGCTTCTATAACTCATTAGCTGCGTTCAAAACTTTATTGCTTATTAGTGAATTTTCGTAGAAAAAATTCACTAATGAGGAGATCCCGACTTTTGAATTTTGAAAACATTTTTGCAAATGAGCGCGAACTAGGACCACTAGAACCCATATCCGTGGTCAGTTTCAATTTTTATATGTTTATATATATATATATATATATATATATATATATATATATATATATATATATATATATATATATATATATATATATATATATATATATATATATATATATATATATGTATCACACCGATAACTCAAAAAATAATGGGCCTATTTTTATAAAATTTGGCATGTACCTTTCTTTTGTAAATAGCTTGGATAAGTTCGTTAGTCAGGAAAATCGGAAGAGGTTTTCCGGAAAAATTTTGAGTTTTCATTCGAAAAAAATTCTTATCTCAGAAAATAATGAGCCGATTTAAAAAAAATTTGGCATGTACCTTCCTTTTGTAAATGGCTTTGACAAGTTTGTTATTCAGGAAAATCGGACTAAGTTTTCCGGGAAAATTTTGAGTTATTATTCGAAAAAAAAATTTTTCTCAAAGAATAATGAGCCGATTTTGATAAAATTTAGCATGTACCTTCCTTTTGTAAATGGATTTGATAAGTTCGTTAATCAGAAAAATCTGACGAGGTTTTCCGGGAAAATTTTGAGTTTTCATTGAAAAAAAAAATTATCTTAAAAAATAAAAAATATATGATAACGAAATTTGGTAGGTAGGCTTACGATATAAAAAGTAAACTATACACCAAAATTTAGATTTCTATGTTACAAGAAAAAAAAGTTATAATAAAATATTTTGTGCCAGATCATTTCTATGAAAATTCACTACCATAACGCACTTGCTGCGTCCAGAGTTTTTTAATTAAGTACGTTTGAATTTCATATGTTTTATCAGTATTGCCATGGTGTTCTGGTTTACATTTTACATTTGCCTGGGGTATTTGTTGTGTTACAGTTTTCTTTATTGTTAGTTTTATTTGACGACTAATTTAAATGTCGACGGAAAAATATAATTTTACTATTACCATTATTTAGGTTACGTCCGCTATCATTAAACTCAAGAATGAGTTGCCTTATATACTGTTATCTGTAGCAAACACCCTGTCTCAAGATGTGTATAACATGCTAAAATTTATTTTGTACCATTTACTAAAACAGGAATTTAAATACCGAAATAATATTAAAACTCTGTAATTCTTGGGGCATGGTTACATCGCAAACACAGCAAAGTCAACTGCAAAATGTTGCCTAGATGTGGGTTTACATAGGATGGTATGGAGGCAGTAACACTAACGTTGGATCAGTTTTATCTATGTTAGTGAAGTTCGCTGATTCCTTCTCATGTTCTTGACATTTCGAATAATAAGGGTCCTCGTCAGATTTATTGGAAGTGGGTGTAAACTAATCCTATAAGACAATACATATCCATAAAGTACTCAAGTGCCTTGATACTACCATCCTACTCTGCTACTGGATGGAACTTAAACAACTCAGTTCAGCCAGCACTCGGCTGTTCTATCGTCACAATCTTCATCACTCTCTAGTTTACGGATGAGTCTACTCTAAACTGACATCATTTGGAAATAATAAATGAATTATGGTACATAAAGTTGGTTAGAGACCAGAACAGAATTTGTAATGCCATCAGGGATGACCTAAAACTATCCCTGTTCAAATATGTATAAACTCAAGCCATGTATCTTATTTTATAGCAAGCGGCAACATTAATTTTCAAATCAAGGTTATGATAAATTATTTGTAATATTTTAGAATATAAACCATGTCTACGTAGTAGTAAATTCACACTTATCAATTTTCATTAGCGAATTATCCTAGACAAAAATTTGATTATGACAATGTCACGATTAAAAAAACTTATAGATCTATATAAGTACGAATTTGCCTCTAAAAGTTATATATATATATATATATATATATATATATATATATATATATATATATATATATATATATATATATATATATATATATTTGAGACATGTGCACATTTTGACCTAATATATTTTTTGTGACGTCATCGGTTTCGTCAGCGTTAATTTTTTTTTAATAGTTATTCCTACTTTTGACAGTTCTATTTGGAAAGAGTGACTTTGTCACCAAACGTGAGGACATGTTACAAAGGAATGTTTTTGAGAGAATGAGAGGTATAAGTTTTGAATACTTTAAACACACAATGTAAAAAAACAACAAGTCATGAGACAATATTAAATTAAATGTTGAAATTGTTGGCTGTTAACTTCTTGACAATAAACAAGACGATTTTAATTTTTTGTTGTTACTTGTTTTATCGTTTGTGGCGGGACTTTCTCTATTTTCATGAATATCCTATTTTCCAGTTCTGTGATGTTGCGATTGATCAAGATAAATTTTAGATTTTATGTAATCTCACAAAAAAATTTAGAGTAGTTAGGTCCGAAAATTTAGCTGGCCATTCAATAAATCCTCTTCTACTAATCCATCTACTCCGGAAAAGTGTGTTGAGAATCACGTACTGTTCGCGGTAGTGTGAAAGAGCGCCATCCTGTTGAAACTAAATTGAATCAGGGAAAATATTAGGATTTGCTTCATTTTAATAAAGCATAGTTAGATCAGGAATTATTTTTTGGCGGACCAGATTCAAAGAATTATAAGGACAAAGTGTACCATTAATAAAAAATGGAGCAACAATTGAGGTACCCACTCCCGCCCAACCATTTATTTTCTGCGGAAAGTGGGCATGACTCTCACTTTTCCAATGTAGATTTTTGGGTGTTCACTATTGACAATCTTCCTTGTTTACTGATCCATCCAAATAAAATGTGGCCTCATCATTGGCACTACAAGTATCCATCACAATCTCGCAAACGTCTATGCGGCGACGGAAATCATTTTCAGTAAGTTCCTGAACTAAATGTACCTTGTAAAGATACTTATTATTGAATAACTCGCAAACTTTGTGTTCGGCTCTTGCCTTCATAGCCATTCATCATCAGAATTTCAATTCGCTGTGTCTCAGTAAAAAGTGCCATTTTAACTTGACTAAAAAATGGAACAACAATTTAGGTACCCACTCCGGCCCAACCATTTATTTTTTGCGGAAAGTGGGCATGGCTCTCACTTTTCCAATGTCGATTTTTGGGTGTTCACTATTGACAATCTTCCTTGTTTACTGATCCATACAAATAAAATGTGGCCCCATCATTGGCACTACAAGTATCCACCACAATCTCGCAAAAGTCTAAGCGGTGACGGAAATCATTTGCAGTAAGTTCCTGAACTAAATGTACCTTGTAAAGATACTTATTATTAAACAACTCGCAAACTTTGTGTTTGGCTTTTGCCTTCATAGCCATTCATCATCAAAATTTCAATTCGCTGTGTCTCAGTAAAAAGTGCCATTTTAACTTGACTAAAAAATGGAGCAACAATTGAGGTACCCACTCCCGCCCAACCATTTATTTTTTGCGGAAAGTGGGCATGGCTCTCACTTTTCCAATGTCGATTTTTGGGTGTTCACTATTGACAATCTTCCTTGTTTACTGATCCATACAAATAAAATGTGGCCTCATCATTGGCACTACAAGTATCCACCACAATCTCGCAAAAGTCTAAGCGGCGACGGAAATCATTTGCAGTAAGTTCCTGAACTAAATGTACCTTGTAAAGATACTTATTATTGAATAACTCGCAAACTTTGTGTTTGGCTTTTGCCTTCATAGCCATTCATCATCAAAATTTCAATTCGCTGTGTCTCAGTAAAAAGTGCCATTTTAACTTGACTAAAAAATGGAGCAACAATTGAGGTACCCACTCCCGCCCAACCATTTATTTTTTGCGGAAAGTGGGCATAGCTCTCACTTTTCCAATGTAGATTTTTGGGTGTTCGCTATTGACAATCTTCCTTGTTTACTGATCCATCCAAATAAAATGTGGCCTCATCATTGGCACTACAAGTATCCACCACAATCTCGCAAAAGTCTAAGCGGCGACGGAAATCATTTGCAGTAAGTTCCTGAACTAAATGTACCTTGTAAAGATACTTATTATTGAATAACTCGCAAACTTTGTGTTTGGCTTTTGCCTTCATAGCCATTCATCATTAAAATTTCAATTCGCTGTGTCTCAGTTAAAAGTGCCATTTTAACTTGACTTACTTTACTTAAGCTTATTACAAACTGTCATAAGGGTTGATATTACTTTAAACTGTTGGTTGTAAAAATAAAAGTAACAAAATGGGGATAAGTCAAGTTAGCAATAATTGGGATTCCATAGAAGAAACTGCACAATAGTTAGAAGCAGTCTCGACAGAAGCATACTAGAAGTGCATGTCCTGAAGTAAGAAATATAAAAATATCCTAATGTAACATATCGTGAAATTTTGTGAGTAATATTCAGAAAAAGCCGCCCTTTTCAATAGAACTGTCAAAAGTATGGGTCACCGTTGAAAAAAATTGACAACGACCTCATAGCTCCGAAACCGATGACGTCACAAAAAAGTTTTTATTTCAAAATGTGCACATTCAAATCTTGTGTTTGACATGTCTCAGCGATATTTTTTTTGGACCCACAAATATTTTAAGGAATTTGTTGCATTCTCTGCGGACCCATTATATATATATATATATATATATATATATATATATATATATATATATATATATATATATATATATATATATATATGCAATGGGGAATAGCGTCTGTATTGTTGCGAAGCTTCCATAGTAGCTTCTACGCACACAGCACAGCAAGAAGAAAGCTGTGGGAAGAAAACTATGGAGCGAAAACAACTACTCCTGGGGCTAATACCACGACGAGCATTGAAATACATCAGTCACTAGCCACCATCACTTTAGTCTTGCCGGGATTTGAAGTAGGAGACACAGACCGGTTTCGTCCTCCTTATGGACTCTTAAGGCAGCCATTGCCATAGAATGCAATGGAGAATAGCGGAGAGCGTCATATGGTGTTGTGGTGGTTATAGGTTCCTACGGCAGCTTCCACGCATATAAAATACAGCAACGAGCAGGCTATGGGAAGAAAACTAGCGAGCGAAAATAACTACTTCTCTGGCTTAGGAGGGGAGTTGGACTACATCACCCACTAGCCACCATCAGTGCAATCCTGCCGGGATTTGCGGTAAGATATAAAGCAGGAGGACAAAACTTGCCTGTCTCCTGCTTTATATCTTACTAGTTAGTCATACTCCAGGTTTCCGCCTCATATATTACCACATTTCATACGTACGACTTTATTGTTTTTTTCCTCATGCCGGAGTTAGAATGTTTATTAGTGAGTAGAGTACTGTGTCTGTTGAATGCTTGTATTCACATCGCGATTCCCCTTCTCAAATATTTGCTATATTTATCATCAACCGTAATAATGCACCCAAGGGAAAATTACTATTGTCTTTTTTAATCTAATTTTGCAACTGAAAACAGTTTTGCTTTTGCTTCTTAGCCACTCTGCCTTTTCTTACATAAAGTTTACTCTAATATCTCATTTGTGTAGCCAACAGTTTGAATGACTGAAATGGCATGTTTGTTACGCAGTTCAGAAAAATGTACTCTGATGTTTAGCCACGAAGGCCCATAATAATTTGATAACAATGTTACAATAGAGCAAGTCACGCAATGTTTGCGTTTGCTTCCAACTCAAACATTAACAGGGTCTAAGAAACCTACTGGCTGACTAAAAATAATTGGAATACCTGTACGTAAGTAACAAAAAAAAGCAGAAATGTCCGTGGAATAGAAATAATGCTATTAGCTTGCATAAGAGAAACGGTGTTAGCTAATTAATTAAAAAATATCAAAAGGTTTTCTGCCTTAATATTATATGCGTACATAAACTTATTTCGTTACCCAAGTATAAACCCACCCAAGTTTACAAATGCCATCTTTATTAAACAACGGAGTATAACAGACTATGTGGAATTTAATAGAAATCATTTTCCTAATAAATAACTTGATTAGATAGAAATTTATTGCTAATCCTAGAAAAACACTAATGATGTATACAGGTTACGCCCTTGCTTTCTTATCTTCTTAAGTATCTTCAATATTAATTTTACGAGAATAAATAAGGACACCTTTTGTTCAGACGTTCCTCGTTTATAACATAATTTTTTTTTGATCCCGCGATGCTCTCGATTTAATCTGTCTAATTTTTTATAAGTAGAACAGTCTGTATATTATTATACCTTTAAAATATTAGTCGATTTTCGGTCAAGTGTGTTAAAACATTTACCGATTTAGGTCCACTCATTTAGAAAAGATATTGTTTAAAAATTCCCGCCTAAATCAACAGTCACCAAAAAGTCCTAACTCTTCAACTGTTGACAGCAGAGGGACAAAGCTCTAGATAATGATAACCAAAGAGCGTTTTATTTTAGGATATGCTGAAGTTGAAGGAAATTTGTTCCGTCTTGTTTTTTTATTACAAAAAATTGCGAGTCGATTTTTTTATTGGATATTTTACATCAATCAATGTCTTTTTAAGCTAATTTGTGTTGGGTATGGCCTATATCTCAAGGTAATAGTTTTGAGGTTAATTATCTTAGTTTAATTATTTGGTTGTTTTGCCCAATTCCAAAATTAACATTAAAATACACCACAAAATAACGCTACTTTTATCAAATATTTAATTATCATTATTATTTAAAATATAAAGCTAACAAACTTACTCACATAAAAAATAAGGTACAAAACACGAAACAGTAAACCTTGACTTAAAATAGCTTTAAACAGCCCACCATCATTTCGTAAACACTGCCTTGCAGGACCTGTAAAATTTTTATTACAATTTCCTAATATTTTAAACGTGATTGATCTGAAAGCTTCATGTAATCTGTTTGTCATATAGTCAGATGTTGTAGACGATTTCTTGTATACACGATCTTTCATATACCCTCACAGAAAGAAGTCTGATTTGGCCAAATGGGGTTTATGGTCCGTCTCTTTCAATCCAAAGTATATATTCCTGATCAAAAAGTTTCTTGCTCAAAGTCCTTATTGGGAAGAAGCGACGTCATGCTGGAACCACATGCGTTGACGCGCTATCAAAGGGATGTTTTCAAGTAAGATCGGCATCTCGTGACTCAAAAAGTCAAAATATATTTGAGAGTTTATATCTAAAAAAAAATGCCCATTAGATATTGACCAAGAATTACACCCCATGTTTTTAGTGACCATCTATGCTGGCGGCCAACATTTTCTGTGAGATGCGGTTCACACCGAAATATTGATGATAGTTGTGACTGTGTATAGAGCCTTCTTTCAATTTAACTTTAAGGATATTCACGATCTAATAAGTTTTTTACATAAATTATTTGGTGGAGAGGAGCACTTATGCTGAAACCACATGCGTTGGTGCACCATCAAAGGGATGTTTTTGAGTAAAACTTGCAACTACTGAGTCAAAAAGTCAGAATAAATTTAAGCAGGTAAGTGTCTATAAGTAAAAAGCCTCATTACATACTGAACAAGAATTCCACCCCACACGACTGTCCATAAATCTGTCAGTAAGAACCGTAAACGTAGATTTATCTGAGAATAAAACATACTGAAAAACTCTCTTTCTTTAGGTGAATTTTCATTGACCCAGTGAGAAAAACTCAAAAGATTTGGGCGATTACCACCAAGAAGTTTCTGGTTTTTAAATCGGTATGGGTCAAATCGGACGCTCTTAATCGTACGCCAAACCAGTATCCTGTTAACTCCTAAAATTCCCTATTTGCTTCGCTATTTTTCTTGGGTCTTCAATCAATGCCGCCATTTTAACTGATTTATTGTGCTTACTCAGAACTGATCTTTAATGAAAAATTTAGAAACTCCTACTCTTCCTTGAGACCACAAATCTTGCAAAAAGATTTTCAAATTCTGCTACGTGTAGATGGCGTACATCAAGGTACCCCTCCTTGTAGACGAGTGAAGCCAATAATGGGTTCCTTAAATATTTCGCA
The DNA here is from genome assembly GCA_964006375.1 of Tillus elongatus. Taxonomy (NCBI): domain Eukaryota; kingdom Metazoa; phylum Arthropoda; class Insecta; order Coleoptera; family Cleridae; genus Tillus; species Tillus elongatus. Next base: position 103,336,101 of record OZ023269.1, on the reverse strand, counting down.
AGATTGAAAACCACAATATAGGGTTCGCTGTTTAGAAAACGTGACATTAGTTGGGGTTATGCCACACATGCTGGGTATCACAATAACGTATTAGGTTACAGTAAGTAAGGTGATACAGGTGAGAGTCCATAAAGGCCAGATAATGACACAAAGGCTGGTGCTACATATGATTGTGCAACAAAGGTTAGTAGCACAGGTCTATGTCAACCAGCTCGGTTGAGGAAGAGTGAGTATTTTGGTAATATAGTATGTGTCACATAAGCAAAGGAATCACCACTAAACGGGGTCCTAGTTCGCGCTCATTTGCAAAAATCTTTTCAAAATTCAAAAGTCAGTATCTCCCCATTAATGATTTTTTTCTACGAAAATTCACTAAATGGAAAAGAGACACTGATGAGAGAGAGAGAGAGAGAGAGAGAGAGGAGATATTGGTAACAATAATTATATTGTATATATCATGAACAGTAAAGAAAAGTTTATTATAATGAGTTTTTAAGACTGTGACAACAATTTGACCAAAGTTTCGTGCTAGAACTTTCAGATGCTGACAATTTAACATTATTGTATGGTTGCAGCGAAAACAAACTCAGTATCTAAAACCTTTTAGAAAGTTGGACTCATTGTGTGAATGGTCTGCCGACCGCAGGCAAACAACTCAACCACACATCGCACACATAACATTTACACAATATAATTCTATTTAGACAGAAACAATTAGATATCGGGTATCCTAAAACTGCATTTCAAATGAGCATTGAAATATACAAAGAACGCAGCAAATGTCTTATAGTAGCCAATTTTCATAGACATTGCTATAAACCAAAAAAGTGATAATCAGTTAATGTATAAAAGTAAAGGAAAGTCATATCTAGCCCTGTGAGAAAAAAAAATGTGTTGCGAAAAAGCAAATTTGTGCGATTTTTCGTTAAAAAAATCTTTGCCTTTTTTATATCTTCATTCTTTGTGTAAATTGTTTTGTTAAGCTTGTTGTCCAGGAAAAACGGACCAGTGTTTCCAGAAACATTTTAAGCACACAATCTAAATGCTCAGACATCCAGGTTCCCGGAGGCAGATCATACCTATTATAAAAACAAGCTCTTTGTTGTAATTATTATGTGTTGACAATTTATTCGCATATTTAGTTGAGTAGTCAAATCAATATGCTCTGTTGGAGAATCCAAGTCCAGAATGTTCTGTCAGTGAGATAAAATGTGCCATTGGTATATTGATATTGACGCCCTCGTGGCGCAGGTGGCTAGGTGCCAGCCTGCTAAGCGAGAGGTCCCGGGTTCGATTCCCGGGCGAGCCAAGTTGACTCTGTCTGGAAAATTTAAAAAATATATAGAATAATGGGAAAGAATGTGCTAATGGCCTGAGATGCCGCAGCCAATAATATTAAATAAAAAAAAAATATATTGATATTATCAGACTAAAACTCGTTGCCCGAGAAGCGTTCTTATTGGGACTTAAAAGAAGATATGCATAACAATATGGTGAGTAATGCAATGCGCAGAAATAGATTTTCTACTATCATGCAGTTCCTCCACTGTGCAAACAATAATGGACCTGACTTGCAAGAATGGAAACTAAGACCACTAATTGACAAACTCAAAACAAAATTCTACAGGAATTTTGTTCCAGAAGAGCATGCAAGTTATGATGAAACGATGATAAAATGTTATGGTCGCTACGGATGCAAACAGTTTATCCGTGACAACTTAATAGATTTGCTTTCCAAATGTGGTCAGTTAATGCATCCCCAGGCTACCCAATCAATTTGGATTTGTACCAGGGAAAATGCTCCAAATGCAATGAAAAGAATGGTAAAGTTTTCAGTAAAACAACGGAACTCTACATTAGAATACTAAATAAACTTCCAAATAAAGAACGGAAACTGCCATAGAATTTTTATTTCGATAAAATCTTCACTAGTGTGACCCTTCTAAATTAGCTTCGTGCAAATGGTTATGGAGGAACAGATACCGTGAGACAAAATTGCATTCCCAAATGCTGTTCCTGGCCACAAAAACAGACTGCTCTAAAGAATTTCAAAGTAGGTCAGGATTCTACTGCACTAGAGAGAGACCATGGTATAGTTTTTTTGCAGTAGCTTGATAATAACAACTGTGCAAACAATAATAAACCTGACTTGCAAGACGAAGCATGGAAACTAAGACCACTAATTGACAAACTCAAAACAAAATGCTCCAGGAATGTTATTCTGGAAGAGCATGTAAGTTATGATGAAATGATGATGAACTACTATGGACGCCATAGATGCAAACAGTTCATCGGTCAGAAACCTATCAGATTTGGTTTCCAAATGTGGTCAGCTAATACATCCTTAAGCTACCCAATCAATTTGGATTTGTATCAGGGAAAATGCTCCAAAAGCAATGAAGAAAATTGTCAAGTTTTCAGTGAGACAACGGAGCCCTTCATTAGAATGCTAAATGAACTTCCAAATACAAAACGGAAACTGCCATATAATGTTTGTTTCGATAAAATCTTCACTAGTGTGACCCTTGTAAATTAGCTTCGTGCAAATGGTTATGGAGGAACCGATACATTGAGACAAAATTCCATTCCCAAATGCTGTTCCTTGCCACAAAAACAGACTGCTTGGAAGAACTTCAAAGTAGGTCAGGATTCTACTGCACTAGAGAGAGACCATGGTATACTTTTTTGCAGTAGCTTGATAATAACAACTGTGCAAACACAAATAGACCTGACTAGCAAGACGAAGCATAGAAACTAAGACCACTAATTGACAAACTGAAAACAAAATTCTTCAGGAATTTTTTTCCGGAAGAGCATGTAAGTTATGATGAAATGATGATCAAATACTATGGACGCCCAAGATGCAAACAGTTCATCGGTGACAAACCTATCAGATTTGGTTTTAAAATGTCGTCAATTAATTCATCCTCAGGCTACCTAAGAATTTTGATTTGTATTGGAGAATGCTCCAGAAGCTAATGAAAAAAATCTCAAGTTTTTGGTAAGCCAACGAAACTTCTCACTAAAATTCTAAATGAACTTCCAAATAAAAAACGGAAACTGGCATATAATTTTTATTTGAACCTTCTAAATTACCCTGATGAAAATGGTTATGAAGGAACAGGTACCTTAAGACAAAATTAAATTCCCAGTTGCTGTTCATTTCCACAAAAACAGACTGCCCTGAAGAATTTCAAACTAGGTCAGTATTCTACTGTACTGGACAGAAACCATGGTATACTTTTTTTGCAGTGGCTTCATAACAATATAGTTACAGTAGCATCAATTCACCATGGTGTAGCTCCAGTGGTGAATGTTAAACCGTTTTCACAGAAAGACGAAAAAATAATCCATCCCCAGCGTCGTCTCATGGTGATAGAATACAAGCACATGGGAGGCACTTGCATTATGAATCAGAATCTATCTCGTTATCGTAAAAAATGGTAGTGGTGCATATTCACCTGAATGATAGATGTGTCATTGGAAAATGGCTGGATACTTTACAAAAATCTGGACATCCAATAACACAGCTCCAATTCAGGTGGAAGTTGTTAAGGTGTGCCTGACAAGGTACATGACCCTTTTTAAAATATCTGGAAGGCTATCTTCATCAGCAGGTCTCAGCAACAATCGTGATATACACAAAATTAGGTATGATGAACAGGATCACTTATTGGTTCCGACTGAAGGCAAGAAAAGAAAGCGTTGTGCGGCTGACGGTTGCACATCACATGCCAGGAGCATGTGAAAAAATGCGACGTGGGTCTGCGTTTGCCTTGTAACTACAATTTTTATAATACATTAATATAAATGAACTTGTTTAGAACTTTGTCCGTGTACGTCATTCATTTTAAATCCAGCAGTAGTACAAGAGCCCAGCGTTACCGTATGGTAACGTCTGATATTTTCCAAATGAGTGAAAATAATCAGATATGTTTCAATTCAAAATATTTCTGGGAATGCTAATAACAAAAACACAGAAAATGTTCTTCATAAACAAAATAATAATTTGAGCTTTGTTGGGTAAGCTCGATGCGATAGGGCAGTTGTTGTGTCATGACTTTATATTTTTTAAATTTACTACAAAAAAATGTGATTATTGTTTTTATCTGCACACTTTATTTATCAAATGTTTATCACAGAAATGAGCCAACATGTGTATATAAAAATGTCTTGTAGGCGCTATAAACGACTATACCTCATTTGCTCCATGATTACGAAAATCTGGATCGTTGAGTTAAATAGCGCTCTTATTAATTAGTTGCTCTTAAAGCCGAACAATTTTCGTAAACAAAGTTGTGTGTGAGTTATGTATTCGGCTCCCCGGAGAAAAGAAAGTTAAGGGGCGAATAAAAAAGTTAATTCTTAATCATAACGAACACACGTCATAATGATTCATTAAATAAATCCTTGTTTCATTTGTTTTACCTCAATTTCAGCAAAAGATAAAAGAAAAATTAATATAGCTGAAATAAATTAAAGGTGAGAATTTCAAGCTACATATAGCTGACATATTGATTTATGTTGGGAGCCTGGAAAATAACGTTGAGGTCAAATCTAACAAGCATCTCGTCTCCTTGGAGACTTAAGTCAAAAATTACAAATGGTTGTGACGTGGATTATATGAAAACTTTTCTCAGTTTCGAATATAGAAAACAACAGACTCAGTAAACAATATCTCATGAAATGTAGAAAGGTATTTTTATGATAAATGGTTTTAGATTTGATGCTAGTAAAATTCTTGTTTTCCGCTAATTTATCAAGCAAAATTCCTGAAACTACACTAACCTACTAGTGCTAATAAAGAGCTTACATGATTAGTTTGAAAAGTTGTTTAAAATTCCACCAAAAGGGAAGCGAGGATCTTTAATTTATTTGACATCAGAGGTATGACCTTCCAACATATGTTATTTTCAAAGAATGAGCACTAAACTTGTTGAGACACCAAATTCTTTTACATTGTTGTGTTATACAGTGCGGCTTTGAAGTTTGCCCATTACCTTATTTTTGAGAAGACGAAGAAAGAAAATCAAAGCTTGGCAGTATTAAGTAACTCAAAGTATTATCTCTCACCGTTACTGCCAGTGTTGTAAGTAGGGGAAACCAGCCTAAAATGACATACCCTATATGATTTGCCTTATCATTTCGAAATTTATGAAAATAAATTACGAGAAAATTAGAATTTTATTCGTTGATATAAAATATACCTCAACCAGTAAAAAAATGTACCAAAAATAAAACAGTCCAAGAAAAATAAAATAAAAAAATTTTCTTCCTATGTCATTTTAACCCGAATACTTGGGTAAAATGACATACACTATTATAGAATGCAAAATTCACACACAAACATTTTCTTCGGTTTCGGTACTCCTGCACACTCAGTATGACACCACTTCTGACATGACTGGCACCGGATCCAATTCTCACCAGACTTAGAAACACTATATAACCCATTACAGTAAATGCATACCGCTTCGTCGTCCTCATCTTCAAGGTTCTTAAATTCATTTCACTTTCAGAAACACCTTTAAACTTTCCCTTTTACAGTTTTTAACTGCCTCTCCTCCGTTTTTCAGCTGCAATTTTACTACTATATTTTTCTTTATTTTCTGTTAGTACTGGCGTACTTGTCAAGACTGTGGAAGGGAGTAGCCTGTGACTTCTTACGACGTTATCTGGTTTCTGTCGCTTTTGGTAGAGGAGATACGATGTCTAGTGAAACGTTTAGTGTGGTATTTCCGGCATGATAAATAACTAACTAATAAACTATTTTTTTTTTTTTATGTCAACAACACACCACTAGGGCTTACAGCCTAAATACTATCGTACCGTGGGTGTTGACAAGGAGGAAAGAGGCAGCTTGTTAATTCTGGACTTGAAGGTTTGGAGGTTCGGAGGAGAAGGAAAAACATGTGCCGGCAAGGAATTCCACAACTTGGAAGTCCTCGGGACAAAAGAGCGGGCATAACAAGATGTTCTATGTCTGGTGACCTGGACGTTAAAAGGGTGCATTCGCTCTGTTCCCCTGGTAGATCTGCTGGGGGCAGCAGGTGGGGGAATTATGGAGGAAAGCTCCTCTGAGCAGTGCCCGTGCAGATATCTATAAAAGAGAGAGAGGTCACCAACGGCACGTCGGTGGGCAAGGGATGGAAGCCTTTGGGTGAGGGTAGGGTCACCGATGAGACGTATAGCTCTCTTTTGAATGGAGTCCAGGATAGCGAGTGTAGAAGCGGCAGCTGCACCCCAGATGTGGGAGCAGTATTCGAGGTTTGGCCTTATTTGTGAAGTGTATAAGGTATAGAGATTAGTTGGTGAAAAGAATTTGCGAGCCCGGAAGAGGAAACCCAATTTCTTAGCAGCCGCTTCTGCAATTGATGTAACATGTTGGTGCCAATTAAGATTTCGATCCACAGTAATGCCAACAAGAGAAAAGGACTCATTACTTTGAATAACTTGGTTGTTCATTGTGATGGGTCTAGGGCTGCTGTATCTCTTGTGAGAAAGAAAGCAAGACTTAGTTTTGGTGGGGTTGAATTGTACAAGATTTCTACTTCCCCAGTCTAATATTTTTTGGAGGTCTACGGAGACAGAACCCTTCATGAGTCTGCGATCCTCATCTAATTGGGCTAAAGAGACAGGCTTAGAATATTGTATGTTTGAGTGGAGGGTGCTGTCGTCCGCGTAACTGTGAACTGGGTTGGATGTGCTAGAGAGGAGGTCATTGATGTGGAGAAGAAACAAAGTAGGGGCTAAAGCTGAACCTTGAGGAACTCCTGCATTAATTGGATACAGTTTAGAGGAATGGCCATCCACAACAACAGATATGCTCCTGTTGGAGAGGAAATTTGCTGTCCAGGTACAAAGTTTTGGTGGTAGGCCATAGGCCGGAAGTTTATTAAGCAGCGCTGCGTGCCAGACCTGGTCGAATGCTTTGGATATGTCTAGAGCAACAATCTGGGATTCACCGTGTTGTTCCATAGACTTGTTCCAAGAATGGGTGACAAAGGAAAGGAGGTCGGCAGTCGATCTGCGCTGACGGAATCCATACTGCCTGTCGTGGATTAGACTGTGTTTTTCAAGGAATTTTAGTAGTTCGGTGTTTATATACTTTTCCATCACTTTAGAGATGACTGAAAGGAGAGAAATAGGCCTGTAGTTGCTAGGAAGCGCTTTGGATCCTCTCTTGGGGATGGGTTGTACTCGAGCAGTTTTCCAGTTACTAGGGAATATGCCTTTATTGTAAGATATCTGAAACAGACGAGTCAGGACAGGAGCAAGTTCTGGTGCGCATTTTTTGAGAACAATTGCTGGGATCTCGTCAAGGCCAGAGGCTTTCCTGGTATTAAGAGAAGAGAGCATCTTTCGTACCTTTTTAGTTTGGAAAATGATATCAGTCATTTTATGCGCGACATTGGGGACTGTTGGTGGTTGAACATTTGGAGGTGGGTTGAGAGTAGAATTTCCGGCGAACAACGAAGCAAAAAGTTCAGCCTTGCCCAGGGCGGTAGAAACAATTTCATCACCTGAGACAAGAGGTGGGAACGTGCTCTTGCAGAAATTATTCCCAATAGACTTAGCAAGAGTCCAGAAGGGTTTGCCGCCGTTGGAGCTTGAGAGGACTTTGTTTTTGATGTGGTTATTAAACGAGTTTTTTGCCTCAGAAAGAATGCGGACATAGCGGTTTCTTGCGTCGTTGAATGCTTGACGATTTTCTTGACTGGGATTGTGTAGAAGCGTTTTGTGAGCTTTGACCTTTTCAAGTCTGGCCTTGTCACAGGATTTAGAGAACCAGGGCTTTTGAGTGGCTGAAGAGGTTTTCTGTGTACGTGGAATAAATAATTCCATGCCAGCTTGGATAATTTCGGTGACGTTTTGTGAGATATCAGAGGGGTCAGGATGAGAGAAGCAGACAGACGCCCATGGAAATGAGGAAAAGTAATCCCGCATTTCGTCCCAGTTTGCGGAGTTGTAGTGCCAAACGATACGTGGGTGTGATGACTGTGTGACCTCGGGTTGCATTGCACAGGAAGCAGTGACCATGCCGTGGTCTGAGCGACCAAGGGGGGCGGTGACTGATATCTTATAGCATTCAGGATTTGTAGTAAGAAGGAGATCCAGGGGATTTGAGCTGTGTGTTTGGATACGAGGAAAGTAAGTAGGTTGCTGTACCATATTGGCCAAAGAATTGCTGACTGCAAAGGCCTCCGCTGCTCTCCCTTGTGGATCGGTTTTTGAAGATCCTAGCCATTCCTTATTATGGACATTGAAGTCGCCAAGAATAGTGACCTCGGAGGAAGGATATTCAGAAATCAGATAGTCGGTTTTTTCAGAAAGGTAGTCAAAGAGCTTCGGTGTATTAGATCTAGCTTGGTCCAATTCTTTCGCTGTGGAGATAGGAGGACTAGAAGTAGTTTTAGAAGGACCTGCGATTTTGGTTTGATGGGTGTTAGTTTGATGGGAATGATCGTCTACTTCTTCCACTCTAGCTGGGGCTATGTTACTTTGTTCGGGACAATCTGTTACCAAACTTGCTATAAACATATGATCAGGAAATATGTCAGAATTGAAAGGAAATATTCCGGTTTTTAGAAATCCAGCGGTAGCTATAGCAGAAGTTGCAGATTTTCCATATGCTTCAGAAAACAGTTTTCCTATTTGAAACAGAGTAACAACTCTTCTAGGGTTATTTTTCAAGCACCTAGATACTACCTGGTTGTAGTAGATTGAAATGGGACCAAAAAACGTTACATCTAAAGGATATATTCGATACGTACCATGTGGTGTCAGGCAAAGCAAAATAATTCCACAACATTTAGCATACCTTGAGGCAGGAAAATATTTGTGGCTAGCGTGACCATCCAAGATTAAGAAAACTTTATTTTCAGGAGAAGAGTGTAAATCCTTTTTGAAGTGCTTAAGCCACATTTCAAAGAGTTCCCCTGTCATCCATCCAGACTCCTGACATAGAAGCAGGGAGCCAGGTGGAGCGTCGTCAATAAGTTCCTGCTTGCCAATAGCATCCATACAGTACACCACTGTGGAATGAGTTTCCCGTTTAGCACTGGTTAAGGAACCCACCTGCTTTTTTTCCTTAGTGGCAAAAATCTTAGGTGGTTTCTGCACTGTTGATAATGCATATTCATCCGTATTATATATATATATATATATATATATATATATATATATATATATATATATATATATATATATATATATATATATATATATATATATATATATATATATATATATATATATATATATATATATATATATATATATATATATATATATATATATATATATATATATATATTACTTGGCTCAAAATTATATTCCTGGTAAAGTTTCTCTAGGGTTGTAAAAAACTTTGCTATTTGGGGCTTGTTTAATCCTTGGGCACGCGCTGCAGATGTTGGTTCAGACATTCGCAGACTAATTTCTGGATGTCTCAGTCTGAAACCTCGAAGCCAGTCAAAACTGGCTTTATTATCTTCTTTTGAGAAACGATGGCGAAACCTATTTGCTTCGGCAAACTGGTATGCTAACTGTCTCATATCATTTGCTGTAAGGCCAAACAGTATGTTTTCCAACCTTTGAATATGTTGAACCAATTCAAATTTCGCTCACAATCTAACTCATCACATGTATGACAGGTATATGGTACTCTTGGTCTGTGGAAACTACGTCTTGTTAAGTCTGTTTTTAAAATACTTCTATAATACTTATATGTCACTATGGTTTTCGCGTGCTTTAACTTAAACGCTTAAAAAAGCCGATGAATGTTTAAATCTGGACTGAAATACTCTTTTTTAGATTTCTTACGTCCATAATGCGACACATCTCTTGAAATAGACTCAATATGTTGGTGAATAAGTTAGCGATCGTTTGCCGTAGATTTGGCTTTTTATTTTTTATTTATTTTTTATTTCAACAACACACCACGAGGGCTTACAGCCTAAATACTATCGTACCGTGGGTGTCGACAAGGAGGAAAGAGGCAACTTGTTAATTCTGGATTTTAAGGTTTGGAGGTTCGGGGGAGAAGGAGAAACATGTGCCGGCAAGGAATTCCACAACTTGGAACTCCTCGGGACAAAAGAGCGGGCATAACAAGAAGTTATATGTCTGGTGACCTGGACAGTAAAAGGGTGCTTCCGCTCTGTTCCCCTGGTAGATCTGTGGGGGCAGAAGGTGGAGGAACTATGGAAGAAAGCTCCTCTGAGCAGTGGCTGTGCAGATATCTATAAAAGAGAGAGAGTTCAGAAATGGCACGTCAGTGGGCAAGAGATGGCAGCTTTGGGTGAGGGTAGGGTCATCAATGAGACGTATAGCTCTCTTCTGAATGGAGTCCAGGATAGCGAGTGTAGAAGCGGCAGCAGCACCCCAGATGTGGGAGCAGTATTCGAGGTTTGGCCTTATTTGCGAAGTATATAAGGTATATAGATTAGCTGGTGAAAAGTATTTGCAAGCCCGGAAGAGGAAACCTAATTTCTTAGCAGCCGCTTTTGCAATTGATGTGACATGTTGGTGCCAATTGAGATTTCGACCCATAGAAATGCCAACAAGTGAAAAGGACTCATTACTTTAAATAACTTGGTTGTTTATTGTGATGGGTCTAGGGCTGGTGTATCTCTTATGAGAAAAAATGCAAGACTGGCTTTAGTAATTAGTACGCCCGTCAAGAAAAGCAACTTCAACCGACTTTTTCTTATTCGTAAGACCAACAACCTTTTTTGAGATAAAGCAAAAATGTCCATGAGTGCTTTTCGACAAACCTGATAAAATTTGCCTTCTTGATCAGGAACTGTATAACAAACGGAATTTTGTTTCATGCTTTTAGCGATGTTTTGATAGCCTCGGTGTAGGCGTCTTTTAATTGGTACAAGATTGATTAACTCCATTAAACATGTGCCTTGCGTGTTGTAATCTTCTGCATAACATTTTTCAAACAGCTGAAATCTTCTATGATAACCCATTTTTTTTGCAATCAAAATAGCACTTGCAGACATTTTCAAAAAGACAAAACTTCGCTTAGTAACTGCATTGTGTTTTATAGCAGATAAAACTATTTTTAATACTTTTTTCTAACCTACAATTACATACAGCTTGACATGGCCGAGCTATTTTTGCTTTTTTTTACTAAGATAGGCTTTTTTGGCATTTTATTTTCTCCGCTGCTTTCCTATAAATGTTCCAACACAATTTTCCACTTGCCCTAAAAAAACTGTTGAAAACACTTTCAAATAACGAATAACTGACAGCGTAGAGAACGTAAACATGACACAACGCAAATTGTACTTATAATCTTTCTAAATAAAACTATACTAGACATAAAACCTGGCGCCATATTTTATTTACTTTTTAAACGCTGAAACATCGGATTGCACTTCTAACTTATGTAGAGTCATTGGCAAGGCTATATAGAACGTTCTGAAGCAAATATCTATAAAACTCATAATGTGACACTTAGTGCGTTTGGTACTTCCTCGAATTGTGAGATTGTGAAGATCCTTAATTTCAATAGCTGCGTACTTATTGATAAACTGATTTTCATAGCGACATCAGTTTTTTATATAAATTTACCTGCTAAATATTGCCTTATAATACATAGTGGTTGTTTCCCCCTGATTACTAGCGTTTCAACTGCGGTAGATTTCAGTGCTCCATTGATAGTTTGTAACGATTTGTACTGTATCCGGTCTGCCTTTAGCAAATGTACTAAATTTTAATAAAAACATATTGCTAAAAAAAATTGCTCCATATGTTAGACTTAATTTATAGGTAGCCAGCAATCATACATGTATCATAGAAAAACAAAATTTGTTTACATAGCATGCTAAATACCGCTCAAGAAGTATATCTAAATTGTTTTTCTCGTAAAATCGCTTCAGGGGAATGTAATGAAAATTTAAATTTAAATGGTACAATTAGTTAACTAGACTAGAAGTGTACGCTGAACATATTTTTAATCCACCGTATTATACGCAAAACATTAAACCGCGATTATTTTTTTCCCGTTCCAGTTTGCGCGGTTTATATGCAAATTATTCTTATCACTTCGCAATCTGCAAGAATCAAGTACATTAAAATTTCGCAGCACTGCATCATACAGTCATAAAATATATGTTTGTATGGGATTTACATATTTATATTCTTCCAGATGAGATAGCATTAATTTTTGCGTTTTTACACACATATCTTTTGTATTGCAATAAGAAAATAAAGCAAAGGGACTGAAATCATAATTGGATTTGCCAGTTTAAAATTTTTTGTTTTTAACTCTTGCCGTTCATTGATAAAATAGTAAAACATTCTGAACGGAGCAAGTGAGTCTATTTTCACGACTTATTTAGATTTCAACAGCACAATTCTCGTTCAGCTAAGAAACATAAAACTAAATAGCCTGTCTAATGATAATAATAAGTATACTTGGAGAACTCAATAAATTGCAAAATTGCACATAGGTGTAGTGATGTGCAAAACCGTTATTTTCTATTAACAGTTGAAGCCGTTTACGTTATTTCATAATAACCGATGAAAATAACAGCTTCAGCTATTTATCTGTTATTTTGAACTGGACAGTCGATCGATAGTATCCTACATTCCCAAAGCTGTGAGCGAGAGCGAGCGCACTAGTATAAATAACGTGTTCCTGTTAAGCAATATGTTATGAAGTAAAGTCCGCTCTATACTGCATAGCATACCCATACATATTTATCATTCCCAGTCTCATGTCCATTCATCCCGTTAAATAGTTAAATTCAACAGTTGCCGATGAAAACCGATGTTTATTCATCGAACTTAGTTGCAGTGGAACTGAAACAGATACGAGTCCGAATTCTAGTTTAGTGTAAAAAGCGTTATTTTGTACCTGTTATTTTTATAAATCCATAACTGGTGATTACCGTTGCGGCTCGACAACTGTTTAAAAATAACAGAGAGTTAAATAACGACGACACTATATATATATATATATATATATATATATATATATATATATATATATATATATATATATATATATATATATATATATATACATATATATATATATATATATATATATATATATATATATATATATATATATATATATATATATATATATATAAAGTAAAATCCCATTAGGGGCTATTGACCTCAGAATCTATGGGCGCTAATAAAACGCAGGTTTTTGCTAAAACATTTCATTTCAGCACAGAATACCAGATGTTTGATGAAGTTGAAAGTGTTTTAATAAACCAACCCATAAACGTTATAATAATTCAGTTTTAACGAAAAATTATCAAGTTTTACCAAATCAGCGCCCATTCATCCCCTACCCCATGGAGTGCTTTTAACCAAAAACAATCCGAATCGTTCGTTTGTCGGGTGCTAACTGTGTACCAAATTTGAAGACGATACCTTCATCCGTTCTAAAGTTATCGTGGCCATTAACAGACAAACCGACGGACAAAATAAATTCTGTTACCAAATCATGTTTTCTATACGTTTTGACACTTTTTACGACGTTTAAGCGATTTAAAAAAAATTCTGTCACCGAAGCCATACTTCCACACGCCTTGACGATGTAGAAGTAAAATGAAAAACAATCTCCTCAGAAAGTTGACCTCGCAGAAAACATTTCTTCGCAGACGTTTGATAAAAATGAGATCGACCTTTTAAATACAGCGCTAAAATTCGGTTTTCACTCACGAAAGGACGACCTATTAAATTTTATTGCTGGTATTGAAACAGCTATTAAACAATTACCTGAGTCTTTAAAAAACTTTATTAGACAAGCATGTGAAGATAAAATAACAAAAAATTGAAATGAAAATGAGTCCATTAATACCAACAACGTTAATCAAATAAATATAGTTAAACGACTATAAGAATTTTTTTTATGTTAAAGCAGAAGATAATAAGGCTGCAATTTTAGACAAAAAAGATTATGAAGATAAAGTATATAATGCAATAAAAACATAACTGTATGAAAAACTAAATAGAAATTCTATCCCAAAAATGATTTCCGAAGTTAAAAACAATTTGAAGAGATGTCATAAGCTTATTACAAAAGAATAAGAAGAAAAGTGACAAATTTCAAATCCTAAAGTTCCTGTGTGTGTGTGTGTGTGTTTTGTTTCTTTATCGTCGGCCTATTTACGCGACTATGACCAATCACCGACGCCAGGGAGCAGTTTCACCTCACTATCCTGGAAATGTTGTCGAACCCTAGCCTTTATGTAAAGAGGGTAGGGATCTTTAATGTGCCCAACATCGCATAGACACAGGACCGACAGTTTCACGCCCCCTCCGAAGGACGCAACGTGCAGACATTGAACTTGCTCAAATACAATGCCAGAACCTCGGTTGATGTTAATGTTACAGTTTGTACTGAATAAGTGAAAGGAGAACCCTGGAATCGAATCCAGTACCCTTCGGTCCAGAGGCACACGTTCTTACACTGAACCACCGAGGCTCTCCCTAAAGTTTATAAAAAGTATTGTCTCCCGAAAATTCATGAAACCGGAGAATGGGTGAGACCTATTGTTGCAGCTATAGATTCCCTTACATACAATATAGCGAAATGGTTAACAAACAAATTTAAACGCTTCTCTATCAAATAAAAAGATTTCTCTGTTTCAAATTCACTTGAATTTATTACTAAAGTTAAACAATATTAAACTGCTTGAAGGTGAGGTTTTAATATAGTTTGATGTGACCTCGTTGTTGTCCAGTGTTCTCATAACACCGTTTGTTAAAAATGAACAACATAGATGAAGAGGTTTGCACAGAATATATAAGTTTAACAAATCTTTGCACGAATCAGAATATTTTTCAATTTAATAGTGAATATTTTGAACAGCCCCATGGCACAGCAATGGGCAACCCCCTTTCCTCAATTCAGTGCAGACCTTTTCATGAGTAAATTTGAAACCGACCTAGCAAATGAAAATGACTATTTTCCTAGGGTATGGTTTCGATATGTGGACGACGTTTTGCAGTATTTAATACAAATGTATGCAAAGTAGATGATTTTATTGCCAAATTTAACAGTTAATTTGATTCTATTAAATTCAGCCATGAACTGAACAAAGTTAGCGTTATCAGAAGTTAAAAAAATCTTTAGAATTCCCTAGAATTGAAAATCCTCTGATCACGCTAACTTTGTTAGTTAAACCATCGTTAGGTCTTTAAAAAGATGTGTTGTGGTGATTTGGGTTCTCCAAATGTACTTATAAGTGCTCATCAGAGGTTCCAATCTTCACTTAGTAAATTAACTTTCCTTGATTAGTCACCAAAATATACACAATATTTGACATCAACAGAAGGGAAACCACTACTGCGAGTTACATTTGGGGTGGCTCACACAATAGTTTTCTACAAAAAGCTGCTACTTTGAACATTCTGATGCATAGATTAATACAGTTTCCCTGAAATAAAGAAATATACAACAGACAACTTGAGTATATTAAAACTGTAGTATAATGGTTACTTGTCTACTTAGTGGAAAAATTAGTCAATAAACATAAAACAAAGAAAATGTTAGTGGAATCTACGACTTTCAAAAAAAATAAAACAGTTAAAACCGTTGTCTGTTTACCATTTGAACCGCGAATCACGAGAGGTTTTAATAGCATTTTTAAGAAAGCCAATTTAGTATTAGAAATTTGAACAAAAATGTAATAGAGTAGGTCTGTGTAGTCCATTGTTCCAACTGTTATCTTAATAATCAGTGTCTCTTTGATAATGACACACAGTTTGACAGAACCAGGTATGCAATTTTAATTACAGGGATTTAAGGCTCAACAGCGGGGGTCTGTCTGTATACCATCCTAGAGGACGCTGTTCGCAACAGCCTGGCAACTAACATATAAATAGTAGTTCTAGTTTTTCTTTGCTAAGTTTATTCATCCCCATAATCACGCTTACTTTGTTGGCGAAACGATCGGCAGGTCTCAAAACTGTATTGTGATGAATTGGGTTCTCCAAATTGTACCTATAACTCCCTAGATATGTCAAACCCGGGTCGTTTGGACATGCGACACCCTCAAGCGCTCAACACAAGGAGGTATCATCTGGAACCTTCCTCCTGAGTAGCAACCAGGCGAGGTGAGTTGTCCATTTCGGAGCCCACAGTGGAGGCCTCGAAATATAAGGATATATCACTCCCCAGAGATAACCTCTTTCCTCTAGGCTCGTCTGAACCAGACCCGCGCCACTGATTTGTGCCTTCTTTTAGTTCGCTCCTGGAAAATATAAGCTATTTAGATTTAGAAGCAGTAGTTTTTATAGTAAAAACATATGTGCCGTACTTAATCAAAATTACTTTCTTTCTTAAAATTATTATCTAAAAGCAAATATCTAAAAAACTACTTGACAGATTTTAAATTTGTAGCTGTCAATACAGAATCAAAAGAATTTTACACTTGACCTACCTTTTCTATTCATATTATGGGACTTAAAGTCACCCCTGCTAGGGATTAAGTGGTACAAAATCTGTTAGGGTTTGAAAAAGTGTCTCCCTCGCCAACGAAATTGACGTGCTTTGGGGTTTTTCGAAACTCTCAGCAGTTGTCGGAAAAACTCCGGTGCAACCTTTTATAATGGACACTGCATGTATGTATGTATATTTGTTTAAACTTAAGAGTGGCCACGAACTTGGAATCAACGATTCGCTAAAAACCATTAACCATTTTCTCTGATATCGATTATCGATTCTTTCAATTATTTACTTAATATAATGCAAAACCGAATAATAATTAAGTATCAATTAAAGCCAAAACCGTTACCAGAAGAAGACAAAAGGAAAAGAGAGAAAGTAATTAATTTCACAGTATTAATTTGCCTCTACGACGATTCTGTGTAATACAATCGTAAAAATTAAAAATTCGGCGATATTATATTTTTATTTGCTTTACTTCTGACTTATAAAAAATGAAAATTTCATCCTGTTAATGAATTTAATCATATGTATTTGGTTAGACCTAAAACCATCACATAATTTTTTATTTCTAGGGGATAATTTTTATAATTAAAAAAGTCTCTAGGCAGCAAATGAGTTTTGATAGCAAATTTTTATTGAAATCTTTCAAATGTTTATAACTCAATTTACCAGTGACCAAAAACATCGGATTTGGTACATCGTATGGCCTCTATAAAAAAACTTGTGCACGACATTTAGTTCTAAAAAAAAATATAGGAAAAACTGCACTGATTGGGCTGGCTAACGGATTTTCAGTAAATGCTTCAAATTTGAATAACTCAATTTTCTACAAGCCTAGAAAGTTTAATTTTGGTACGTAGTAAGATCTTTCCCAAAGCAATATCTCCACCACATTCAATCAAAAAGGTGTTGTATTTTCGAAGATAAATTTTTTTATTGAAAGAACACAACTAAAAATTTTTCCGGGAAACCGTTTCCGATTTTCTTGGCTAACGAAGTCCTTTAAACTATTAATAAAATAAAGATTATTGCCCAGTTTCATCAAAATCGGTTAATACATTTTTGAGTTATCGTGTGGATGAAATAAAAATTTACTAAAGGCGAAATTAAAAAACAATTTGTAATTTTTTGAATTGTATACTTTAATTTAAAATGTGATATGAAAGCCTAAATTATTCGCGTAAGATATTGTATACAGGCTGGTTCAAAAGTGATGGTACACAAAGTAGCAGTAGATCCCTGTTGTCAAAACATTATAAACTTACATTAGCGCAAAAGTCAAAATTGAAAGTGATACAGTGTGTTTAAATGAGAACGGAATTTCAATTTTGCTTGATTTCTAGGAAGTGTTTGGCGTTATGTGATGAAAATTGGTACAGATGAGCCTTTTATAGCGATAAAAAAGTAATTTATTCCTAATTTGGCCCTAGTGGATAGAGGTAGCTGCTTGCAGCACCAATCAAGCGTAAAAATACCCTTGCGTGCGTGCGGGTGTGTGTTTGAGAGAGAGGGAGAGATAGAGATATAGAGAGAGAGTGTGTGAGGTGGGTTGGCCACGGAGAGCAGGTTTCATTTGCCAGAGACTTTTATAAAATAATTTTTTGTAATGATTTTCTCGAGAGAAGCTGGTAAACTAATAAATGCATTGTTCAGCCAATTGACTGCCATGGAACTAATCTTTGTAAATTAGTAAACTAAAATTATACTTAGAAGACAATTTTTACATACATATTTAGCATATTCGCACAATGTAAGGCTAGATGCATTCTCACAACAATTAGAACCGTAGACCGGTTTCGCTCTAATTAGAGCTCTTCAGTACGGCATACCAATTGCTGCGAAAGTACACCTATATAGTAATACCGCTATAGTAGCCAGCTTTTCAACACTAAGTGAGTGGTGAGCGTGTCGCAACACCAGTGCCATGAATTTTCCTTTCACATACAGAAACCTGATAGAATAATATTCCAGAATTGTGTTCCTGCTCATTGGTGATCGATTTCAATCACAGAGCTGAGCAAGGTTGGTTTTGTTGTTCTTTGCTTTCTATGCCCCTTTTCATTGGCCGTTCTCTGCTTGCCTGTGTTCATCTGTCACCTATGTCACTTCTGTCACTTGTCGTTTTCATTCTCAATCATCATTTAAGTTTTGTTTTTACAAGCGCACATATTCCATTTTCAGCTTTAATAAAAAAAAAAACAAGCGACGTCTATATTAATCCTCTAGCTGCTTCAAGTTGGGGACGCTTTTGTTCTCATTGTTTAATCTCATTTTCGTCTGGAAAGCTGAGGACAATAGATGAAAAACTAATACGTTGGCAACATCCCATACAGCAGATTTTCTGTAATCATAAAAGGAGGAATTAATAAGTATTAATTGCCGGATTGGCGTCCTCATTTTCGTTTTCTTTCTCATTTTCACTTGCTCAGATGTTTTCAGGGGATTCCGGTGAGCTATGCAGCCTGCGTGCCTTTTATGTTGTGCTCGTCTCTTTGCTTTAACTAGTTGGTTAATTTGACTTTTTAACCTGTACTTTGACCCCACCAGTGTTATCTTTGTGTCAGTCCCGTTTTAAATATATTTGTAAAAGATGTTGTTTAAGTCTTAAGACACTGCTGGTTTACTTTTGCATGGCCGTTAGGGCTTGTTGTTTGATCTTTCACCTTAGTTTTTGTTAGACCTTACACTTTCTGTAGTTGCGATGCAATTCTCGCAGGTAAGACCTACCAAAAACATAGTCTCTGACAACCAACTTTTTACATTACAGGTATTAATTACTGAAGATGGACCAATATGGACCGAAACGCGTAGGGTTAAGCTGACTCGACAAATACTTTTAGTCCGCTTAATACCCCACTTAAAGTACCTCTTTTAACATTATCAATCCGACTAATTGCTCGGACAACGATCCAAGTAAAAGCTTTACTATAAATAGCACAAGGCCAGCAGCTAACTGTCAGATCTCTCTTGGATCTAGGGTTGAAGACCCTGAGACCTTTGAAACGATTTACAGTGAGATTTGGGGTATAAGCAGATTAAGAACGCGTTATTGAACTACAACCTACCCTTATTTAGCCCTCTAAGGAGTTGACAGGTTAAGACCTTAGAGTTATTTCCTCTAATTTCCTTAACATCGTAAAACTGGCCCCAAAGTAGCAGGTGAAAACGATTTTTAACAATTAGTGGACGCGGTTCAACCCAACAACCAAATATTTCTCACACTTATGACAGTGTTGACTTTATATAGTATAGTTGATATGAATAAATCTATGTGTTAGCGCATTCTAACACCTAAGTGACTCCTTGGCATGGCTGGTTGGGTTGTGTTTTCTCTGTTTTGTGTCTCTGCTGATTTTTCGGCTGCTTGTTGTATGTGATTGTTTTATACATTTGTAATCTGAGCAGTCTGAGTGCTAATACCTTGTTTATAGTGCATTTACAATGCCGTCTGAATTTTTATAACTTGCTATCGGCACCAGGGTTGAGTGTAAGAGTGGCAATTAGCAAAACTCTTCCCTGTGGAAGACAGTTACACTTTTCACTTGTATAATAATTTTGTGGAATGCATACCACATCTTCGTGTAAATCTCTACATATATATCTGTTTGGATTATTGTAACTTATCATTAAAATAAAGACGTTTATTATTATTATTAATACCACGACAACAATTGAATTACATCAGTTGATAGTCACCATTACTTCAGTCCTGCCGCGACTGTCATTGTTTGGACTTACCAGTATGTCGTACCTATGCTCCAACAAAATAGCCTTAATGCAGACATTACCATAATATGCAATAGACAATAGCGCTAAGCGCCATGTATGGTTTTGTGACTGTTTTAGGCTCTCATAGCTTCTTACTCTATTTTGTGTACGTGGAAGCCTAGACAGTCACAAAACCAGAGATGACGCTTCATGCTTCTCTCTCTCTCTTTCTCTCTCTCTCTCTCTCTCTCTCTATATATATATATATATATATATATATATATATATATATATATATATATATATATATATATATATATATATATATACAATTTTCGTTCAAGCTATAGACGATTTATACGAAAATTTTCCACCCTAATGCGCTTGCTGCGTCCAGACTTTTTTGTGCCTGTCGCGGAACTAGACCAACGTTAACGAAACATAAACACACCCCCTTTTGTTTATCTTCATACACAAGTTTGCAGATCTTTATTTGTTGTCATCACCTTACCCCTATTTGTAGTTGGCTTTAAACGCGTCAATTTTTATATTTTTCTTGTTTCAAGTCTGGAGTCGGTTGGTTCCATTCTATACTACTGTGGTCTGGAATTACTGAAGACAATAGATAGATTCCAACTTGGACAACCTTTGGTGTTGTGTAAGGTTCTTTTGAAGATAGCACATTTTAGTCCCATCAACAAGACTTTGCAGTGGCCGAGACGCGTGAAAAGTCCAGTAAAAGTTGCCTGGAAACGATGGCCTTTATTCGACTCTGAAGTGCTGAATTTAATTGATAGTAGGGTTGGGCATTAGGCTTGTCGTTAATGTGAGTTGGTTTTTCGTACACCGTACAAAAAAATCCTTTGAGTATGTTTGTACTATCTCAGTTGTTTATTTCCATGGGTAAGCTAGATATAAGGGTTGGAGCTATTGGTGTCGGAAAGCAATTCCTCAAAATTTTTTTAGTGTGTTGCCAGATAAGAAAAATGTACCTCAATAAACAAGTAGGTTTGCGTGTGGATAGAGGGTCTATGTACAAATCTTACACACAAATGTGACTTAGTGCAAAAGAGAGAAGTAAACTTATTTGAGCAGTCAGGCTTGTTTGTAATATTTTTTTTAAGTAGTAACATTGCATAACATGTTGAAGCAGATGTCTGGGGGAGATAGAGCTTGTTTTCTGCCCCCAATGTTTTGCAGCTGGATTAATCCCACCCTCGCTAACTAATCGGCTTTGCTAATTAGCGTTGAAAGAAGAATATGTTGAAGATGTTGACTATGTGGACTTTATTTATAACTCTAGGTGCACTGGATTCCAGAAGATTTCAATAAAACACTTTTTTATATTTATATATGTTGTAATGTTACTATATACACTTTGAACTTAACATTTATTTACAATTTGCGGTTTTACACTTGATTTAATGGGTTATTCAGGATATTTCACAATCTTATTAGCTACTTACTATTGCATTTAACTGCGCGTATACTTTCTTATTTCGAAGAAAATATTGACTTTTTACTGTAATACTGTACGAACGGAATTTCTGTAGGAAGTACTAACGGAATTTCTGTAGGAAGATTGGAGCTTGAACTGAAGTGGCGTAATCACACTAGCGATGTTTAGGTGGAAGATCGGGATCTTAGAAGTCCCAAAAAGCGATGAAGATGAGATTCATTGTAGAACTGCACTGTAGAATTGAACTGGCTTAAACACACGAGCGGTGTTTTAAGTAGAAGATTTGGAACTCAGAGTTCCAAGGAGCGAAGAAGGAGCGAAGATGAGATCTGGACTGTAGCACTGAACTGGCTTAAACACGCGAGCGGTGTTTAAGTAGAAATTGGGAACTCGAAGTCTCAAGAATTTAAGAAGAGGAGATCAAACGTAGAAATAACTTGTACCTTGCAAAAGGCCTGCTTTTATCGAGCTTTTGCGTAACGCTAGGTGACGTAGTTGACATAACACAATGTCAGTAATACAGAATGGCCAACTAGGTAGAAGCATTATTCCTAGTGAAGAAAATCCACTGGGTGCATCTAAAGAATGCGTCTAAGACAGCTAAAGCTATTTACAATAAAGGACTTAATGGTATATAAGTATTCTTTGTATGGCATTGTTCATGCGTAAACCTAATGCGATACAGACGTCTAGAGGATAAAAATCACCAGAAAATTGGAAAAGATTGCGAAATCCAGAGATAAATATTTCCAGGTAGAAACTTAAATGATAGTGCAACCGAATGAAAGTAAAGAGACAGGGGCGTACCAATTTGTTTTTCCAAGAATGTCAATGAGAATTTTATTTTTATACATCATTTATAAATCAGTTTTATCATTAACGTATACCTATTTGATTTTGTTCAATAGGTATAATACCCGATAAAAATTGTGCGGTACTTCTGATCGACATTTTAATGAATTTATATTTAATTCGTTTTCTGCAACATGCCGCGTTTGTCTTAGTCAACAAAAACGAATAAATTCGTTTTTCCTACAAAAGGATAAATCTTCTTCCGACAAATTAAAAAAATTCCAATAAAACTCACGCTGCTCCGCTTAGATAGTGTAAGATAATGAAAACTCTTACCGTAAAATTATTTTGCATCTCTAGACTGCAAGCTTAAATTTACAAGTATAATGTGAAACATTTTTATGATTACGAATAACAGGGCTCATGCTCTGATTAAACTATAAAATGAATTAACTTAACCGCCACAGCGGAAAGTTTAGTAGTATTAGAATATTAACCAAGAGTTACCTATGTATAATAAAATGCATCAGAAAGTCACCAGCAGAGTTAACTTAACTTTCATGCAATTTTAGGAGATAAGAATTGCAGCAAAATATAAGCATGCCAGAAAGTCTGACAACTTCTGAAAAGTATGGTAGCTTTGCTTTTACATAAAATACATTAATAAAAATGTATAAGAACCCATCCTTTTTATTTATTTAATAGTTATTCTGTGAAAAGAACAAAGAGGGCTTTAAGAAGCAACTACTAGATATTGAATTCTAAAAAATGTTCTGTAAATAGAGGCATCTTTGTAAAGGAAAAGACTGTTTTCAATATAAGGAGCAGACGGGTGGTTTTATATTTATTTCTATCACGTTGAAGATAACCCTTCGTAGTTGACGTCTCATAGAAAATACGTTCTCATAAATCATTTCTTTCTGACAATTCACAACATAATATCTCACCTACATTTTATCACATTTGGTTTATGTTTTTGTAGGCTACTTTATATTCACTGGTTTACATATTATTTTTCACATAAATTTATCTTCAGTCTAACTAAACTTTTACGAAGAGACTACAATCCATCATTCAATCAAGGAACATACTTATCTCACAAAAAGCTCTAACGCAGCAAATGCGTTATGGTAGAAAATTTGCATTACAGTCTTTTAAATCCTGATAACACAATTTCCTATTAGGCTAGAACATTTAATTTTCGTATATAATAGGGCCTCTGCAAAGGTATAAAAATTATAACGCTTTTAACCAAATTTTATGGCATCTACTATAAATAACTGATTAGCTTCGCTGTTAGAGCGTTTAAAACTGTGAGCTCAACCTACCGTTATTTATTTCTTAATAAAAACAAGTTGAGTTTAACAATGCATTTCTCAAGAAATATAAAACACAAATAATACGTGACGTGGCCCGCGGTAGCATAACATTTCAAAATTTCGCTTCAAAATTACTTAAGCTACTGGCTACGACTAACTTGCCTAAGCTTAGAGAACAGCTGGGAAAGCAATTAGTATTGTTAAACCCACTCATTTCAAAATGGCGGCTAGCTTTTTGTTTAGAACAAAATCTGCCGTTATTATATAATTAAGTGATAAGATGATCATCTCTTTAAGTGGACTTACAAAAATGTCAGATTGGACAGATCTATTCATTTTTTGCTAAACTGAAGCGTTTTAAAATAGCGGCCAATCTGTTAGTAACAAAAATAACTTTGTAAACATAGCTACTTGAAGAGGCCTTGAGATAATAACTTTAGTTCTATCACATACAATCCTTGTAATACTTAAATGTAGCAGTTAGAAAACCAGTTGAATCGGTTCAATTTGAGACTCTTTTTTTATTTATTTTTAAAGAATTTAATACTTTATTTAGGTTTAAAAATTAATATACAAAATATGTTTTGTAGCTAATTTAAAAGAAAACTGAAATATAATCTCTTCTGTAATATCTTGTTAAACGCACCAATTTCAAACTGGCGGCTGCTTTTTGTTAAAAAATATTACCGCTGTGGTTTCTAGTCAAATGTAAAAATGAGAAGTACTTTTGAGTAGACTTAGAAAATGTCAAAATTCTGGTCCCCATAAATTTGTCGCTCAAGAATTTTAAAATGGTGGCCCATGTATTTCTATCTAGAACGATTTTATAAGCCGGATAGCCTTGAACGAACGGTTTAAATTTTGATATATATAATCCTTGCAGTTGTCAAAGATATTAAAACCAGACGGATCGGACTAACTGCTTTCATATGCTTCTTTGTCTTTCTCTTTGACAAACTTCGAAAAATACGAATAGATTTAACTTTTTGTGATTTTCTGCTGAATATGTTCATTTTAAAATGGTGGCCATTTTTAAGAGGGTTCTTCCTATCATGTTATCACACCGATAACTCAAAAAATAATAGTCCGATTTCGATCAAATTTGGCACATACCTTCCTTTTGCAAGTGGCTTGGATAAGTTCGTTAGTTCGTTAGTCAGGGAAATCGGCCAAGGCTTTTCCGGAAAATTCTGTGTTTTCTTTAGAAAAAAATTATATCTCCGGAAAGTAAGGGCAACCAAATTTGGTACGCTGGTTTCTGTCATAAAGAGTATCCTACGTACCAAAATTTAGATCTCTATCTTAAAAGACAAAAAAGTTAAAGGTAAATTAATTTTTAATTAATTGAATTTGATTCAAGAATGCTAAAACGTCAAAATTGATTGATCAGAATGTGAGTGAAAAATACTACAAGAAATGACTAACAAGCTCCTAGATATATGTCTAAGTCCTTATTTTCCTTGATTTCGTTAAAACATGACCAAAAATTGATTGTAAATTAAAATAGTTTAGTGTAAATTGTGAAACCTTGAACAATGGGATATACCTGCTAGTAAATGTATGTAGTGCGTAACTCAGTGGGCTAGGTCCCTGTACATCGTATGATCGACTTCCACATGACGAGTTGTAATCCTAGTTAGTAACATTACTTTTTATAATTTTTTTTAAGTCTCATTTAACTTTACAGTTATTTAATCTGATTGTTGTTATTTTTTAGCGAGCTTTTGTATAAAAAAGAATTTGGTAAAGATGAGATGAAAGTTTTAAGACTTAATTCAATTTGAATAGCATATCTGGTTGTTTGTTCTTTCCCTAAATTAGTAAAACCGTTTCATATTTAATACAGTCGTAGACTTTTCCCGTGGCTTCACAACTGCTTGTTTTAGGGAATTTTCTTGAAAAAAAATCACTAACGAGGAGATCCCGATTTTTGAATTTGGAAAAAAATTCTTCAAATGAGTGCAAACTAAGTCCCCTGGAACACATATCCAAGGTCAGTTTATATATATATATATATATATATATATATATATATATATATATATATATATATATATATATATATATATATATATATATATATATATATATATATATATATACAGGGTGAACAATTTACCAAAATTTAGGTCTGTAAGTTTAAGGACAAAAAAAAAATTGGAGTTTTCCTGAAAACGTAAAAAGTCGTGATTTGAAACGTCAAAATTGGCAACATTTAGGCAAAGAACCTGAAAGAAATATGGATTGTGTAACGAGTGTTCTGCAAACCCTTAAGTTTCAGCTTCAACCATCATTGCCCTTCATTTTACCAAAATATTTCCAGAAAATTTCTTTTAAATAGACTCTTTCTCTGCTGCTTTGGCAGTAGTTTTAGTTAAGTTAATGGTTTAATGGTCTATAATTTTTAGCTATTTTTCGTAGAAAAAATTCGTTAATGAGTAGACCGCGGCTTTTGAATTCTAAAAAGATTTCCTCAAATGAGCGCAAACTAGGCCCCCTAGAATCCATATCCGGGATTACTTTCTGTTTATATATACAGGGTGACGCATTTTTACGGTAAAGCTCAATATAATTGTTATTATGCAAGATACGAGAAAAAATTGTATACATTACCTATAGGGTGTCTTGAGCTGCATTTTATAAAATTATTTGGACAATCACAGGATGGCCCATAAGTCGTTGGTGATTCCTAAATTATTATTTTTTGAACATTCCTTATTAGATTTGTGCATTTTTAATCGAAATATGGTGCATGTTTGTAAAAAAAAATCGAGACACAGTAAGTGCGTTTTGGTAGCGAATTGTCATCAAATGCTTTAAAATTCAATAACGCAATTTGCTATTAACCTAAGGTTGGTCAGCAAGGAAACGAGTTTTTCGGAAAGGTTTTACGTTTATTTTCGGAAAATTTTTGTACATTTTCAAACAAGTTATTTTGATAAAATATGGTACGTTGTTCCTACTATATAGGTTATTTTATTTATTTATATTTAGAGCCTCGGTGGTTCAGAGGTAAGAACGTGTGCCTCTGAACCGAAGGGTACTGGGTTAGATCCAGGGTTCTCCTTTCACTTTTTCAGTACAAACTGTAACATTAATATCAACCGAGCTTCTTGGAATTGTATTTGAGCAAGTTGAATGTCTGCACGTTCCGCCCTTCAGAGGAGGCGTAAAGCCGTTGTCCCGTGTCGATGCGATGCTGGGCACGTTAAAGATCCTTACCCTCTTTACAGAAAGGCAGGGGTTTGGCAAAATTTCCAGGATGGTGAGGTGAAACTTCTCCCTGGCGTCGGTGATTGGCCATAGTCGCGGAAATAGGCCGACGTTAAAGAAAGAAAACACACACACACACATTTATTTATATTAGCGAATTTTTTGTACAAAATGTAATTTGAATAGCGAATTTTCTTATAAATGAACTTAGTGAATTTTCTTTGAAGAAACATTTGAGAATTTTTGTATGAAAAATTATTCAATTGATGGAACATTTTTTAAATGAAATTCGTCGAAAATAAGGTTTTGATGGATTTTAGTGCAAACAAATTATTTTATTTTCAATTTTAATTACAGATTAGGCATATAATTAGAAATGTATGTATGCTTTAGCAGAATTTTGCGTAAAAAAATATTTAGCCAAATTTGATGCCTGCTTTCATTAAAAAAAACATATATGCCATTAAAATATTTTAATGAAAATTCACTACCATAACGCACTTGCTGCGTCCAGACTTTTTTAAAATAATTTACCTTTCCTATTGGTTCATTCAAGTACCATGTGAGTCGCCTAGTATGAAAAGAAGTCAAATCCATAATGGTTGATTTTACAGGGGAGAGAAAAAACTGTTGCAGATCCCTATGACTTTTTCTAGGGTTGGTGACTTACTCAATACCTAGATGTCGTTTAAACCATTAGTGTACGCTAAAAATATTGGAACGCTAGGAGATATTTGGATTAACAAAAAGGAGGTGACTGTTCTTGAAACTATGTAACGGATCTGTATCATTTTGAGGCTAACGATAATGATTTGAATGTATAGCAAGAAAACAATAACAATAAAATATGTCTGAACTGAAAAAAAAGTCACATATTTAAACCAAAACACCCAGAGGTTTTAAGTAACTAAGTGAATATTAGAACCTGTGATGAGCACTAATAAATAAACTCGGAAAACCCAAATCACCACAACACATTTTAAAAAAAAGTCATCTTTGTTAGTAAAACGATCGTCAGGTTTTTAAAAAGATATGTTTTGGTGATTTGGGTTTGACAAACGTACTTACCCTGAGGCTTTTCTAATAGGCTGCACAGCAGATTGTTATTTATTTCGTCTTGATTATCTTCATCATCATCTTCGTTGATCTGTGGATTTGTGTAATATCTTAATATAATAACTAATTGTGGTATGTAATTAATATCTTAATTACATAACACAATATTGATTACAGACTAATAAAAATTAAACCCTATATGTTTATCCCAAAACACTCCATAATGCCTTACCCGCAAAACATTGACATCTCGTTGTTTCAATCGTTTTGGTGGTATTCCAAGCCTTACAAGACTCGTACTTATGCTGTTAACATTTTGCCTTTTTTACATACATTTTTGAGATGCCATGATAATAATTCTAAACCTGCTCACCCCTTACAAACACTTACTGCTTTGACCGCTGCAGCATAAACCTCTTCGTCTACTGAAATTGGAAGTACCACTGCCAAGGAAATTAAAAAACTTCTTGAGTCGCAGATTTCATGTCAAAAATTTCAGTGCCCCCTCGTGCTAAGTCGATGACTGTTTAAAAGGGGCGTAATACTCTTGTGCATAATGTATGATTTTCTTCTTTTTTGTGTCTCCCAATTAAACAAGTCTTGTTTTATGAGAAAATACTTATTAATGGATAAATGTTTTTATCGTAGCTAAATTATTATCTTAGAATTAGGAATTCCTCAAATAATTGTAAACCAAATAGCACTCTGATCGCTTAACAGCAGAGATTTAGATTTAGTACAACATTCAAAAGTAATTACAATTATAGTCTGGATAATTTACAGTAGATCTGGATCATTGTGTCGAGTAAATCTACAACGTTATGTGGCTTTTCACTTAATGATATGAATGCTGAAGATGGTGGGACGATTCTCCGGAAGTGTGATTAAATTAGAGAGATCTGGGAGAAATTATAGGGAAACATCAAGATCTCCACGGATCCACACCTTAATGAATCTTAAAGGAGTTGGAAGTGGCTCGCATACCCTGAAATTGGCACAATAACTTACAACGCGTCTAATAAACTAAAGACTGGTGTAGTATATATCACTTTCGGCTAAAACTTTGCAACTATGAGGTTTATATAGAATAGTTATTAAAGCCACAATGCTACTATACTATAGTACTAACAGGAAATATGTTTTAGTTATTTATCATCCGCTTCGTCAATAATTTTAAAGCCTGTGGAAGTTTATTATCCGAATACAGTTCGCGTCACTATAAACATAATCAAAAGCATACAGCTCTGGTTAGGGTTGACCTATTGCTTGGAATTATGATTTATCGATTAACCAACCCATAAATTTAATATTTTAAAGTTAATTTACTTCAAAAATGTTTTAACAAAAGTAGTTCGAAATATTTTTTTGCGACAAATTGTCGATATTTATTTTCTTAAATTCAAATAAATCATATCTCTGCTATTTAAAAAAATTAGTTGCCATGTCAAAATTGTAGTTGCGGGCATTTAAATAGTAGTTAAAGGTTTTTGGCAATAAATATGGACGATTTGTATTTTAAAGTTGAGTTTGAAATGAAGAGAGGTTTGATGCATGTTAGTGATGGAAAAAATTGTAAAAGATCTGAACAAAATTTCTAAGGTGACAACCACCATAAATACTTTTTGACCGTTTTATTTAGAACACATCCTTTATAGAAATTGTAGTTTATACATATATTAAATATATATATATATATATATATATATATATATATATATATATATATATATATATATATATATATATATATATATATGTATATACTTACATTGAAACTGACCACAGTAATCCTACAGTTTAGCTCTTCTTACCGGGAGCTTCTTGCGTACAAGAATTTCTCTGGTCTCTTTATCGGTTCAAGATGGTATTATAATATTCAGTGAACTATATACAGTTCATTGTTTTATTTTTACTTCATTGCTTTTCTTCATAAAAAACATTGATACAGCAAGTGTGTTATACTAACAAATAAGGTAAATATAATGAAGTGTCACGTGTAATCCATTGACTTTTTGTGTAAATGTAGGTGTTAGGTGTTAGGTGCTTTCCTTTTGTTGACAAAATTTTAAAAAAAATGCCCAGAATTATTATCAGTGAATTGTATCTGTGATTGTCAGGCACTGAATCATATATATATATATATATATATATATATATATATATATATATATATATATATATATATATATATATATATATATATATACATATGGTATTTATTTCATAAGAAATATTGATATTTTATTCGTCACCATAATACATGGGCTGCGTCGGTATTTTTTAATTTATTTTTTAATTAAGGCCTCACGGTGTTTATACATAACCCACTTGCTGCGTTTATATTTCCCAGATAATACGTATTGATATATTATTTGTTACCGTAACACACTCGCTGCTACAGTATTTCTTTCATAATACATATTGATAGATTATTCGTTAACGTAACGCACTTGCTACGTCCCTATATTAAAATTTTGTTTTTGACTAAGTGCCTTACCTTATTCATTACTCTAACGCAGTTGCTGCATCAGTGTCTCTTTCATAGTGCCTATTGATGTCTTATTCGTTACCATTACACACTTGCTGCGTCTGTTTTTTAAATTTAGTTTTTAATTGAAGCCTTGCGTTGTTCGTTATCATAACGCATCTGTTGAGTCAGTATTTATTTCATATTTAATTACCATCTTTTATACCATATTCATTACCACAGCAAACTTTCTTGGTCAGTAGTTTTAAATTCAGTTTCATAATGAAGTCCAAAGACATAAAGAAAATAAAGTGGCGACACCGCATAAACTCGAACAACGAAAGTCTTCTTCGCGAGAATCTGGCTGGAAGGAAGGGCTAAATTTTATGATTACCCTGATCGCGGAAACGAGTTTCTGGTGGTCTTTGGTCATGCTCATCTAAAATTTTTTTTTCAAAAGTCTCAATGCTGCTATCTCGATAAAAGCAAATTTTTCTATGCAAATTTGCTTAAAAAATATTTCTCATGAAAATGTGAAAAAAAAAAACAGTAAATATATTTTCTAAGGAAAAAACGTTTAACATGTTGGCATGTTTCATTTCATCCAACCGAAATTGTTCTGAGCGTATGTAAATACATACATTTCTAAAAACGTAGAAATATCCGGAAAGAAGACAGACAAATAAAAGGACTTATAGCAAAGTAGTGACAAACCTTAAAGCATATGGTTCGTTTAAAAAATCTGTAGTTTCTCGGCAAAAGTCCAGCAATGAGGAAGGAGTACATAATGTTTTGTTAGCAGTTACTGAGAATTACGGTACATCAGTCCGACGGATTGAACGAAACGTTGGTACATCAAAATCAACTGCACATTTTATTTTACGAAAACAAACATTACATTTATACAAGTAGAGAATTTGTCAAGAACTCAGACCATGTGATTTAGAACGACTTCGCTCATTCTGTGAGTGGTACACAAAAAATGCCAGGACATTTTTAATTTTCCATGTCAAATAATATGGTCTGACGAAATCATAATTACAAATAATGGTATTTTTTATAGAGAAAATGTTCATTATTGGTTTGAAACCAATCAACGCTAAGATAGAACGTCGTGTCGTGGCATCAGCACCGTTGTGCTTTAAGTTTGTGGGCTGGTGTCTTCGGTACAACGATTGTAGGACCGTTTCTTTACCACCATACCTTAACATCATAGCGCTACCTACATTTGCTACAAAACAATTTAGAGGATGCTCTCGATAACATGCCTCTGGAGAGAGTTCGCAACTGTTAGATACAGCAGAATGGGGCACCTGCATATAATTCCGCAACCGTTCGGGAATATCTTTCAAGGAGATTTCCAGATAAGGTAATCACCACGTATTTGGAAACACCCTGGCTAGCGCGTTCACCAGACTTGATTTCACTTGACTTCTTCGTATGGGTATACGTTAAGAATCATGTATATCAGCAAAACTTTTCTACAGAACAAGATCTGAGGAGGTTAGTTCTGGAAGCATTTGCCAGTATTACTCCACAGATGTTGACTGGGGTTTTAGAATCGACAGTTAGAAGGTACTGTTTGTGCTTGGAAAATAGTGGAAGTTTATTTCAACATATGCTCTAAATTTACTTGTTTGGTTCGTATTCGTTTGTTGTTTTTTTTTAATGTTTAGGTTTTCTGGCAATGTAATTTTATTTGTTCTGTGTTTATTCCATTAAATTATTACCTCAATTCATCCATTGGATCATCATTAAACGCCTAAATGATATAATATGTTAATTGATATAGCTAGTTGTTTAGTACTTAGGTTTCAAAGCTATGTGCAGGTCCGTAATAGAAAATTTCTTGATTAAAGTCGTAAGAAAGAGGTACGAAACCACAAAGTGTTACACATCGCTGAATTTGGAATAAAAAGTGCGTTTAGAATATGACATCAGAAAATGAGGGCCGTATTTAAAAAAAGGTTCATGATGGTCCCCAAAAATTAGCAATTCTACGTTAAAAAAAAAATGAAAAGTTGCTGTGGAGAAGTGTCATCGGTATTGGTGTAGGTTTACCATTAAGGCCACAGAAAAATAATGTGCAAAATCGAAAAGTTCAAAATTTTCCAAATATCTGAAAAAATCATTTTTTTTTTGTTGAGATGTCTATTCGCCATTTTGTTGGGCTTTTAAGTGCGCAACTGTTCTCCCATTTATTCAAGTCTGTATCTGCTACCGTTCTGGAGTTCCTCATAGTGGCCCTCCTTATCTTGGACACAAGGTATAGGTGTAAAAGTGGGGTGTGTCAGGAAAAGCATGTAAGAAAATTTAATTCTCTTTGAATGGACCAGCTGAGACGAGTGACGGAAAACACAAGGAAGGATAAAGTAAGGAACCAATTGGTTTTGAGCAAATGTAATGTGGAAAGATCGATTAAGGTAAATATGAGAGCAGCGTGCTTAAATATTTTGGGCCTATATAACGTATGGATAAGGATATAATGACAAGCAAAATTTATAAAGCCTGTGAATAGTAATAGAAGCCGTAGAAAACCCATAAAAGCTTGGTCGGATGCTGTGGTTGATATATTGGAGGAGAAAGAAGTCAGAAGATTACATAATAGGAGAGCGGGTATGCGGAGATGTATGAAAGGGGAAGAAGCGAAAATTCATGTTAGCACAGAAGGGCATAGGAAAATATTGCAACAAAATTGCATAAACTTTGTGGTGTACCTACTCCTTTTAGGAATGCCAAGGCAGAAAGCAGTGATATAAGTAATTACCTTCGCACAAAAATACTTGAAGAAAAAAAGCAAACCAAGAGTAATTTTTCTGGAAACCCGACCCAGTTGACATAGTGCGGAAGCTAAAATGAAATCAAAAGAACTGCACCAAGCAAAAAGTGGTTGCGACAACAAGGTGATATCACATCTAGCCTATGGCGATCATAAAGATATGATGTTAGTCAACATCATACTGGCAGTTTTTTGTTTTTGATTGTTATAAATTAGTCTCGCCACTTAAGAGTAACTAACA
This sequence comes from Tillus elongatus, assembly GCA_964006375.1. Lineage (NCBI taxonomy): Eukaryota > Metazoa > Arthropoda > Insecta > Coleoptera > Cleridae > Tillus > Tillus elongatus. The sequence goes on along the minus strand of OZ023269.1, from coordinate 103,302,635 downwards.
ACAACAACAATAAAACGTTAGCTTAACTACATACATTCAAGAAAGGTCGAAAAGTGGAACTCGAAGAATATGTTGAACCATTCGGTAAATCGTTTTTCAAGTACATATCCGTGTTTTCCGTATCGTGGTGAAATTACTTGAATGAACATATTTTTGAATTATTTGTCTGAACCGTAGAGAACAGTAGAGTCAGCCAGACAAGAAAAAAATAAAGGGATCACCTGAAAATTGCAGATTATGAAATGTTTCAAGACCATTGATTTCAGTAAGTGGCCGTGCTCGATAGCTGTTTACTAAGTTCCAGTAACTGCGTCTCCCCTTTTATCAATATGTGTTGGCTCCTCGCTGTTCTGCATCTTCTAACAAATCGATGCTTATTTTTATCTATCTATTTACACCATAAACACAAACTGTTTTATTCAAACTTTAGCTTTTAGCAAAACTACGCAAGAAAAACCTGTTAATGACCATTATACGATTGTGAGGGTTTTGAATACTATTTAAATAAGCCCAGACTAAACCCCTCGGATTTTAATCTATTAAAGTGTCATTTATAGATGCTATAATTTTATTTGTGATGTTTTAAAAATAGATAGATAATTAAACAAAATCAAAAACACGGTTTCAAAACTAACGGAAATTTTGAACAATGCACTAAAACGACAAAATAATGGTATACCTACTACTATATTTTTATAACTATTGAGTGATAAATGTGAAGAGATATTAATCAGAATTATATATTAACTATATAAAAGTTATTAGGCAAGTATGTATGATTATTGTCGTGCAATCGAATAATCTTCTTAGGTTTTAATTAATAAACGCAAAAGTGTTTTAACGTATTAACATCCGTTTTTAGTTGATTTCATTCCATGCCAATCTAAGTGTGATACATTTGCACCGCTTCTCTGTGCCATCTGCGAATTTACTTGAAATTTAATAGAGTATCACAACATGCCTAGCAACATATATAAAAATGATAGTTATTAATTATTTTGATTTATTGACTGTTTTTTGTTTGATTCGCTGAATATTGTAAAAGCAATTTTACCTTTTCTCATTCCATAGAAATAACTGAAATAAAAATATCCTTTTAGCACTGAAATTTAAACCACTATACATTTTGCAGGGTAAGAACTAAATTTAAAATATCTATTGATTTCTAAATTACTGTTTTTAAGGTTTTCCTTTTGGATATTTTCGAATATTGTATTTATAGTATTTGCATATAATTGGTTGGATGTTTGGATTTATGCGAGTCTCCATTTTAGCAAGCTAAATCGGATTGCAAAAGTTAATGTAAATTACATATCCCTAAATACAAGTGACGTGAGTTTGTAACGAGGCCTTGATTTACAGGGTGAATTACTTAGCAGAACGAGTCAACGGGTTTATCTAAAAGGTCTCGAGCGCCAGATTTTTGAAAGGGTTTACTCCCTGTGAGGATGTCCGCGACCACGTCATAAGACTTTGGCCACAGTTGTGATCAGAGTGCCTGGATAGCTCTGTGGAGAGGGTCCGGTAGCCTTTGGTATAACAGGCCGTGTAGTTACCTCCGAGGTTGCGGGCTTTAATCGCTCCCCCGGCAATTCCCTGACTTCCAGAAATTCTGTATATGTATAGCAGATTTGTTTGCGGGTATAGTATAGACTAGATATGCTTTTCACACTATTTATTACCTAACGATACGTTACAATTCACTAGTATTTACAATCTGAATGATACTTATTACGTTAATTTATCCTAAAAAATTATATCCCCGATGACGAGCCAACAAAGCTAATTCCCCCACGGAGAAGAAATACGGACGACACGATGACGAATCTTCCGGCTACCGGGGTTTACGACTCGTAGATGCAGCTATTAAGTGGGTTCATTCAAGAAATGCCCCTTAAATAGACGAACGGCGTGTCTTCGTTGAAGTTGGTATCACGGGGTCAAAGCACTTCGACACCTAGGGTGTCGAAAATGAACGGGAAATGTTAGGGGGGGATACCCTGTGAAAGGATACCGCCACGCCCTAATTTGACCTAAGCCTGCTTGTGTAACTACAGCGCCCAATCCAGGATCAAACCAGAGCGGTCGTGCGTAATCCAATCGAAAAGTCTGTGTCAACTACAGCATCAACTTTCGAATGTGCTACAACACGCTAACAGCAATAGGATATGGAACGGAAGGAAACTTGGATCGGTCTTACGATCTCGACGTGACCGGAGAGATACCATACTCTAAGAAAATATACGAAAATTCGCTATATATATATATATATATATATATATATATATATATATATATATATATATATATATATATATATATATGTATATATATATATATATATATATATATATATATATATATATATATATATATATATATATATATATATATATATATATATAACTCCCGTCAAGATTTAAAAGTTTCTTACCTAGACTGTGTTTGAAGAATATAAAAGGACAATGATTATTATATGCGGTACGTAACGGACGGTACGCTATTTCCAAAACTTTATTATAATTACACAAGATTTTCTATACACTTAGCACGGAGCTCGGTCGGTGAATTTAACCACGCTGCAACAAGCGGAAAACTCTCTCTCTCTGCCACTCTCCGTTCTTGTATCTCCAGTCCCCGGCTACACATAAAAATCCTAATTGGTGGTAGATACCTTATCGTTATCTTGTGCAGATATGTTTTTTACTACAAAGAGACAATTCGAAGTGCGTACCTGTTAAAAATATTAATGATAAATAAATGTATTTGCTGCGGAGAATATTTTTAACAGAGTAATTTGTATTAAATTTATTTCCAAGCGGCCGCTTTTAGTATCTACAGCTGTTCCGAAAATATCTACTTCGTTACAAGTTGTCGAACCTTAAGTTACATAAAAAGGCTTTTAAGTGCAAAGCTACAATATCTACCTTTTTTTCTGGAACAAGGACCTAATTAATTGAATAAAATCTAATTAAAATTATATATATATTTTGTGAAGTGATTGGCTAGCCAAAAGCTATTTATTTGAGCGTTACTTGCTACAATATATAAAACAATTTTGCTCCTTATGTGTTTATACCATTTACAAACTATTTTTCTGTGGTTAATGAGCTTGAGCTTCTGAGGCCCTATAATCCATTTTCACTAACAAATTTATAAAAAAGGTAATTAGTTTGAATTTACTTATAATATATTTCAATAAACTTTTTGGTAGTTTAAGGGTTATAGAATAATTAAGACCTGGCGCCCTTAAATTGTTTCTACTTACCTAAAACATTGCCTTCATTGCTTGTTTTTATAGTGATAAAGGTTTTTATAGGATAAAGATATAATTTGGGATATTTTCTTTAATTACCGCCAGGATAAACAATTCATCCAAATAAATTCGATTATCTTGGTCCAGAGTTTGGAGAGCTTAACATACTTAAGCGTGATTTGTCAAATTTGTTTCTAGGTATTTTAAGTGCTCCAACAACTTAATGTATTATATTTTGAAGGTTGACATGGCTGCGGCTGGTTGCCATTCGCACATTTTACCAACAACTTAATGGGCTCATTATATCGCATTTTGCGACTATAATTTTACATACTTAATAACTGTTGTGTAGTTAAATTATAATTATGATCAAGATCTCCTCATATTTATCTTACAATGGCTATAAACGATAAAGAAGTTTATATGACATTAGCTTCTTCTTTTTACTTAGTTTTTCACGATTTACTTTGGTTTAAAAAGACGTGTTTTGTGGAGTTTATGGGTCATCAATCTAATCCTTTTGTTACTTCATCTGGAGTACCACAGGTTTATAATCTTGGCCCACTTCTGCTTCTGCTTGCTTTCGATAATATTGTTGAACGTTTTGATACAATTTTGTTTTATTCTGATGATTTGAAGTTATTTTATAGTGTTCGGGTCTGCTGACGCCGCGTTAATACAAATTTATGTTAATAGTTTTATTTAAAATATCTCAAAGTGTATAATCTTTTCATTTAGCAGGAGTTATACTCTTCACGTATATAACTACACGTTAGGTTATCCGGTTCTGGGGAGAGCAGGAGAAGCTAACGATTTGGGAGTGACTTTTGACAAAAAACTAAACGCTCGACTAAAATCCTTGAGCTTTATCTTACGGTAATGTCAAGACTTTGATAACGTGTGGTGTTTTAAGAAAATCTTTAACGCTTCTGTCAGAACGCGCCTGGAATAAGCTGTGCAGGTGTGGGCTCCATACTAAGAATGACATAAGGACCTCTTAGAATGTGTTTAGCGTAGGTTCTTTAAGTTTTTATGTTATAGAGAAGATAATCATTATCCGGAACAGGATGCAGCGTATGCGTGTATGCTTCAGAGCTTTAAGATTAATTCGATTATTCAGGGCATATTTGTCTGTAATTTTTAGGGCACTTAGTATTGGGGTAGCAATTCCTTTTTCAACTACTTGGCTATTATTAGTTGGGACAAGGTGTATCTATTTTTTAAAATTTTTCTTTGTGCAGCGTATGGCTTAATCTCATGGGATTTCCTGTTGGACGTTTATTTCAATAAATAAATAAATTAGAATTACAAGCTTTTAAGTTAATATCACAATTGGAAGTGGATCGAAAGTAAAATGCCAGATTTGCTTGCAATATTAGAAAGTTAACAGCGAAGTTAATAACAGCGTCTTAAAAATGAAGCCAGTTTATGCATCAAGTAAAATACTTTTGAACACGTGGACGAAATTAATGTATATTTTATAGGTATAGTTCCAAAAGTTGCAGCAGACATCCTCGCTATGAGATGCAAATTGCTTTAGTCCACTTTTAGTCCACATGTAAAGTACATGCGCCATAAATTCGTTAAAAGAGTTTTGCTGAACTCCATAGTGTCTAAAAATAAATGTGAATTTTGCTTGTATCCCATTCGTAGTTACGAATTTGTATGTAAACAACGCACGATCTCAAGTTTATCGGTTTATACTTCGTTAAAAAGGTATATATAAAACGTTTGAACGATTGTCTGAGCGGCTAAGGGCTTGTGTACTTTGTGGTTATTGTAAACGATTGTGTAGTTATATCTAGTTATTCTAGATTTCTGTCTGAAGAAAAACCAAATATTGATGACCCAACTGACAAAACCTATAATATCGCAAATGAAAGCAGACCAGTTTTTCCTAACTTTAAATTGGAGGATCTAGAACAGTGGTGTCCAACTTGCAAGGCCTCAAGGGACACAACTAAAACCTTAAATATGGTTGCGGGCCACATAGTAAAAAATGTGCAAGGTAACAAATATGTATAAGGTATAAAATCATAATTAAAACACAAAAGTTACATAATATTTTTAAGACCTAGGTTAGGTTAGGTTAAATTGTGAGTGGGCCATAACGGTCCCTCTACTGCGACCTTAAGGTCTATTGTGGCTCACGCCTAATTGTCTTATATTTCACCAAACAAATCCAGCCTCCTACAAAGGTCCACAAATTACTTGGGTATATACTTGGATCAGCATTTAATATGGGATAGTCAAATATATAATTTGACAAGGAAGACACGATTCCTGACCTGGAGGTTCAAGAGCTTTCGCCAGATATTTGCTGTACAACAGCTATTTCTTTTGTATAACGCTCTAGTGAAATCACATTTAACATATGGGATACTTCTTTAGGGTGGTGCTACAAGCAATTATATATGCATGCTGGAAAAGGTGTAAAAATGGATCCTCAAAATAATACTTAAAAATAATATTACATATCCAACGGAGAGTTTATATACTGAGTCCAGTGTGTTTGATATTAGACAGTTGTTTTGCTTTTTGCTTTTAAGTTGGCAGCAACGAAACGTAAATCAAAATATAGGTATAAGCCATGAGTATTTTACCAGAGGAAGTCTTCAGGCGGTTTGTGTGCCTAGAGTCAGGAAGACGCTATGTCAACGAGCGTTTTCTTATCTTGGCTCAAGGATTTATAATACAATACAGCGCGAATATAAGAGAATAAATGGAATTAACTTGTTTAAGGCAAAAATCACAGAGTGTATCAAGGCTAAATCTAGAATGGAGATTCACAGTATCATAGATAATGTTTACTATTCTTGGGAAAATAGACATATTGGTGTATTTTATTGGAAAAATGAGTTTGAGTGCAGTTAATAACTGATTAAGCGTCCGTATTTGAATATATGTGTGTGAATGGCCGGTGAATATGACTGACCCTGTGTGTGTATATTAGTGTGTGGAATATAAGTATACAATTGGGCGAGTGAATGCGTTTGGGGATGTGTGTGTGTATGATGTGTGTATGTGTGCGTGCGTAAGTGAGGCGTGCAAGTATATGGGTGAGTAAGTACGTATGGATGTGTGTTCGGGATATTGATTTATAAAATGTATTAGTCTTGCAGGTATAAGTTTGGAATTAGACTTAGTATGTCCTTTTGGTGGTGATAAACTGTAGTTTGCTAGTCTTGGGGCAGTGTAGGCGACTGTCTCGCAAAGAAAGAGAGGGAGAAAAAGAAATTGTGGTCCTGGGGATGGGGGGCATACAAGCATTGCTTTATAAGACCTTCAATCCCGGGGATTATATTACTGGCCAGGATTATGCATCTGGTTTTATATGTGTGTGTATATATATGGGATATTTTCTTCGCATCACGTGTGGTTTCTTTGTTTTAATGTGTTCTTTGTTTAATGTGTGCACAAGTCACAGACTTAGCACAGTTGTGTAATTTATTTATTTGTCAATTTTCTGTTGTATGCTTAGTCTAAAAAGTTGTTTTGTGATACCTTTACTATTTTGTACAGAAGAGTGAGCAAATAAATATTATTTTATTATTATATTATTATAAAGAGCAGGTGTCTTGTCCTCTCCGCAGCCTCACAGGAACATTGCACGTGCTCTGCTGTTTCGTCACTCTCCATACACAGTCGGCCTCGGTCTCTTGGCCTAGACCAGTTCGGTGCATGTGGTGAAGCAAGCGGCAGTGTCCTGTATAGAGGTCGACCAGAGCTCTTAGTTGTTGTCTCTTTAGCTCTAGAAGTTTTTTAGTCCTTGACTCTGAAGGGCCATTTACGAAGGCGTAAGAGTGGGGTAATCCTGGTAGATTTTGCCATCGCTGGATTGTCCTTCTATCTGTTTAGGTCTTTAAGGTGTGCTTTGCTGTGCATGATAATATCCCCAGCACAGGTTCAGGTCCGATAAAGTCATCCTGGGCACCACCCCTTACAAGCGCGTCGGCCGCTACATTGCCATCAAGGTCCGAGCGACCCAGTATCCAGACCAGCGACACCTTATTGTAGCTGCCTAGTTCGTTGAGAGCAGATTTACAGCTCCATGTCGTTTCTGAATTACAAGGGTAGGAACCAAGTACCTTTATTGCAGCTTGGCTATCTGTATATATTTTTATCAATTTGTGTGTACAACGGTTTGTATAATCTCCCTCGCACACATCTCGAAGGCATACACTTCTGCCTGGTGTATTGTTGCATACTTTTTGAGGCTAGATGATATCCTTGCATTGGTGTTGCACCCATATGCGCCAGCTCCTGCTCCTAGATCGGTTTTCTATGCGTCACTGTACCAGCAGAGATATGCTCTCAACAGGGTCGTTTGGTTTCGTTCCCAGTCCTCCCTTTCCAGAAGGACGGTATTAAAAGACATATCTCTACTGATTTTTGTAGGCATAAGATCTGAGTGCATTCCCAGAACCTAATGACTCTCAATGTAATCGAGGAGCCCAGTCCTTACCAAACTGAGTGCTTTCGGCATGCCGTCCGCCATTTGTCTTAATCTGTACGTTATCCACCTAGCCTCCCTCTCCAGCCAAATGTGAAGAGGTGGAATGTTTAGGAGGACTCCCAGAGCGGCTAATGGCGCAGTGCTTATCGCGCCCATTATCATGAGACAAGCTTGTATCTGTAGCTAAGCCAGCCTGGCCCTCGCGATATTACGGAGTGCCTTAGGCCATCAAACTATAGCTTAATAGGTTTTCATCGGTCTGGTAACCAATATATAGAGCCAGTACATCTGTTGTGGGCCTGTTCCGCAGTTATTTCCACAGATTCTTCGGCATGTCCACAGGGACAGTTTGGCCCTGCGGATTATGTTGTCTAAATCTAGGTTATAGTTGAACTTCTTATTTAGAGTAACCCCTAGATATTTCACCTGTTCCATAAATTGACTTGTTCCCCCATAAGAATAGGTGGTTTTCATTTGTCCAACGTTCTTCTTTTGGTAAATGGAACAATGATGATTTTGCAGGGGCTCACAGACGTCTGCTCCCCCGGCACCAATTATTCACTACATTTAGTGTCTCTTGAGGAGTATTTGAAAGTTACTCTTCAGATTTACCTCTAACGAGTAAGACAAGATCATTCGCATACGCCTGGGCCTTAACATCTCATAGTTTCAGGATAGCCAGAAAATCATTTACAAAGAGCAGAGTAAATAATTCTCATCCCTGCGGGCATCTCTCGCAGACCTGAAGCTGACCACCTCCCTCTGCAACGAGGTAGGTTCCACTCCCCTAGCGACAGCAGCTTCGTAGAGGGGGGTTAGGTAGTGCATTCTTAAATGCTCCTTCAATATCGAGGAACGCGGCTACTACCACCTCTCTGTTATCCAGGGAGTGTGTGATTTTCTCAACAAGGTTATTGTATGCTAGATGTAGATTTACCCGTTTGGTATGCATACTTGTGGGCATTGAGGGGGTTATGGTTTAAGATATTCCCCCTTAAGTGTCCGTGCAGTATTTGTTACAATCCTTTTAGGAGGAATAAAGTAACACTGAGAGGTCTCAGTGATTTGGGTAGGAGGTCACTACGTCCCAATTTGGGAAAATATACACCCCTAGTGACCGTCCAGCTGTATGGAATATAGTTCCAAGCCAGACTGGACCTATACAGCCTGATGGGGAATAGGAGGAGTGCCTCCAGTCCATTTTTTTTGTAGCAGAGCCAGAATCACCTCATCCTCCTTGGCGCTTAGAGTGGCTTGAAAACACTCCACCGCCGAGGCTGTGATTATTTTACGAGCAACCCTCCAGTCTTAACTTTGAGGGCTTTTATATCGACCCCCGGCCGGCGGAATTTCCTCACTGCTCAGGATCAGACAATCTGGAAAATGTCTATGTGCTAAGAGCTCTAACGTTTCTTTCCGCAATTCTGTTAATGAACCATCTGGTCGTTTTATCGCTCCCAGTTCCTGGACATCGTCGCGTGAGAAAATCCTGTTAATGCTGACGCTGCTGGGTAAATTGGCAATACCCCCGCAGAACCTAAGACCTAAGACAAACGTTACAATAACAATGAAAAGAAGTATTTGATGTGAACACTGTGGACGATCGGCTATATCCACCAACGAACGAATGTTCACCTCCAGTTCAGTTGTAGACAATTTCATAAGATAAAAATAAGGAAGAATCAGTAAGATTGTTTCTGTTGTAACGTTTTAAGAATACCATGGAGAAAAACTCACTTTCACATATATACGTGCTTCCGAACGTTGATGTAATATTCAGTCCAAAATCTCGCAAGTTTGGGAATCTCTCCTTAGACAGCAATTAAAAAAAAAGATGTCCCTTTTCTTGTCTGGTCATAAGGAACATTTCAACTTCAAGATCACACAATTCACGTTGAAGGTCAGGTGGTCGATCTTCGATGGTAGCTCCAAGAGGATTATCGTAAAGGAGTACACTGCTTTTGAGACTTTCGATTTCCTCAAATCTTGTATGGAGTATGCATATCAATAACTTGTTACATTTGTGAACTGCAGGTTGAAAACGTCATAACCTTATCTTTGAATTCTTCTACTAGTTGAAGACAGCTATAAAGTGTGTGAATTTTAATTTTCCAAAGCATGTTTGAACACATTCAACTTACTCCAAAATCCATTTATTATTCCAATCCAATTTGCTCTCTTACTTGAAGACTCAAATTTAAAGTGGTAAGGTAATCAGTCAAATCTGTAAAGAAAGCTAACTCCCTTAAAAATTATGGATCTTGGAACTTCACTTTCAGTTGAGTTGTGTCAGATGGCACATATTTATTAAGGAATGCAGAAATTTCCTTTCTAATGGCAAAAAATTATTACATGCACTTTCCTGCACTCAGCCACCTTACAAGGTTGTACATTCGCAAGTCTTAATACTCGGCCTCTGCTTCCAGTAAAAACTGCTTAAGTTTCCATCTCTCAGATTTATGGTCTTAATCACGAGGTAAAAAAGTTTATCTTGCTGGACTGATTTTCCACAGAAAGCTCCATGGTGAATAATATAGTGAACTGTCGGACAAGTAACTCCGTTCTCCCAAAGCAACGCCACCAATTCAGACTTTTTACTTATCATTGCTGGTGCCCCATCTGTTACAATGGCTGAACACTTATTAAAGCTTTCAATTCTGTCAACTGTTTTCTGCAGAGCCTTATAAATGTCTTTTCTTTTTGTTGTTCCATGAAGAGGACGAACATCAAATAGTTCCTCTTCACTAGAGAAATCTTTAAAGGCAGTGCGTACAAATATGCTGACATCTGTTTCATCATTGCTTTTTCCAGACAAAGTGAGAAATATGAGCTTCTTTAAGCAGGCTAAGCAACGATTTTCCTACTTGCTCACCCATGTCAACAATCCTTGTTTGTAAAGTTTGATGTGAAAGTGACATTGTTTTGAATTTCTCTGCTATCTTAGAATATTCAAAACCTTTTGCCATATCAATGGCACACTTTTAAATTAAACTACGACCAGTAAAAGTTTTTTTGCCTTTTCCAGCTCAAAAGACACGCCACAAGATGCATACAAAGAATGCGATTGAGAGTATAATATTTTCCTAAACATACCAGTTTGTTGTTTAAGCTTTTTCTTCAAATCAGCAACTACCGCAGCCGACTGTCATCTGTAAACGCTGCGTACTTGTTTCTATGCATTTAAAATAACCTCTTCTTACATAACATTCTGTAGGCACTGAAACAACGTACATGCACACTAAATACTGCAACTTTCCGTTATAGTTGGAAATCACCCTCCCAAATGTCTTTGTTACTCTTGCTTTCAGTATTAATTTTAAGTTCTTCGGATTTTCTCCTCGTTCTTATATTGAAATTCAAGACGAAGAAGACAATGACTTACTAGGTACCAGCTTAATGACACAATTAAAATTTATAAAACATAAAATATCACGATATACATGTCACTTTTGAGGTTAACTGTTAACATGTGAGTGTGATAAGACGAAGTAAAGCTGTGATGCGCCGTAGTCGGTGCAGCTCTCGCTCGGTTGTTATTCCTTGCTGGCATATTAGAAAACATGTAAAAATTATTGATAATAAGCTTTTGCGGACCACAGTACATGACACCGCGGGCCGCCAGTTGAACACTCCTGATCTAGAATATAACTTGGTCAATGCCTTTTAAAGTGGAAAGGAGAAATTAAAGAGACAAAGATATACTCGAAGGCAAAAAGGCGCCACGTGAAGCAAGATGAATGGAAAAAGTCCGAAAAACTAAAAAAGCCTGGACGCAACAAGTGCGTTATGGTAGTGAATTTTAATAGAAATCATCTGGCACAAAATATTTTATTATAACTTTTTTTTCTTGTAACATAGAAATCTTAATTTTGATGTATAGTTTACCTTTTTATATCGCAAACCTGTCCACCAAATTTGGTTATCATAGCTTTTTTATTTTTTTAACTAAACATTTTTTTCGAATGAAAACTCAAAATTTTCCCGGAAAACCTCGTCCAATTTTCCTGACTTATGAATAATATAAAAATTGAAACTGACCTCAGATATGGGTTCTAGGGGACCTAGTTCGCGCTCATTGGCAAAAAAATTTTCAAAATTCAAAAATCTCCCCTAGTGAATTTTTTCTACGAAAATTCACTAAAACACTCAGGACAATAGTATTTAGTGAAACGTAAATTATAAGAAACATTTAATTAGAGCTTAAATAAAAATCTAAGAGTGTTTGAAATATGTGCAAATATTATAAAACAAACGATACGCTGTGCAATCAAATGCAGAACGAAGATAGACCTAAACTCTTTGAACATTTTTGGCTGATCAAATATCTTTAAAATACAATTTATGTCAGGCTAGATGTATTACCACCATAATTAGAACCGCAAACCGGTTTCGATCTAATTAGAGCTCGTTAGTACGGTATACTAATTGCAGTGAGATCGCATCCCTAAAGTAATCCGGCTATGGTACCTAACCTCACAGCACAAAGGGGGTCGTGAGACAGAAGTCGCCATCTCGTTGCGTAACCAAGTAGTATGTTGTCACGACAGCTGCAAATAACACAAAATGTTACAAAATACGGACTATGTACAACCAACTAACAATTTCGTAAATTATCAGCCCTGGCCCATTTCCCCCTAATATAGGGACAATGTATGTAAGGCTAGATGTATTCTTAACAATTAGAACCGCAGACTGGTTTCGCTCTAATTAGAGCTCGTCAGTACGGCATACTAATGGCAGTGTACTTAGTCTCTATTTTATAACACTTTGTGTTATTTGGAGCTGTCGTGACTACATATTACTTGATTACCCAACGAGATGGCGACTCCTGTCTTACATTACAGTTTGTACAATTTAAACTGATGCATACAAACCCAACTAAAAGAGCTACAAATAGCGAAGAAGCAGGGTCGTCAAGAAGTACGTATTTATACTCGCACTATCTTTATGAATAGACTATTAAATTAGAAGAATTTAAGACAATATTCTGCAGTACCATTAACATAAAAAAACAGTTAGCTAAATGCTCTTAAGGCTAACAAAGTAGAAGGCTGACAGTAAATATTTTGTTTGGAATGAAAAGACTGATGTGGTAATTTCTCGAAAATTCTTTCCAGACCCATATATTTATAAAACGCCAAAAGTAATAACTTTTACTGAACTTGAAAATAATTTGATATATTTCTATATTTCTATATTTTTTGATATATGTTATATGGTTCTTCTGTTAGATCTAATTGTTGAAATGGTTGTTACCGTTATGGCAAATGGTATTAAATATTGACATGGTACGTCGCAACTGATATATAGTAATATAATCTGGCTGTCCAATTTTTTTGCCTGACGTTACTTATGATTATTGAAACATTAAAAAATAAATAGAAGTGATTTTACGCCATGTAGAGTATTAAATACTAAAGGTAACCACGATTCGTTCGTTGCATTTTTTTCAGTTTATTGATTTAAGTTTTTGTTACAGGTAAGCAAAGTTACTACATAGTTCTTTTTGCCCTAATACTGGTAAGTTAGTTTTATTTTTCATAGATCACTTTCCGGATATACCTACAGCTAATACCTTTGAAATATTTGGGATTTCTTTCAAAAATTAGAAAATTATATTGCAAGCTCGGAGGCTAATTAGGAATAGCGTTGCTCCAGTAAGCTGGAAACTATGCGTTCAGATCTCCACTCGACGCCACTTGAAGAAGCTTTTTGTAAGCAGGATAATCTGCAATAAAGCGTTTACCGAGGCGGTAGTGTTGTGTGTAAGCTAGTTAAATGTCTGAATGCTTCAATTCATTGATTGTTGTTGCCCTTACTTGGTGAAACTGGTCCATACTACATACAGACTTGGAGACTAGTTCTCTGGCTACACTGTTGGTTTTCGTCTTTGTACGTGAAGTACGTAGCCAGCGCGTAAGTTAACTGGAGCAAGTGGCTCTTATGAATTCTGGAAGTTATAGGATGTTCGTCAACGTTTCTGTGACTAGTTTCGCTGCTTGACAGCAACGTAATCATAACAACTACTGCAACATCAAATCAATCTAAAATTGCTATTAGAAAAGCCAGTTTTATCTGGCTGAAAGAAGAGTCCAAGAAATGGTTTTCAATTCGTGATAGTTTGCTTCTTTATATCAAGATAATACATTTAGAACTTACTTATAAATTACATCCAGTAGAATTTGATATATTAGATGACCAAATACATATTTTAGTAAGTGAATTGAAAATTAAAAAACGCTTAACACAGACAAACAAAATTAGAAACCTAGAAAGCACACAACATTTACATAATCGAGAAAGACCTTCCCCACAAACACATAAGTCCTACAAAAGATTCGAAAACCTAAGCGATACAATTTTTACAACTGAAGAAATTTCTTTTCTAAATAAAGGATATAAATACTGCCCAAAATTTAAATTTACAAACAAAATTAAAGATATATTAGCTTCTGAATCCGAAATTGCTTCCAGATCTATAAGGTAATATGAAAGATTAAAAATATGTGAATTTTTAAGAAATTTAACTTCAAAATATGATAAACATCAAATTAACGAAACTCAAATTTTTAAATCTGTTCACCATAAAATATTAGACAATGATCTAGTTTTTACTAAGGATGATAAAGGAAATACAACTATAGCTATAAGTAGGGACGCATATAACACTAAAATTAATGATTTTATTACTGCAGAAAATTAAACAGAAATTAGGAGAGACCCAAGAAACGCATTTCAGACAAAACTAAAAAATGAACTTAAAAATGTGTCTCTGTTTAGTCAACAAGAAAAGAAATATCTTTTATATAAAAGCCCGCAACCACCAAAAATGTATGGCTACCTGAAAATTCATAAGCCAAATATGCCGATGAGACCAGTAGTTAGCTATGTTAATACACCTAATCATAAGATAGCGAGAAAACTGGTTTCACTTATTAGAGAATACAATTGCTTTCCAAAATATTCAGTTAGGAATTCTTATAAACTTACACAAAAATTAAATAACTTAATTATTCCCACAAATAGAAAATTAGTCTCGTTTGATGTTTGTAGCATGTATTCTAAGATACCCCCTAGGGAATGTTTACCTCTATTAGAAAACGTTTTCATAGAAAAGAACGTAAATGTCATAAAAAGACAAGAAATAATGAATCTTTTTAACGAATGTATAAAACAAAACTATTTTAAATTTAATAATAAAATATATATGCAAAATGAAGGCCTACCTATGGGTAGTCCGTTGCCACCTTTATTAGCCAACATATTTATGGAAAACTTAGAAAACCAAATTTAAACATCAGAACTTTCGCATAATATTGTCTCTTGGTACAGATACGTAGATGATATTTTAGCATGTTTTCAAGGTAGTCATACAGAATTAAATGAATTTTTGAATTTTATATAATAACTTTCACACAAATATTAAGTTTACTTTATAAGAAGAAGCTAACAGTTGTATAAATTTTTTAGAATTAACAATTAGAAAGTAAGAAAATAATTCATTTGATTTTTCAATACATAGGAAACCAACTTAGACTGACACAACCATACCATACGATTCATGTATCCCTTTTTCATAAAAGCTGCCAGTCTACCATTCTATGATACCTATGTCACAAAATAATTTTTAACAAGAAATTTTAATAATTAAGCAAACAGCATTTAATAATGGCCCCTCTGTTAAAATAATAGATAAAATGATCGAGAGAGAATAATACAAATTATCGATTAATTTAATTTATCCAAATATTAGAGACAAAGAAGATAACATATACGTTTCTATAACTTATTTTGGAACCATTTCAGAAAACATTTCAAAAATTCTAAATACCTGTACAAAAAAAACGTAGCTTTTAAATCTTACAACACGACGCGTGATTTACTATTTAACGCTAAAGAAAAATCTTGTTTCCTGAAAAAAGCTGGAGTTTATAAATTAGCTTGTACACATTGTAATGCAATCTACATAGGTCAAACTTCTAGAAATTTTAACACCCGATACAAAGAACATATTTTTGCATTTAGAAATAACCATGCTGACAAATCTACATTTGCAAAACATATTATTGATAGAGAACATAGACCTACAGTAAATAACCGCATACAGCCACTAAATTTTTATAATGGCAAACGTAAACTAGACTTTTTTGAAGCTTTAGAAGACAAAAAGCACACACACGACAATAGCTGTCTTGTTTTAAACGAGCAAACTGATTTAATGAATTCCCCTTTCTTGGATATTCTTCTTTCTAATTAAATAATTCAAAGAAAATAAATTTAACTATTCTTTCGAAAAAGTTGTAATAAGATAATGAGTTGATGTATGTCAATAATTTCGTTATATAGAGACTGCTGTTATACTGTTATAGTTATTTTTATTGTTATAACTGTTATCATAGTTATTATAGGCTAGTTCTATTTTATGTTAAATATTGACATACATCACGTAGACATTTTGAAAGTCTCATCTGTCAACTTTGTTTCATTTTATTTTGAATTTGATAAATTTTTTGATCAAAACATCATATCATAACATAGCAACAGATCCTTATTTGTAGTTGTCAATTTTAATCTGTCTGAGAATGCTGTCAAGCAGCGAAACTAGTAACAGAAACGTTGAAGAACATTCTAGAACTTCCAGAATTCATAAGGGCCACTTGCTAAAGTTAGCTTACGCACTGGCTACGCCATTCACTTACAAAAGCGAAAACCAACAGTGAAGCCAGAGAAGTAGTCTCCAAGTCTGTATGTAGTCTGAATGCTTCGTTATCCGAAGTGGGGGTAAAGCCGTCGGTTCTGTATCTGATACTATGTTGGACACGTTAAAGTTCGTATTGTTTTAAACATAAAAGTATTTTTATCAATTACCATAATGTCTATTAATTAGCTTACCCATAACTAAGAAGAGTTCGAAACAAAATTGATATATCTAGAAAATATCATGTAAAACATTCTTCAAGGACCTTTTTGTTATATCTCTTAGGTTTCATAACATGTCAAAGCGAAATTGATATCAATATTGTAATTTTGATCAAGCACCAGAGTAAATTCACAGAAGTCTCTAAACAAAGACTTCTATAGAAACGTATTATTTTGCCTGGTATTACATAAGAAATATGATCCAAGTTACTCGGAGATATAGGTTTCCTCTGTTCAGTCTGTTACATAGATTTAATTAAGACTATATAACGCAGTAGCTAATTAGGAACCAGCATTTCCAAAAAAAAAAACAATTCTTACAGCCCCTTTTTATTTTTTTGCCTTAAAAATCAAAATCAAATCACAAATAGTTATTTTAGTAGTCGTGTACGTATCGGTTAATCAATATTATATTACTAAAGAAATCTTGCGTTGGTAAAGTTATTCATTACAACAAATGCTTAAAAACTAGATGTACAGGGTGTGTCAATGATTGAATAAAGTAATGTTGTCGTTTATAGGTAAAACTTTAACATAAAATCTATATATTATATTATATGGTTAATGGGTGTGTGCATTTCAAAATTATTTTGGACTGTATGGCGCGGACCAAAAAATCAGGGTAGTGCAAAGCTGGTATTTTTTATGGAACGCCTGTGTATTATTTGATTTTTGAATTCTATATTCTAAAACTCTATTATTTCAGGTTTGATTGTGTAAAATTCACATTTTTTTTTATTTTTCTTATTTATACAACACACAACGAGGGCTTACAGCCTAAATACTATCGTACCGTGGGTATCGACAAGGAGGAAAGAGGCAACTTGCTAATTCTGGACTTGAAGGTTTGGAGGTTCGGTGCAGAAGGAAAAAAACATGCGCCGGAAGGAATTCCACAACTTGGAAGATGTTCTATGTCTGGTGACCTGGACAGTAAAAGGGTGCATTCGCTCTGTTCCCCTGGTAGATCTGTTGGGGGCAGCAGATGGAGAAACTATGGAAGAAAGCTCCTCTAAGCAGTGCCCGTGCAGATATCTATAAAAGAGAGAGAGTTCACCAACGGAACGTCGGTGGGCAAGGGATGCCAGCCTTTGGGTGAGGGTAGGGTCACCAATGAGACGTATAGCTTTCTTCTGAATGGAGTCCAGGATAACGAGTGTAGAAGCGGCAGCAGCACCCCAGATGTGGGAGCAGTATTCAAGGTTCGGCCTTATTTGCGAAGTATATAAGGTATATAGATTAGCTGGTGAAAAGTATTTGCAAGCCCGGAAGAGGAAACCTAATTTCTTAGCAGCCGCTTCTGCAATTGTTGTGACATGTTGGTGCCAATTGAGATTTCGATCCACAGAAATGCCAACAAGTGAAAATGACTCATTACTTTGAATAACTTGGTTGTTCGTTGTGATGGGTCTATGGCTGGCGTATTTTTTATGAGAAAGAAACCAAGACTGAGATTTGGTGGGGTTTAATTGTACAAGATTTGTACTTCCCCAGTCTAATATTTTTTGTAGATCCACGAAGACAGAACCCTCCATGAGTCTGCGATCCTCATCTAATTGGGAAGTATCACTTTATTGTTATGTACTAACCTATATTTTGCTAGGAAAACGTTTCTATTTTGATCAATGGAAGACTAAGTTTAGCTTTATGCTCCGCCAATAAAAGAGTTGAGATAAAAGTTACATGACGTTTAAAATATATGTTTAAATTGTACCTCCATAATTTTTCGATCAAAAGTGCTATTAAAATTGGTGCCTTTTAAAATTTTATAAGTGTTCACTGCTTTAAAACATTCTATTATTTTTGGACAGGCTGTATATACAAATTTATCCTATGCAGATTATGGTTGTAAATACATCACACAGTCAATAAAAAGTACTTACTTGTCTCAAAATCATATGGGACATTGAGCCATCAGATTTCTGGGACACCCGTACAATATTTGTACACCTAAACCGATTTTTAATCAGTTTTTTGGAGAAATCTAGGTACAGATATTTGAGTTTTATATTTGATGGTTAAATAATTTTTTTCACAATTCTTGCTTTTGGACAAATTTAAAGATAAAACAAAACGTAAAAATATTGATTTGCTGTAAATTCTGGAACATGAATTTTATAAATTGCTTTACTTATTAATCATTCGTTTTTATATCTAGATATATTAAAGAGACATATAAAGTGAAAATGGAAACAGGGAACCTGTAAGTCATTACTGAAAATTTTGATCAATTTGCACACTACAATTAATTAGTAACTAAAATAATAGACAAGACATGAAATTAAATTTTATAGTAGCCTAGTTGGCGGAAGTGGCAACGTCTAATTGGAGGGCTGGTTGATTTACCTCCCAAGGTAGTTGAACTTATCTCAAACTAGCCAACATTTTAAAGTTTAGTCCACTTAGATCATTAATTGGCTTGATACTGTACACCCACGTGTTTGAACACAAGTGCAAACTGATACTAAAATTGTTTCCCAATACTAATTGAGTTTTTAGGATATTGATTGACTAACTCGCATTCTGATTGGTGTATAAACGTTTAGGATATTGATTGACTAACTCGCATTCTGATTGGTGTATAAACGTTTGGCGCTTGCTGCTCATGATCCTTGTGCAGCACATTCGAGTTATTATGGAAATTTCTTCAAAACCATCTTTGAATTCCGGGAATTATTTGTGACGTAATATGACTTTACATGCCCTTGGACGTCATAATACGTTCTTTAAATTATTTACTTCAACAGTATTTAAACGAAATGCTATTTTAAACAGCTACTGAGACAGACTATAAATTGTAAAAGCATTTCCATTGGTCAAATGACCGAAATAGTTTGTAGCGAAATTTTCTTTATTTTTAAAGCACAATGGACACATATACTGATCAACCTAGACATTTTCTAAAATAATTATACAGAGTGTTCATTCGTTGCTGGCGTTAGCTAGATAATATTTAGGAGCTTATAATAATTTGAAAAAAATATTTAATATACGAAGCGCTGCAAAAGTGAAGTGTCGAAAAATCTGGGAAACCTGATATGTAAAAATTGTCTGACCTCAGAAGCATAGTCAGGTGATAATATGCTGATATCAAATGCTGTCTGACAAGTGTTGATTTATTTTCGGGGTTAGAAAATAACCGATTGAACAGAATATAGTCACGAAGGAGCTGTAAACAAGGATCTGCATTCGAAGTTTCTCTAAAACAAAGTAAGGCCCAATAATTGTACTTTGTACGGATAAAATTGATTGGATATCAATATGCTACTCACAGACAGTTTACTAACATTTGGCTGTGCGGCCAGTTCTGGCAACGGAGAACCTTAAATGCGCTGTCCTCATTCGTAACTGTTCTTTTTCTTCCATATCCCGGAATATCTCTTATCCTTCCCATTTTATTAAATCTGTGCAAAGTCCTTGATACCGTAGATTTTGAAATTGGACCAATTCTGTCACAGAATGTTTTATTAAATACATTTCGAGCTTTTTGCAGAGATCTCTTCCTATTGCCAAAACTAACAATCATCAGAAGTGTAATTCTTTATATCCAGTCGTTGCAGAAGTAGTAATAGCTAGAGCAACGGGAAATTATTCATCGTCGTAACTGCCAATGTGACTAGGATTATCAAATTACTCAATGTTTTTGCTATAACATTTGGAATGGACACGCAATAATATGATGCAAAGAAATGTTACCTTCGGTCTTCACCATTTTCTGATAAAAGGGTACGTCAGAGACCTATCAAACTACCTCGATAAATTCGCAATAAAATTATCTATCCGACAAAAACATAAAATACAGGTGTTTATTCTAAAATAACAAGTTATGCCTTCATAGCTTAAAAAATATGACAGATGACAGAAATCTTGAGGCGTGAGTAAATAGTTTTCAAGATAAACATAAAATTTTATTGCAGTCAATTTCTAGTCCCTATGAAACTAAGGCGAAAAAGAGAGTGTTCTCACAATTTTGCCGGACCCGAACAAATGGACATCAGATTTTTCAATTTGGCAATTTTTCGGTTGATAATGGATTTTTGCTCAGCAATTTTTTCAAAACGATGACTTGAGAGGTCCTCACTAGACACATGTAAGTGACCAAGTCAAATAGATATAATAAATGATTAACTAAATAATTGTTAAATTAACATGGCCAGTAGCAAGAAGGTCTCTTTCTTTTATAGGGTATGAAAATGTTGATAAATCCTACTGTTACATCATCCGTCAAGTTATTCATAGATTCCGCTTCCTCACTTGCCTTTAGCAGTTCTGTATTCTTGTTGTATGTGCACTTGGATGAAGTTTCACTTTCTGCATCTGACTCAGAGTCCACACTAATATAATATATATGATGTATCAGAGGCGTGCGGTCTATGGAAGCAATGGCAGCACTTGTCTCTCTAAATATCTCTAGTAAAATCGTATTTATCCTCTGAAATTGTATTTTTCTGTTTAAATTATATTTTTCCTTTTATGAAGTTTGAATCTAGCGGTAGGTAGTTATTTGGAATATTTATTGAGTTGGTCAATGTCACAAACATCAGGCAGGTGCGGCGACGCTGCATAATATGCGTTAGAAACAAGTGCAGAAAATCTATAATCGGAGGTGGGGATCGCTTATTTCCCTCTGTCTACTGTCTCTGTCTGTAGTCCGTGCAAAGGTTGTCGTTTTGTGTATGTAGTTTATATCGTCTACAGCAGGCGGTTTAAAATCCGCTTATGCGAGTCAGTATTGGTCGACTCATGATCTTAGGAGTAAGGTACAATGAAAGTCCCTTTCCCCTGTCCGAAGAGAGAAAAACTCGAGGAATACGTGGGGGCTCTTGGACATAAATAATTCGCACGAAATTTCTAAAAGACATAGTAACAGCAAGTACCATCTGGATTCGTGTATTAAGCTAAAACTTTTCGCTTTAGTGCGTAAATCAAATTTATAACTTGCCCCGACTCCATTTTAACTTTTAAAATAGTTCCCAACTTCAATTATTTCAAAGAAAACCTGCCAATTATGAAGAAGATAATTTAAAATTTATGTCAATAATGTATAGTTTTAAGCAGAGATTTTGTAGTGGCTTTTTCTGATATTTTTACGGTTACCCAACCAGTTAATAACAATGATGTTGATCAATTAAGATAATAAAAAGTTAATTTAAGTGAATACTTACTTTTTATTGGTTGACTTTGACCTAAAGCTTATATTTTTGAGATAGATCTTTAGTACAAAGTTCTGACAGTTTAAATCGATTGCTATCATCTTGGTATCTAGATATCACTATAATTATACAGCTAATGAACTTAATAAAACTTGGTTAGGAAATTTATTTCAATAACAAGCACAAGTAAAAACAACACAATAGTTTTTAATAATTATTTAGAACATAAACAGGGAGATAAATATTAATTAGTCATGTTGAAAATGAATCAATTACTATGCAGTGAATTTGAAAATGGGTCTTAAATGGAAAAATTCTTCAATATAACAATTTATGTTATGTATCTGGCCTAACGCTCTTTGTTTTATTTTGAATATTTAAGTTTGAACGAGCCAAAAGATTTAAAAGTTAGAGAGATTTTTTTTCAGATAATATATATATATATATATATATATATATATATATATATATATATATATATATATATATATATATATATATATATATATACATTATCAAACTAAAGAAAATAATCAAACGGACGGATATATATATATATATATATATATATATATATATATATATATATATATATATATATATATATATACATTATCAAACTAAAGAAAATAATCAAACGGACGGATTTTAATTTTAATGGACAGCACTTCGTATTTTAATTATGTAAGCTAAAAAAATTAATTTAATTACAGATATGTTGCAAATAACCTAAGATTATAACTTAAGTGAAATACAGTTAAATTATTATCATGACATATTTTTAGCAATGTTAAGAAATTATAAAAAAATAAATGGGTTTCTAAATAACCTTTAACTTGACTTCTTGCCCAGAAAAATTTTAGATGAGAAAAATATTAGTAGATTCATTCAGTTCAAAAGACTCACTTCCATCTCTCTGTCTTATCACCCATTTGTTATCAAAATTAAAGCTGGACTTGATATCAATATTTAATACACCAAAACCAGAAATGGGAGCTCAAAATTTCAAAGTTAAAAATGGATAATGAAAAGGTAGCGATTTGATTTGGCAACACTTTTGCCGGCAATTTCTAATCGATAGTTAATACCCTAAATTTTTTTTATTCTGTAGTTCTATTCGTACAGCTCTATCCGTACACCTCTGTAATTTAATGAAAAATACACTGAAATCTTTGACACTCATAAAAATAAAGCCTTTTTCTTACAATCAACTCGATAAGACCTATTACCAGGTCTGCAGACACAAATTTATCAACTTTAATTGACACACCATTAAAATGTAATAACTGTTAATATTTAGCCACATCGGTGTTTAAAATCAGTGAGTCCAGGGAACTATGTTACACTCAGTGGTCATTAGCCGAATGAAAAGTCAAACAGCCTTTTGTCTCTATTGAATACATAACCTATTTCTCGTCATCAAGGTATGTTGCTCATCATTCTCTCGTTTGTTATTGGTCGTGGAAATTTAGTCTTAGAACTCGCGCTTACGAAAACTATAAACTATTTACCGATTTCCGGGAATTTTTAATACAACTACGTAGTTGAGAATATTATTCAGAGAAGCAAAATAGTGTTCTTTCGATTTCTATATTTCTCCAATGAATGAGCTCTTTGTATTAAATGCATTGTGAAGAAATCCATTGGCCTTGCTCATTTATTTTTTTAATTACTAAGATATTTTTAGGATCTAATTTCTACCTCAACCAATGGTTCTTTGTCAGAAGTTAAATCTTTTTACTGTCGGTTAAAAATATTCCTCTTAAAACTCTTCAATAAGAAGGCAGAACGGTGTCTACCAGGTAGCTAATTTTCATAACTTTGTATGACGATATTTTGTTCGCTCAATTTCAATCCAAAAAAATATAGTAGCCATTGAACATTTTCAAACAGTTGGTAAAATTTTTAAAATACAAGCCAGTTTAAAAAGGCTAGCGTAATAAACTTTCTATTTCGAATATGAGAAAGCTGGCCACTATAACACATTGCTTCGCCATTTTGAACACTTACCGCACACCTCTGTGATGTACTATAAATAACTATAAGTTAACTAATATTTCAGTCGCCTTTATATTGTCAACAAGGGAAAGCTAAGCTGTTAAAGAGTGTGTTATTTTGAGTTAATAACTGTACCAGTTACTTAAAAGTAATTAGTCCTGACGCTGTATACAGCTAATTACACACCCAACAAAGTGCCACATAAATGAATTGTTTGTGTAGATATGAGTGAGGCAGGTAATCACATTAACTTATGAGAGTGGGTAATTGCACTGTTATAAAATACTAGTACAATACATAAAAATAGGGTTGTTATTCTGGGTAAGCTGTTGTGTTTTCACCTAAAATGTCCAGCTTATTTTATTTCGATTATCCCACTGCCGTGTCTTTTGTGAGAAAGCACGCATATATTCGGCGAAAGCTCTACGTCCGTTCTGTTTTCTCTTACCCGTCAATCATGTGGGGTATTTCCCCCATATAAACCCAGCATTCACGATGCGAAATGTTCATACGTTGATGATGAATGGAGCTGGACGGTCTTCTAGCTAGTCTATAGTATCCGGTTCCTTTATAATAGGCAATGTCATTGTCTCCCTTTCCTTGTGTAGTAGTTCATTACATATATTTTCTAGCAATATAATAGAGAACCAACCGAAAGGTGTGGGAGGATATTATGCAAGAATCGATCACATCAGTAAGTCAGTCAGAAGTAGGTCATGCAATAATATGTAAAACAGAAGAAAAAATGTTTTTTTTCTTCAGCTCCATTGAAGCCTGAATAAAAATATGACTCTCTCATATGGTTTATAAAGGAAATTTTTATGTTTTATTGTACAAAATATCCCAAATTCAGCACTTTTATTAGGCATCTAAGTTACGGCCAGCTTTCGTCAAAAAGTAGTAACATGTACCCATGAGCTCAGTTTAGAGCTCTTTACTTTGGATTAAGATACATAGTGAAATTGTCAACTTGCTTTTTTTAACATGACTTTTAACCTCTTATTACAATTATGATTATCACAGTCTAAATACGATGTCTTCTTGTGTTCGGATCTATCACTGTCTGTCTCTAGGAGTTATTTTTAGCGAATTTTTGTAGCCAAAATTTGCTAATGAAGATATCGCAACTTTTAAAGAATTTCTTTCAAATGAGTGCGAACTAGGACCACTGGAATCCGAGGTCAGTTCAACTTTTGTATATTGATACATATACGCACACACACACACAGATATGTATATATATATATATATATATATATATATATATATATATATATATATATATATATATATATATATATATATATATATATATATATATATATATATATATATATATATATATATATATATATATATATATATATATAGGATGACACATTGAAAACGAAACAGACCGATTTGTCCAAGGAATTTTTTTTAAAGAAACGCTGAAACACATCAATTTTAATATTGAGGGGGACATGTTTTGACATAAAACTCAACTTTGTCACATAAACTCCTTAAGGGTGATGATAATAACGGTTATATTTTAAATACGGAACATGAGTCGACTGTTACATCATTTGAAGCTCTTTCTTTTTTGAATTCAGTACACAAATTTTTTTGGAGGTTTTATCAACTCGTTTAAAAATTATTCACAGTTGAAGATGCAAAAACTCATTTCATTCATTCCGATAAGAAATGTCCTTATAGTCAATGTTTTGTTGGCTTGTAAACCAAAATTGACTATCAGAAAATTTCTTATCGGAATGAGAGAAATGAGGTTTATTATTTCAGTTTATCGATCGGTTTGATACTTGATAGTACTACCGAAAATTACTTTCACAATGGTGTATTCTGTAGAGGAAAGAGTTGACATAATTACTCTTTTTTTTCAAAAACGATGACTGTGCCAACCGTACCGCAAATTTGTTTAATGAAAGTTTCGACAAAGTGGTTCAGTAGCCAACAAAAAACGGGATCCTCAACGTAAATTTCCGGTTAGAAATAAGACTACTGAGATTGAAGTTTTAGGACAAATTGCTGCAGACCCAACTGTAAGCACGATAAACTTGGCCACTATTTCAAACATCAAAAGAAGAACTATTCAGCGAATATTGAAGTTTAATAAATTTCACCGTATAAAATTCATCTTTTACAACAACTGAATGAAGATGATTGTGATCGGCGGCTGAAGTTTTGTGACGTTGTGCCTGCACGAATAGCTGATAACGGGAACTTTCTGTTCAATATCTGTTTTTCAGGCGAGTGTACGTTTTTATTAAACTCTACAGTCAGTCGCCACAATTGTCGTTATTGGGCAGATAATAATCCAAGAAATTTTCACGAAGTCCACACTCAAACTCCACAGAAATTGAATGTCTGGGCTGGCATTTTTGGAGACTGTTTAATCGGACCAATTTTTCTTGATGGCAATTTGAGTGGCGAAACCTATTTAGTGTTACTAGAAGATATCGTTTACCCTCGACTAATTCACATTGTTGAAAATGATGATCGCTATCAAGAAAATCAATTAGTGTTTCAGCAAGATGGAGCTCCTCCGCATTTTTCACAACGTGTTACGGAGTTTTTGAACAAAGAGTTTCCAGGACAATAGATTGGGCGTACAGGTGCTATTGAGTGGCCCCCTAGATCACCGGATCTAACTCCTTTAGACTTCTTTATATGGGGCCATTTAAAGAGTAGAATTTACCCAACAGAACCGGAGTCTCTGGAAGAATTAGGACAACGCATTGTTGAAGATTGCCCTCTAATAACTCCACAAATGCTTCAGAATGTCAGAGCTCGTTTTGAACAAAATTTGTACTTTTGTATGGAAGCTGGTGGTCAACAATTTGAACACTTACTTAACTGAATAAACATTTTTGAACGTTTGGTTTTGTTTTTTAGCTTTTTTAACAAAAAATTGACTAATCAGTGCATTTCTTATTACAATGAATGAAATACGTACTTGTAACTCCAACTGTGAATAATTTTCAAACGAGTTGATAAAACTTCCAAAAAAATTGGTGCGCTGAATTCAGAAAAGAAATAGATTTCAAATGATGTAACACTCGACCCATGTTCCCTATTTAAAACATAAGGGTTGTTATCACCACCCTTAAGGGGTTGATGTGAGAAAATTGAGTTTTATGTCAAAACATGTCTCCCTCAATATTAAAATTGACGTGTTTCAGCGTTTTTAAAAAAAAATTCTCTGGACGCACATCGGTCTGTTTTGTTTTCAATGCGCCACCCGATATATATATATATATATATATATATATATATATATATATATATATATATATATATATATATATATATATATATATATAGGGCAGCCCACTGAAAACCAAGTGGCAGCCATAATTGCCGTGAAAATATTTTGCCGAAAAAACCTGACGCATATCAAGTTTGCTTGTGATGGGGCCAACTTTCGACTAAAAAAGTATATCCCAAACTTTACCCTCCTAAGCGGGTGTGTCATTTCTCAGATTTTTTGAAATGGGAATAGGGGTCATATAATAGCTTGTTGAAAATATCTTTTGATTCCCTATACATTGTTTTTTTATTTTGGAAATTCGGTCTATTCGTTAGATATGGATTCTTGAAATATTACTAATGCATTTCCCGAGAAATTCGTAATGCTTGAGTTGGGCCTCGCCAGCGTCCATCACAAGATCAAAATGTTGTTATAGGTTTGCGTAGGTAACAAAAAGTCATTTAGATTAAGGTGCTTAAAAAAACATGAGCAAAATATGTCTTGTGATAACGCATTCTTAATAGCAACTTTTTGTGCCTACATGTAAATTGACGTAACTCGATCGATGAAAAATTCAGTTGTGATTATTGCTTCGCATTGTTGAGTGGATTTTTATGATCAGTCATTGTGGTGTATTCAATTGCCGAAAGAGCTAAAATTGTAGAGGTTTAAAAAAATCATGAAAACTCAAACAAAGTAGTTTAATAATCTGCATCCGGATAGGCCTGTTCGTCATAAGTAGGTGCTAGAGTTGCTACACAAGTTCTATGAAACTGGATCAGAGGCTAATAAGGAACTAAATCCTGAACGTGAATTTCTTATGGTGAATGAAGTCAAGCCTGGAAGTTATAGGTCAAGTTAGTGCATATCTAATATTAGGTACACGAACATTAGTTGAGATTATTAATCTACGTAGAACGACAATTCAACGAATTCTGAAAAAAATTATGTTTCACCCATATAAAATCCAGCTAGTCCAGGAACTAAATAAAGATGATTATCATCGGCGCTTGGAATTTGGCGAAAATATTTCTCAAAGAATAATTCATAACAGACAATTTCCTTTTAACACTGGTTTTTTCGACGAAAGTTCTTTGTTTCTGAATGGCAATGTAAATCGTCATAATTACCGGTTCGGGTCAGATGAAAACCCCCCGTGTTCTCCATGAAGCCCACACTGAACCACAAAAAATAAATGTTTCGGCGGGTATTTTTGGTGATCATATTGTTGGACCAAACTTTATAGACGACACCTTGACAGGAGAACGAGATTTGGAAATATTGAAACCCTTGGCTTATCCTTTGCTAATTGACATTGCTGAGAACGACGAGAGATACTCGGAACAACATCTATTTTTCCAACAAGATGGTGCTCCACCGCATTATGCCGTTACTGTTCTTGGATCACTTTGCCGGCTAATGGATAGGTCGAAGAGGTACCTTTTAGACTTTTTAATAAGGGCATTTAAAATCAAAAGTGTATGCTACCGAGTGCGATTCGTTGGAAGAGTCAAGTCAGCGCATTATTGGTGAATGCCGGAGAACCACTCCTGAAATGGTTGCAAATTTTAGGCAAAAATTTGAACAAAATTCATACAATTGTATGGAAGTTGGTGGTGCTCAATTTGAATATTTATTGGATTAAAGTTTAATTCGTTGGTATGTTGGTTTAGAAGTATGATTGGTCCTAATTATTTTCAACATTTGCTTCGATACTATGCTTTTTAAGTGAAACGATTAAGTTTTTTAATTTCTCGGGAAATTCATTAGTAATTTTTCAAACCTCCATATCTTCTAAAAAAAGTTCGGGACGCAGCAAGTGTGTTATGGTAGTGAATTTTCATAAAAATGTTTTTAATAGCAAATATGTGTTGTTTTTTATGAAATCAGGCATCAAATTTGGTTACCAGTATAACCTAAGAAGAACGTGCCAAGTTTCATCAAAATAACATTATTGTTTGAAAATGTACAAAATTTTCCGAAAGTACACTTAAAGTATTCCCGAAAAACTCGTTTTTTGGTCAACCTTATAGGTTAATAGCAAATTAAGCTATTCAAATATGAAGCATTTGATCAAAATTCGCTACCATAACGCACTTGCTGCGTCCAGCATTTCTTTTCCTACAAACATGCATTATATTTCGATGGAAAATGCAAAAATGCAATAACATAAGGCGTGTTTGATAAAAAAAAATAAAATTTGTATCACCAACGACTTATGGGCCACCTGTGATTGTAGCACTAATTTTTTAAGATGTAGCTCAAGACACCTTATAATTAATGTATACAATTCTTTTACATATCTTGTATAAAAGCGGATATATTGAGCTTTATTGATTTTTTACGAAAATTCGACCAAAATTATATACCATTAAATGATAAACTCTATAGTTAAGGCTACTGCCAAGCATCAGAGAAAGGGTCTATTTGAAATGAATTTTCTGGAAATATTTTAGTAAAATGAAGGAAAGTGACGGTTGAAACAAAGACTTTAGGGTGTATAGAAGATTCTTCTTGAGACAATTTCTTTCCATAGCCCGTATTAGATTCAAGTTAATCGCCTAAATGTTGCCAATTTTGACGTTTTAAATCGCAACTTTGACATTTTGAAGAAAACCCCAATATATTTTTCTTTAATTGCCTATAACTTTTTTGTCTTTTGACCTGTAGAGCTAAATTTTGGTAAAATCCTACAATTTAAAGTCACACTAAATCTTAAAAACCTTACCAATGTCTATTACGCTCTTGTTTATTGGGTGTTGTTATACTATGTTTTTTTCGTATGGTGCAGTCCAGTATAGCTGAAAATTAATACAGCAGAAAAAATCATAAGACTATGATTTGGTCTTAAACCAACAAAGTCTTGTCGACCATTTTTTTATTAAATGTAATATAATGTCACCACCATGCCTATATATTTATGAGCGTTTGCGCTCATTTACAACAATATTTTTTTGACTTATGCCCTACGTGGGGTAATCTGAAAGAGTAAGAAACTTTTGCATAGAAATATAAACTTGACATATGGTACGTATTATAGCCTCTAGAAAGGTAATTTATTATGTACTAAATGTCATGAAAATAACAACTTGTGCCTGTGTTATACACATATCACCATATCCAATCATCATTAATATTTCTGTTCGGAGAGTTTCAGTTAAGTATCGCATTATTAGACTAAAAATGAATTGAAATTATCGGAACAAAATAAGGACTAATTTATTAGGAGACCACAAAACAAAACAGAACTCTTAAATTTCACCTTTCACACTGCAAAAATTGGTAGTTGATAAGAAACGATTAATGATACCAAGTACGTTTTAGATAAAAGACAAGATAAGAAATTTAAGATAAGAGTCAGTGAAGAATTCCAGAATAGAATATTTCGTTGTGTGCAAGTGAATGGAGAACATTTTGAACAATTATTATAAGAAAGGGACGTTTATATTGAGCTTATTTTCGAAACTTAAATTTCAGGGTAAACTGTTTAGTTTTAATATTCCGGTATTAAATTTCCACCCTGTATTGAAAAGCTGTAATATTAGACCATACATATGGGGTATCTCCGCATTCAGGAAAATGTGATCCATCGAATTTTGATGAAAAAATGTAGGGTTGCTATTTAAAAAAAATGATAAAGTGATGGGGTAAAATGGTGGGAGTTTAATTATTTTAACTATGTTTACAAGATAATGTTCGACAAATTGGACTCACGTGTCTCAGCGTTTTCTACAAAAACTATTTTTTGCTGAATAATGAATTTTATTCCATAAGTGTGTTCACACTGTATATATTTTTTATATATATCACCAAATATTACAGTTGCGGAAATAGCACAATGTAAAGAATAAAGAATTTGGATTTTTTATCGGTTAAAGGAAAAAGAGAGTTGAATTTCAATTACATATATTGAAGGCATACGTCAAAATTCCAATGAAATTGTCACTAGAGTCTAGGAAGATTATATTGGCTGAAACATATTGCAAGCCCAAGATAAAAGCTATTTGTTTAAGATAGATTATTACTTTCACTGAATTACTAATAGTTTACGATATATATATATATAAATATATATATATATATATATATATATATATATATATATATATATATATATATATATATATATATATATATATATATATATATATATATATATATATATAACAGGATAAACCGAACCTAGATATGAGTTCCAGGAGGCTTAGCTTGCGCTGGTGTATTTTTCATGTCATTAAAATAAGAAATCACAATAAAAACTACCAGATAGTTACCTATTAAGAGTTTTAGAAGCATAAAATGAACTTATATTAATTCACATTAAAATGTGCTTCTATATTAGATACAACATTTAAAGTGTTTAAGAGGAAAGAAGTATGTTAGCTGCTTTGAATTTGCTTGAGTCTTACATGCATGGGCTAGTGACAATAATGTTTTGAAATGTACGTGTCTGGCTTAGCGTACACCATGATACCGAGAATTGCAATATTGTAAACAAAATTATACGAGAAAAATACGCAATATCTACATTTCCTGTCTTATATTGGTTTGTCTGTTCCGTGTAATATCTGAGTACCTTATTGGAGCTGAAACTTAACAGACGAGCTTCTTGTAGGCACCGAGGAGAAACTTTGCTGCTTTATGTCATATGGAAAGATGAAAGTTCTGTTTAACCTAGTGACAAAGATAAGTTCACAGGTCATAGTTTAAGCTATGTACGCACGAACCGAACAGAACTATGGCAGTCAGTTAAAATTTGAACACACGGGGGGGCATATTAAATTTGATTAGATGCCATTGTTATGTGTTGAGTTTTTTGTGACTTCAATTACAGTGAATTTTAGTTTTAAATGTATACCCGTTCACGTGTCTCTAACAAATATGCAGCTGAAAAGTTTCAAGAGAGCTCTGGTGTCTAGAGTTAAACATATCGAGGCAAGCCCCCACCAAAGTACCAATTATCCAGCCAACAAATGGAGACTTAATGTAAGGAAGGAGGGCTTTGACGGATTGTGCAAAAATTGTTTTTCCAATCTCCACCATATTCTTCCCTTTTTTTAAACTTTAGTTATATCGTGCGGATACATATTTTTGTTGAAGTTATAGTTGGATCCCAAACTTTATATTTTAAAGCCGCCACTTTGCTAAAACTAAGTTTTAAAATTTGGATATTCTCATCTGCAGTAGCTTAAATATAATCAAAATTATGTTCTTCCATCTCCACTACCTGAAAGGGTTCTGCGATTCTTGATGATTTGATAACTTCAATGGGGTCTGATAAAATGAAGAATTTTATGGCACGTTTTCTATGTCCAAGTTGAGAAAAGTCGGTATGGCAACTGAAAAAGCTATGGCTGCTGGCAAGAAATTTCTGCTCTACTTTTAAAAACGCTTGAAGCCACTAAAAGGATGAATGCAAATAATGCCATGCGTTTGTTTTGCCCACAGCAGTTATTACTCCATACAATAAGGTGTTTCTTTTCTGTAATGATCCGAATTAACGCTATTGATAAACACGGATTTATTTCATCGCCATCACGACTCCCAAGGCTTTCATTCTATATGTACATAATAGGATGACCCATAACCTCTAAATTTAGTTATTTATTTATTTATTAATGAATTTTTATTACAAAGTATCATTACCTATAAATATAAAATATGAATGCATGGTCATTGCTTCCTGCGCAATGCAATCCGACGTTACAGAGTCATCACACCCACGTATCGTTTGGCACTACAACTCCGCGAACTGGGACGAAATGCGAGATTACTTTTCCTCATTTCCATGGGCGTCTGTCTGCTTCTCTCCTGACCCCTCTGATATCTCACAAAACTTCACCGAAATTATCCAAGCTGGCATGGAATTATTTATTTCACGTACACAGAAAACCTTTTCAGCCCCTCAAAAGCCCTGGTTCTCTAAATCCTGTGACAAGGCCAGACTTGAAAAGGTCAAATCTCACAAAACGCTTCTACACATTCCCAGTCAAGAAAACCGTCAAGCATTTAACGACGCAACAAACCGGCATGTCCGCATTATTTCTGAGGCAAATAACTCGTTTAATAACCACATCAAAAACAAAGTCCTCTCAACCTCCAACGGCAGCAAACCCTTCTGGACTCTTGCTAAGTCTATTGGGAATAATTTCAGCAAGAGCACGTTCCCACATCTTGTCTCAGGGGACAAAATTGTTTCTACAGCCCTGGGCAAGGCTGAACTTTTTGCCTCTCTGTTCGCTGAAAATTCTACTCTAAACCCACCTTTAAATGTTCAACCACCCACAGTCCCCAATGTCGCGCATCAAATGACCGATATGATTTTCAAAACTAAAAAGGTACGAAAGATGCTCTGTTCTTTTAATACCAGGAAAGCCTGTGGCCTTGACGAGATCCCAGCAATTGTTCTCAAAAAATGCGCACTAGAACTTGCTCCTGTCCTGACTCGTCTGTTTCAGACATCTTACAATAGAGGCATATTCCCTAGTAACTGGAAAACTGCTCGAGTACAACCCGTCCCCAAGAAAGGATCCAAAGCGCTTCCTAGCAACTACAGTCCTATTTTTATCCTTTCAGTCGTCTCTTAAGTGATAGAAAAGTGTATCAATACCGAATTACTAAAATTTCTTGAAAAACACAGTTTAATCCACGACAGGCAGTATGGATTCCGTCAGCGCAGATCAACTGCCGACCTCCTTTTCTTTGTCACCCATTCTTGGAACAAGTCTATGAAACTACACGGTGAATCCCAGATTGTCGCTCTAGACATATCCAAAGTATTCGACCAGGTTTGGCACGCAGCGCTGCTTAATAAACTTCCGGCCTATGGCCTACCACCAAAACTCTGTACCTGGACAGCAAATTTCCTCTCCAACCGGACCATTTCTGTTGTCGTGGATGGCCATTCCTTTTAAACTGTATCCAATTAATGCAGGAGTTCCTCAAGGTTCAGCTCTAGCCCCTACTTTGTTTCTTCTCTACATCAATGACCTTCTCTCTAGCACATCCAACCCAGTTCACAGTTACGCGGACGACAGCACCCTCCACTCAAATATACAATATTCTAAGCCTGTCTCTTTATCCAAATTAGATGAGGATCGCAGACTCATGGAGGGTTCTATCTCCGTGGATCTCCAAAAAATATTAGATTGGGGAAGTAGAAATCTTGTACAATTCAACCCACCAAATCACAGTATTGCTTTCTTTCTCATAAGAGATACACAAGCCCTAGACCCATCACAATGAACAACCAAGTTATTCAAAGTAATGAGTGCTTTTCACTTGTTGGCATTTCTGTGGATCGGAATTTGAATTGGCATCAACATGTCACATCAATTGCAGAAGCGGCTGCTAAGAAATTAGGTTCCCACTTCCGGGCTCGCAAATACTATTCACCAGCTAATCTCTAAACCTTATATACTTCACAAATAAGACCAAATGTCGAATACTGCTCCCACATCTGGGGTGCTGCTGCCGCTTATACACTCGCTATCCTGGACTGCAGTCAGAAGAGAGCTATACGTTTCATCGGTGACGGTACCCTCACCCGAAGGCTGCCATCCCTTGCCCACCGATGTGCCATTGCTGACCTCTCTCTCTCTCTCTCTCTCTCTTTTATAGATATCTGCACGGGCAGTGCTCAGAGGAGCTTTCTTCCATAGTTACTCCACCTGCTGTCCCCAACAGATCTACCAGGGGAGCAGAGCGAATGCACACTTTTACTGTTTAGGTCACCAGACAGAGAACATCTTGTGATGCCCGCTCTTTTGTCCCGAGGACTTTAAAGTTGTGGAATTCCTTGCCTGCACATGTTTTTTCTTCTCTCCCGAACCTCCAAACCTTCAAGTCCAGAATTAACAAGTTGCCTCTTTCCTCCTTGTCGACACCCACTGTACGATAGTATTTAGGCTGTAAGCCCTCGTGGTGTGTTGTTGAAATAAAAAATAAATAAAAAATAAGTGATATCAGTTTTAATCCTAGAGACAAAGATGATTCTTTCAGCTTATCATTTAATACTTTTCTGAATGCTACAGGTCTTTGCCAGATAGCTGATCAGCCAACTAGAGTCACAGAGTTTTCTATTTCTTTGTTCGATGTAATTATGCTGTTGGAGGAAATTGAGTGAGATCGGGTTGAAGTGCTGAAGATAAATGGCGAGTGTAATAACTTTGATCAGTATTTGGCATCTTGCATAACTAAAGGCATTGATAAACACCAACCGCGTCTTAAAGTCAAAACAAGGCACTTTAAACATATAAATGCAGATTATTTTAATGAAAATTTAAATGCCATCCCTTTTCAAAACATTTTTGTTGTTTCCGACATAGTTTTAAAGCTAGAAATAGAGACCCAATGTTACTTTAGAAAACATAAATTGAATACCAGAAATAATAGGGCAGTTGAAGTGATTCCGGAATCTCTTAATAACCCGGATGAGATGAATGAATTTTTATTACAACACATGGGAGGAATTGAGCCTGAGAGTAAGATTTTTCATTTTTATAGTTATAATAAAAAATGCAATTTTATTTGACTTTAACACCGTAGCAAAACACGACGCTTATAAAATCAAATTGAATCTAAGGCAGTCGGTGTTGATCATATAAACATTTATATAGTCCTATTATGCATGCCAAATGTTTAGTCCTACTGGACTCATATTATTAATTGCTGTGTGGTCGATGGTACTTTCAAGGGTTTGGAAAACAGCAAAGGTATGTTTCTTTCTTAAGACATTGGATGCAACAACTTATGTTCAAGCATTGTTCCTGTGTTCTCCAAGGTCCTGGAATTGTCACAATATCACTCAGAGTTTTGTAAAAAAACGTAGCTGTGCAACTGGACTATTAAATATGATTGATGCTCTGGATTAAAAAAAAATGTGTACACACCTGGTATTTGTTGAATTTTCACGAGCCTTTGACACAGTCAATTATAAATTGATGCCGTCGGTTTTGCCTTACATGGGTTTCTCTCATGAAGGTATACTGCTCATGAAAAGCTATTTAGAGGGAAGGCGTCAATATCTGAGCACGGCTTTTGGGCAGTCCAGGGAGAGTGCTGTGCCGCATAGAGTACCCCAGGGTTTGATTCGTAGCCCACTTCTTTTTTACATGTACATTGCCAATATAGCTTCCGTGCTTGCAAATAGTCTACGCTGACGGCACATTTTTACGCTGACGATACGCAGATGTACTGTTCCCTTCCTGAAACAGATATGGATTAAGTTGTGAAAAGCGTCGAAACGGACTTGGACTTATTTGTTTAAAATGCAGGGGCGCACAACCTATACATCATGATCAAAAAATCGTCATATTTGCTGATTGGAAACATACTTAATACTACAAATCAGATTACGCTTACCATCAACAATATGGAGTTGACAACAAACAGTTGTGTAAAAGCTTGGGTTTAATGGTGGATAATAAATTGAGGTTTAAAAATCATGTTAATAAATGCATTAGCATTATTGCTATTTTTAATTGTTTCTGTTCTTCTAAAAGTCAACCTATTTCGGTTATTTTCTTCTGTTTTCGTTCTTTGTTGCCGAATTTTTACACGCTATTGCACAAAAAACGGTAGTAAGTGGTTATAGGCTTCCACAGCAACTTATAAGTACACACAGTACTGCAAGAAGAAAGATGTAGAAAGAAAGTGGTGAGCGAAAAGATCTACTCCACTGGGTAATACCATAGATTCTAGCGGCTCATATTCGCATTTGTATAAATATTTTTTTTATATGTTCCAAATTTATGATCTCAATACTTGCAAATTAATTCCATTGAAATCTATTGAAGATAATTGCCACTTCTATGTTCAATTTGATGTTACTTTTGCAAAGGCTGGTGTATACGTGCCTTTAAAGCTGTTAAATTCGATATTTCCATATCTAAGACAATAATTCGAGTAGGCGAATATAACTCGCGAAAAGCTGCATCCTGTATTTGTATTCAGATTGGCTGCCAAGCAATGAATAAAGTTACATTACTTGTTTATGGGACTACAAACAACCTATCTACATCTATAACAACGTCTCTGTAGATATGGGCCTATCTAGCAGTTGTAGTTTCATTATATTGGTCTTTTTTATATCAAAATTAAGTACTCATATCGCCCACGACACGCTTACAGTGTTGCAAGAAAAATATGCGTGTTCACCAGCAGCTGTTACCCGAAATTATTGCATCTACTTAAACGGTGAGTTGTAGAATGTACAATGTATACATACGAGTAGTCATATTAACTTCATTTATGAATTCACCTAATGGACCAAATACGAGGCCTGCTCTAATAATATTAGGACACAAATTTGTATGTTTAGAATTTCTAGCTAGTTCACACAAACTGGATGTCCACTTTTTAGCAAAATAGAAATAAAAAGATTTATTTTGTTTGCGAATGCGATTACTATTTAAGTACAAATGTTGGAAGCCTAATTTTCAGAGGCGTGCAAGATAGACAATTACGTAAAGATCGAAGTCACATTTTAGTTCGATTCACCGAGGTTGTTTGTTATGATAAATGGGCAGCCGTCCTCGTTCAACCAAATACTAAAGACGGGAGAAATAGTACATAAAAAAGAGAGATGATTGGAAATATAGCTAGAAATATTATGCAAAAATTACTCCCGACGAAAGACAGGCCGAGTGTTGTTGCAAGGAGACAGACTAACAATGTAAACATAACGATGAATATATAGCCCAGGTATTAAAATATTTTAAATTGCAATAAAAAGACAAAAAAGGTTAAGATAAAATATCAATGACAGTCATAACTATTGAGATTCAGAAATGTCTTTGAACCCCAAGCTTAACCAATTGCCCGGCGTTTCATTTGATCAAGTTTTTGACTTTTAATTCTACCTTAGCAGACATGACGAATTTAAAATAAACTTTGTATGCTGTAAAACGAAAGTCTTTCCACAGAGGAATTGACGAAGTGGATTCGAATCTATTAAAATGGATGCAAAATATTAAAAAAAAAATTGTTTCGTAATAGAAAGTTGTCTATGTCCTTAAACGTTTTAGAAATGTTTCTATTATTTCACAATGAAATCACGTTTTGAAGAGTGCCTGATCTTCCGTTGTGTGTCTTTTAGATCTTAAGTTTTCCAAGCTTGAACAAGATGCAACATATTTTTGTTATTCTTCACCTAGCATTTTCCGTTTCGCTTAGCCGTCGGATCCTGAAGAAGCGTCAAAAATTGAACAGAAATATAGAGTATGTTGTAGAGCATGCTAGAGCAAACAACACGTATTTTTTACTGTCCCTTTTGTGGAAAAGTCGATAGCCCTAAATGAGGTTCTGAGTTTTGGAAACCAACAAGTACGACTATTACTTCCCCCCAACTAAATTTTTTTTTAAAAAAATGAGCTCGAATTAGGACCCGTAGAACCCTTATCCGGTGTCAGTTTCAATTTATATATACTCAAACCTGCGACCTCCCAGTTCAATTCTAGAGGTTACTCCCTCGCAAACTGATCTATTAGGCCTGTCGAGACACACACACACACACACACACACACACACACACCCACACACACATATATATATATATATATATATATATATATATATATATATATATATATATATATATATATATATATATATATATATATATATATATATATATATATATATATATATTTAAATGATAAGAGTCAGTCAGATAAGACTGTCAAAATTTTTGTACTACAGAATAATGTTTTTTGGGAAGTTTTGATTTGAAAGAAGAAATGGTTTTTGTATGAAATGGATTCTAAATATCCAGGGTTGTAGCAGGAATGTTGGTGTGAATGGGAACCGCAGCTGAAGAAAAACTTAAGTTGAAAATTAGAAAGTGACAGAGCAAAATAATTGGACATTTAGACGTTTCAAAATCGTGTCCCAGTGCAAGCACAAGCATAGCTTTTTTGTACGACATAATGTATAATTTGAGTTACTAATAAATAATATATAAGTCGTTGATAATATATATATATATATATATATATATATATATATATATATATATATATATATATATATATATATATATATATATATATATATATGTATATGTATCCAACCGCTAACTTAAAAAATAATGCACCGATTTCGATGAAACTGGTAAGTGCCTTTCTTTCATTAATGGCTTGGATGAGTTCGTTAGCCAGGAAAATCGGACAAGGTTTTCCGAAAAAATTTTAAGTTCTCTTTCGATAAAAAAAAAATTCTCCGAAAATTACCAAGTTATTTTAATGAAATTTACTGGATATATTGCCTTGAGAAAGACCTTACTACACACCAAAATTCAACTTTCTAAGCTTATAGTAAATTAAGTTTTTTGATTTTTGAATTTTCTTTTGAAAAAAAATTTTTTTCCTAAAATTACAAAGAATGTTGAATGGCATTTGGCGGATATGTTGCCTTGGGAAAGGCCTTACTACGCACCAAAACCTAACTTTCTAAGTTTTTCTAAAAGTGAGTTATCTAAGTTTGAAGCATTTAATAAAGATTCACTAGCATAACGCACTTGCTGCGTTCCGAATTTTTTTTGTTTTTATCTTGTTACCAAAAATTTTGTCTTCACTTAGTTGTTTTAATCTTTTTATTCTATTGTACTTGCGTGTGGAGTGGGGACTTCAACTTAGGATTTTATATGCAACTGTTTTTGTTTCATAAGCTGCGAACGGTGCAGTTATTGATAGGGAAAGCTTCAATTTTTTTCAATAAATACAGTGTTGAAACATTTCTTAGAGAGAGGAATGGATAAATTTACGAAAAGTGATCGTTATACCAATATGCTATTAAGTCATAATACAAAAAAACTCTGAATGAATACTGCTGTGTCTAATCAAACATTCCTATGAAATAAGGCTTTTACATCGCTTCTGAATGTTTGAGGATAAAAATTAGGTAGAAATATCTACTAAAAACGTCAAGCTAAGTGCATGTAAATTATCCCTTTAAGACCATATTTGCATGCTAACTGCGACCCCGCAAACAAGTTTTCTTTATTGACAATAAATTCCTAATAAAACTGTCTAGCAGGACTAGCTTTACACTTTACATCATAACAGATGTTAAAGGAGTTCTGCAGAATAATAATTGTAGATCTTAAACCAGCAAATTTTTAACTTAAAAAAAATTGACAGAAGTAATTTTAACAATGCATAAACTTCTATAGTCTAGTAGAAACCCATATGGTTTTTACTGACACTATAACCCATAAGATAAATAACAGGGTACACTTAATAGAATGAACAAACAACTTGCGAATTTTATGAGTTTAGAGGCCACAGTTTGACAGTATTTTCATCTGACTTTTCTTCTGCAGGTGCGTTAGCCATTTTTAGAATCCTTGTGGTACCGGTCCAACCACTGGATGCGTAACTTAGAGAAAAATACTACCAGAAAATAATTGATGAAAAATGACACTACAAAAATAACACCCTCCCACCTAGTATCTCTGGGCAAGTTGTACAGTAGAACCTTTTGTCAAAATAAAATGAATACCCACTCAACACAGCAAGAGCAACTGCCAGGAATTGAACACGGACACGTAGTAGACAAATACTCGTTTTTTTACACCACAGTCTGTCTTGTCCCTATAATGGCCTACAGCGATTGTAGGTAAAATTCCAGATGAAAGTGCAAACAAACTTTGCCTTATAAGCTAATTAATTGTTGTTGCCCTGACTTTATAAAACCGTTCCATACTAAAGACAGACGTAGAAACTATTCCTCTGGCTTCACAAATGCAGCGACAGCGGTTACAGAGAAGAAAACAAACATTTATGAAGCCAGAGAAATAGTCTCTATATCTGTATGTATTATGGCTTATAACATTAGTTGTAAAAGTTAATTGTGCAAAATGTGAGTTTAAGTAAAACAAAAATATAAAAATAAACCGATTTTAAAAGATTAAAAAATAAAAATATATTACGTACATCCGCGAGTCAGCTTTTTGGCCAACTCAATTTACTTTAAAATTTTTTTCAATTACTACCCTAATAAAATACATTTTAACTTTCACGACTATAAAAATATAATAACAAAATATATTAATGTGTGTGTGTTTCTGTCTGTGTTGTATCCTGATGGCCTCAGAAACTAGGTCCATTAGCCACAAACTGTTGCATTAGACAGACGAGAGGTAAGCAAAGGTTTATGACTAACAATACTAGCAACAAAATTGAGGGTTAAACCATACACATCGCTTAATAAACACCCACAGATATAGTTATATAGTTCCTATAATTAAATTTGTATCATTATTTGTTTTCCATATATATATATATATATATATATATATATATATATATATATATATATATATATATATATATATATATATATATATACATATATATTATTTGTTTCCTTTGTAGTTTCTTTTAATGAATTATGATAAAAAGGAAAAACCGGGATACAAGAGTGCAGGTCAGGGACCCGCCAGAACTTCTCCACTCTCTCAAAACAAACAGGACTAGGCCACGGTAGGGTGGTTAAGAACATAGAGAAAGACAACAGGAGCTTATGTTAATAGATGCACAATATTTTTGTTACTTAACCTACGTAAATAAATATGTTAATGTAAATGTGATGCAATAATAAATAATAGCAAAGTGACTAACCTGACCTGATTTGTGGCGAGCAAAAATTGAACACTGCTCCACTGGACGGTTGCTCATTTATAGTTTTTCCAATATGAGTGGCCACTTATTGTCTTAAAGGTACTCTGAAGATGCCTTGAAGATGTAGGTGTTTTCCTATTGATTCTGGTGCCACTATGATGTACTCGGTGTTTACATGTTTAAAATTGTTATTTTGTTAATTTTGGAATATTCTTGTTTATAGTTGTTGGTTGGTATTTGAAAGTTTATAAGCTTAACATCGCACGGGTTGTTTTCATTAAACGTTGTTGGATTGTCGTTTTTACAGGAATATAGCTGGTTCTTTAGGCGTCTAAATTCTTCCAGTATACATATTCTTTGCTACTGAGGATAAATTTGGTCCTTGGGATATTCATTGTGAATGTATATGGATCTTTAGGTACAGGCATGGTATACAATTGTTGGTACGTATAGTCTGTATAGTCCGACTCAGCAATTAAAGGCATGTCTATTTGAAGAATAATTTGGAAATCAATTGGAAATGTTTTTATTTTGAATATCTTTTCATAAAGGGATAAGTCATTTTCAGCTATTAGTCTTGAATTTGCTATACAATTTTGGATAATATTTAATTTTTTACTTATACATTTTAGTTTTAGTGTTGATGTGTTATAAGGTGTCACGAAGTCGTTAATCCTGAAGAGATTTGCTGGTCTAATTTACCGTCATAGCCACTGCATTATGATACACCATAAACTGTAATTATCATTTGCGAAGGTTGGAATATTTTACAACATTTTCCGTAGAGTAATATACGAAATCCGGTACGTCGAACATAATAATTAGTAGGACGGCGATTTTGAAAAGATCTGTGGCCGGACGGAACGCCGACGGAGAGTTGTCAGTTCTAGAATTCCCGCGAACAAGCGAGTACATCGGCCGCCAGTAAGTGGAATTGTAAAGTACGTGAGGTTTAAGAGAAGGAGTCCGCATCAGGAAGAGAACAGTATACCGGCAAGCAGAAACATTGGCGAGGCCGCCGATTCAAGAGGCCACCGCCGCAGCGTTTGTTTAGTGAGCATCGTCACCGGAGAGGACCCCAGGTAGGTGAAAGCCTGATACTATATAGCGAGCCCGTAGTAGGATCGTGAAACGGCTCGCAACGACACTGGGAACCTTCGAGAAGACCGTTCCTTCCCTGTTTCCGTGGGCGGGCTGCTCGGGGGGTTAGGGGCTGCATTCCGAAGTTGCGATTGCTCCCGGGACCGCGGAGGCACTCGGCCGCACGAAGGTGTTGCGAGTCGCCCCTGCTGTAGTGATTGCACTATCGGGGGCAGTTAAAAACAACCCTTCTGGTGGTCGCCGCCGTGTTTCTGAGGGAGGGTTGTAACCAGGATATTCCTGGCCTGTGGTAGATTCGTATTGCAGCGACTGCGCTGGTCCGGATCGAAGCAGCCTGGCGTCCCGATCTGTGCGCGGCCCCGTTTGGAGGAGGTGTAAATCCGGGAACAGGGGTGGGGATCTTCCGCACCGAACAAGGTTCCCCAAGCGTGTTAGTGGAGCGTATGAATGGTGGGCCGTAGATAATACTTTTTAGTGCCACATATTTTAGTACGCAGCTAGCTTAGCTTGGTGTAGTGTCCGACACCCCCTGTAGGTTACACCCCGCTTGGGAATACCCGCTATCATTCACCACCCTTGCCACCACCCTGCACCGCTTAAATATTGCCGATTTAACCCCTCCTAACCCGCGCGTAGCTTTGATAGTCAAATAACCACCTCTGCCTCCTCATAATTACTTAATTCCCTCGTAGCAGGACTCCGTTGTTTTCTGTTTTAAATAGTTAGTGAATATATTTTATTTTAATTTACTCAGCATTTCATTTAAATACTCCAGAATATCCACCCAAGTAAACTTTAACAATAGATCTCTAATTAAGACCATAACTAGTAGTCCCGTGGGACTTCGTCTTAACTTAGGAGGACCCTGCCTCCACTAGAATCTACCCTGGGCTTGTGTGTATGTCGACAGTGACTTGGGAAGGTGGTGAGTAACCCGAGAGAGGACGCATACTCTCTAAAGAAAACTCTATAGGCGTTGGCACTCGAGCATGATCCCGTAGGAAAGCCGTGTCCTGGAAGTTATCCCGGAAATTCCTCATATTAGGGAAAACTAACATTAACCCCTCAACCACGCCAAGTGGCCGTTACAAAGTATTTCGAGAATCTTATTGTATTTTCAGTTGTAAGAATGATCTCTTGAACATTGTTTAATAAGTAACCTATCTATATCAACAATTCCAATTGTTTTCCTCTATGAAAGTTAGTAAGCTGAGTAAATAAATAAATAAACTAGATGAGGGTTGTTGTACAAAGAATCTAGTTCTCGAAATTTTGCTCGACGTATCAATTTGTTGTGGATAATTTTGGTAATTAGTATTAGAGTTGTAAGGAAATCTTCTAAAGGAATTTTTATTTTGTTAAGGAAAGTTATGCCTTTCAAAATTTTGACGGAGAAAGTTGGCTCTTTGAAAATTTGAATGTGGTGCCTGAGGGAAATTATTATGTGGCTAAAAGCGTGTATAATTTGTTTGTAATGGACTTACACACTGTACCTTATAAAAATTTGCTGCATTATTTCTCCGCAACTATGATTTTTGTTGGCTGCTTTGTCGGTTATTATTACTTTTATTACTCAAGTTAGGTTTTTGTAGTATTTGGTTCTGTATTACTAGTTTTCTTCCGCTGATATGAACTTTAATTGTTGTTTGATGCTTTGTGTGGTCGTGGATCTTGCAATAAACTTCCTAACTCGTCTTCTCAAACAGACATATATATATATATATATATATGTATATATATATATATATATATATATATATATATATATATATATATATATATATATATATATACATGTAATATGTAATCAAAATGTGAAGATGTAAGGAAATAGCAAACAACTTACAACAGGAACTGAAATGGTTCTGCTTTGCTTCGTTTTCAGATGATAAGCGTCTTTCTTAATCTTAGTGTTTTAATTTATTTTAATGTTGGACTATTTCCGCGACTAAGGCCAATCTCCTCCGCCCAGGAGCAAGTTTTACCCTACTATCCTGGAAATTTTGCCGACCCCCGGCCTTTTCATAAGAAAAAATAGGATATTTAACGTGCTCAAAATTGCATAACACATTGGACGGACGGCTT
This sequence comes from Tillus elongatus, assembly GCA_964006375.1. Lineage (NCBI taxonomy): Eukaryota > Metazoa > Arthropoda > Insecta > Coleoptera > Cleridae > Tillus > Tillus elongatus. Next base: position 103,257,799 of record OZ023269.1, on the reverse strand, counting down.
TACGCCCCACCAGAAGGGACGGAACGTGCAGATATTCAACTTGATCAGATACAATGCCACAACCTCGGTTGATTTCACTTGTACAGTATGTACTGAAAAAGCGAAAAGAGAGCTGCTAAGTATCAAAACACTAAAAATCAGTCTGCTTTTGGTTCTTCAGCCAAATACTAACGACTGTGCCCGTTAGTTTTTTGGTTAAAATCATTTACTTTTTAAAAATGTACGTTATTTATTATTAAAAAAAAAACTTAACTTTTAACGTGAAAATGACACAATAATAAAATTGTGAGGCTGACTTGTGGCGAGAAAAAATGAATACTGCTACATTGGACAGTTGCTTATTTATAGTCAAAAAGGCGAGGCCATTTGTAGTATTGAAGGTGCCCTGGAGATAAACTAGCTATAGGCATTTTCCAAATTACAAAATTTTTGTGAAAAAAAATCAAAGCTACAATCTGTGGAACAAACAAAATATGAGACATTCATTAAAAAAGATATAATGTAAATATGTATTTATTAGGTAAAGAACATACTGTGTAGAATAGTTATATATGTATTGGTGCTTAAAATACTTAGATTACATTATGTATTTTTGTATTTCATTAAGAAAATATATAGTTTCTCAAACTACAATGTATTCGCTTTAATTACATATATTTTAAGCGGGCAGAATATACGGAAAAGAAGTTTTATTTGCTACACAAAAACGGTGATTAACATAGGTATTATATGTTATAATTTGGAGCCTCGGTGGTACAGGAGTAAGAACGTGTGCCTCTGAACCGAAAGGTACTGGGTTTGATTCCCAGAGATTTCCTTTCACATTTTCAGTACAAACTGTAATAAATTACAAACAACCGAGGTTCTGGCAATGTATTTGAGAAATTTGAATGTCTGCACGTTCCGCCCATCGGAGGGGGCGTGAACCCGTCGGGCCCGTGTCCATGCGATGTTGGGCACGTTGAATATCCTTACCCTCCTTACAGTTGGGCAGGGGTTCGGCAAAATTTCGAGGATAGTGAGGTGAAACTGCCCCTGGCGTCGGTGATTGACCATAGTCGCGGAAATAGGACAACGTTAAAGTTTAAAAAAATATGCATTTGTACCTTAATGGCCTGCAAATTGCGGCCCGCTTTATATAACGGCATATAATCCTAATTTTGTAAGTGGCCATTATTGATAGGCTTTACTGCATTTTATGAACAGCCGCCTCGTCCATAAAATGTTAAAAGTAAAAAACCGGAAACTTAGCAATAGGGGTAAAAATCTATCAGCTGTTGATCCTGCTCAGATATAATGAATAAAAGATGAAATGGATGAAGTGATTTTGTATCCAAATGGGCCAGTGAATTCTTCGAGACGAAGCAAAGTATTTAAGCTGAAATTATTGAATCACTGAATGCAGAATAATGTGATTATAATACTTATCCAAACCTTTTACCCGCTTATACAGTTCACAACTTACCAAGTAATCCGGAGTTTGAATTCGCCCATAATTAACAAAAGAACAGACGTAATAAATTTTTTAGTCTTTAATCCCAAATAAAGTTAGCACGAAATGATTATAAATCGCTGTCTAGCTCAAACAAAAAAATATAAGATGATAAAAGTGTCAAGAGTTGCTTTTCAAATTTCTCAAGTTTCAGAGCAATTGCAAATAAAGCAATTTTTTCGGCGGCAAGATATTTCGGTGATAAATTGCGCTTTACATTTTTATTCTCAAATTGATTATATGACGTTCTCGGCCTGTAGCGGGCATTCCTGCATGTTGCAGAACGTTAGTTTGCAACATGCAATGAGGAGCGAATTACCTTAAACGATTTTTTAACCTTTCCATTACCTAACCTTAAATATTACGTTGGGATCATAGAGGGTACAAATTTTGCTCCTAAATTTTCAAATTTCAAGGGATGGAAGCAATTTTATTCAAAAATGAGCTATTAGTCATGGCTGAAGGACGAATTTAATTATTTTCCACATATTTATCCGTTTCCGCTTAGTATATTCATTCGGTGCATTTATGGCTAATACTTTTTTATTATAATGTTCCCTACATACAAGCTTATTACATTTATTCCAAATTTTTGTCGAACTACTGCTTTTTTTTCAACTTAGAGAGATGGTAGCGACCAGAACTGATATTAGCATGCTGAATTTTATGTTAGCTCTCAGCCACTTTTCTGAATTACATTTAGGAATTATATTATGCCATCTCAGATTCTTTCCAGTTCCATTAGAAATAATCATCTCTGACTTGACATTTTTCCAGCTTGGATTTATAAGTACACATATTTTATAGACATTAATACCAGCCATATTTAGCAAGTGGTAAAAAACTGAAACTAACCAACGACTTGTGTCAAATACTACTTCAGCAGCTTATCGAGCCAAATTAAATCAATGTGTATCTATCAATTAAATAATAAACACATAAAGACTTGGAGACTACTTCTCTGGTTTCACTGTTCGTTTTCGTTTCTATAAGTAAATAAAACAACAGCCAAGCTAGAGAAGTAGTCTCCAAGTCTGTATGTAGTATGGACCAGTTTCACCAAGTAAGGGCAACAACAATCAATGAAATAATAAACAACTCGTCTGACCAGTCAACACGTGTAAACCCAAAAGATTTAAATTAGACACATTAACTTCTTCTTTAAAAAAGCCTACGTACTGAGAAATTCCCTCGTGGAGTAAAATGAATCCGTTAATAAAAACTCAAACAAAATAGATTTAAAGTCGTCGTTGAGTCTGATTTTCACTCGTGTGGGCATTTTGTGATAAAAAAAACAACTCCAAAATAATACGGATTATTCCGACCCACCCCCACGCGCGAGTATTGCTAAAATATGTCACCATTATTTTGCAGGTTATATTCGTGCAAATCGCCACTGGTCACAAGCTAATGTTTTCTCTGCCTAATAATCAACACCAATTGGTTTATATACATACATTGAAGTGGAGAATGTAATTTTTTTTTTGAAAAAGTTAGCGATATTGACAATCCAAGCATACCCTCAATGCACCTTGGGGGAGAAAGAGCTTGTTTTCTTGCCCCAATGTTTTGCAGGTGGATTGATCCCACCCTCGCTAACTAGTCGGATTTGCTAATTAGCGTTGAAACCAGAATATGTTGAAGATGTGGACTGTATCTATAAGTCTAGGTGCACTGGATTCCAGAAGATTTCAATAATACACTTTTTTATATTTATATATGTTGTATTGTTACTATATACACTTTAAACTTAACATTTATTTACAATTTGCGGTTTTACACTTGATTTAATGGGTTATTCAGGAAACTTCACAATCTTATCAGCTACTTGCTATTGCATTTAACTGCGCGTATACTTTCTAATTTTTTTTAATTTTTTTTTTATGTCAACAACACACCACGAGGGCTTACAGCCTAAATACTATCGTACCGTGGGTGTTGACAAGGAGGAAAGAGGCAGCTTGTTAATTCTGGACTTGAAGGTTTGGAGGTTCGGAGGAGAAGGAAAAACATGTGCCGGCAAGGAATTCCACAACTTGGAAGTCCTCGGGACAAAAGAGCGGGCATAACAAGATGTTCTATGTCTGGTGACCTGGACGTTAAAAGGGTGCATTCGCTCTGTTCCCCTGGTAGACCTGCTGGGGGCAGCAGGTGGGGGAATTATGGAGGAAAGCTCCTCTGAGCAGTGCCCGTGCAGATATCTATAAAAGAGAGAGAGGTCACCAACGGCACGTCGGTGGGCAAGGGATGGAAGCCTTTGGGTGAGGGTAGGGTCACCGATGAGACGTATAGCTCTCTTTTGAATGGAGTCCAGGATAGCGAGTGTAGAAGCGGCAGCTGCACCCCAGATGTGGGAGCAGTATTCGAGGTTTGGCCTTATTTGTGAAGTGTATAAGGTATAGAGATTAGTTGGTGAAAAGAATTTGCGAGCCCGGAAGAGGAAACCCAATTTCTTAGCAGCCGCTTCTGCAATTGATGTAACATGTTGGTGCCAATTAAGATTTCGATCCACAGTAATGCCAACAAGAGAAAAGGACTCATTACTTTGAATAACTTGGTTGTTCATTGTGATGGGTCTAGGGCTGCTGTATCTCTTGTGAGAAAGAAAGCAAGACTTAGTTTTGGTGGGGTTGAATTGTACAAGATTTCTACTTCCCCAGTCTAATATTTTTTGGAGGTCTACGGAGACAGAACCCTCCATGAGTCTGCGATCCTCATCTAATTGGGCTAAAGAGACAGGCTTAGAATATTGTATGTTTGAGTGGAGGGTGCTGTCGTCCGCGTAACTGTGAACTGGGTTGGATGTGCTAGAGAGGAGGTCATTGATGTGGAGAAGAAACAAAGTAGGGGCTAAAGCTGAACCTTGAGGAACTCCTGCATTAATTGGATACAGTTTAGAGGAATGGCCATCCACAACAACAGATATGCTCCTGTTGGAGAGGAAATTTGCTGTCCAGGTACAAAGTTTTGGTGGTAGGCCATAGGCCGGAAGTTTATTAAGCAGCGCTGCGTGCCAGACCTGGTCGAATGCTTTGGATATGTCTAGAGCAACAATCTGGGATTCACCGTGTTGTTCCATAGACTTGTTCCAAGAATGGGTGACAAAGGAAAGGAGGTCGGCAGTCGATCTGCGCTGACGGAATCCATACTGCCTGTCGTGGATTAGACTGTGTTTTTCAAGGAATTTTAGTAGTTCGGTGTTTATATACTTTTCCATCACTTTAGAGATGACTGAAATGAGAGAAATAGGCCTGTAGTTGCTAGGAAGCACTTTGGATCCTTTCTTGGGGATGGGTTGTACTCGAGCAGTTTTCCAGTTACTAGGGAATATGCCTTTATTGTAAGATATCTGAAACAGACGAGTCAGGACAGGAGCAAGTTCTGGTGCGCATTTTTTGAGAACAATTGCTGGGTTCTCGTCAAGGCCAGAGGCTTTCCTGGTATTAAGAGAAGAGAGCATCTTTCGTACCTTTTTAGTTTGGAAAATGATAACAGTCATTTTATGCGCGACATTGGGGACTGTTGGTGGTTGAACATTTGGAGGCGGGTTGAGAGTAGAATTTCCGGCGAACAACGAAGCAAAAAGTTCAGCCTTGCCCAGGGCGGTAGAAACAATTTCATCACCTGAGACAAGAGGTGGGAACGTGCTCTTGCAGAAATTATTCCCAATAGACTTAGCAAGAGTCCAGAAGGGTTTGCCGCCGTTGGAGCTTGAGAGGACTTTGTTTTTGATGTGGTTATTAAACGAGTTTTTTGCCTCAGAAAGAATGCGGACATAGCGGTTTCTTGCGTCGTTGAATGCCTGACGATTTTCTTGACAGGGATTGTGTAGAAGCGTTTTGTGAGCTTTGACCTTTTCAAGTCTGGCCTTGTCACAGGATTTAGAGAACCAGGGCTTTTGAGTGGCTGAAGAGGTTTTCTGTGTACGTGGAATAAATAATTCCATGCCAGCTTGGATAATTTCGGTGACGTTTTGTGAGATATCAGAGGGGTCAGGATGAGAGAAGCAGACAGACGCCCATGGAAATGAGGAAAAGTAATCCCGCATTTCGTCCCAGTTTGCGGAGTTGTAGTGCCAAACGATACGTGGGTGTGATGACTGTGTGACCTCGGGTTGCATTGCACAGGAAGCAGTGACCATGCCGTGGTCTGAGCGACCAAGGGGGGCGGTGACTGATATCTTATAGCATTCAGGATCTGTAGTAAGAAGGAGATCCAAGGGATTTGAGCTGTGTGTTGGGATACGAGGAAAGTAAGTAGGTTGCTGTACCATATTGGCCAAAGAATTGCTGACTGCAAAGGCCTCCGCTGCCCTCCCTTGTGGATCGGTTTTTGAAGATCCTAGCCATTCCTTATTATGGACATTGAAGTCGCCAAGAATAGTGACCTCGGAGGAAGGATATTCAGAAATCAGATAGTCGGTTTTTTCAGAAAGGTAGTCAAAGAGCTGGACAAAGTTGTTGTCAGAAGGTGACCGGTAAATGCAACAGATGAATTTAGTTGCAGTCCTGAGAGAGAGTTTTATCCATAGTATGTCTTTTCTTCCAGCTTCTAAATTGGGAAGTCTGGTGCAGGGTAGATTGCTACGGACGTATGCGCACACGCATCCATGCAATCTAAAGGCAGTAAGGAGCTCATACCCCGGGAAATTAAGGTGATTAGTGGCTGTTTTGGCACTGATTTGGGTTTCGGTGAGGAAGAGGAGTTGGGGCCTGTTAGCCTGGAGGAAATGGTGGACGGAATTCAGGTTAGAATTGAGGCCACATATATTCGAAAAGGATATGTTAAATCTTGATGTTGGCGCCCCCTGTACACCCCTCTCCCGGAGATCCGAATGGAGGGGTATTTTGCCTCCGGAATATTTTATACAAGGAGGAGCCATCATCATTTTTGTTTATAAGGGAAACCGACTCATACACCAGAACCGGAAACGTCTGTTGGGACTTCACCGGCCCCTTGATGTATGGGGTGGTACCTCCTCGGGCGTGAAAAAATCCTTTACTATTACATAAAGGAAAATTCCACTACCACCTGCTATGGATTGGATTGGATCAATGTCTACCCCTTTAAAAATAAGATTAATAAAGGGACTATCAATTGTCCAGTAGTTATGCTTTTCGACATAGTAGGAGGATACAAGACATTTTCATCATTTTGCATCCATGCCTATTGTCGGCAAACACTGACTTTTCACTGTATCACTGTACGAACGGAATTTCTGTAGGAATATTAGAGCTTGAATTACACTGGCTTAATCACACTAGCGATGTTTAGGTAGAGGATTGGGATCTTAGAAGTCCCAAAAAGCGATGAAGATGAGATTCGTTGTAGAACGGCACTGTAGAATTGAACTGGCTTAAACACACGAGCGGTGTTTTAAGTAGAAGATTAGGAACTCAGGGTCCGAAGAAGCGAAGAAGATGAGATCTATCGTAGAACTGTAGCACTGAACTGGCTTAAACACGCGAGCGGTGTTTAAGTAGAAAATTGGGAACTCGGAGTCCCAAGAATTTAAGAAGAGGAGATCGAACGTAGAACTGACTTGTACCTTGCGAAAGGCTTGCTTTTATCGAGCTTTCGCGTAACGCTAGGTGACGTAGTTGACATAACATAATGTCAGTAATACAGAATGGCCAACTAGGCAAAAGCATTATTCCTAGTGAATAAAATCCACTGGGTGCATCTAAAGATTACGTCAAAGACAGCTAAATCTATTTACAATAAAGAACCTAACGGTATATAAGTATTCTTTGTATGGCATTGTTCATGCGTAAACCTAATGCGATACAGACGTCTAGAGGATAAAGATTACCAACAAATTGGGAAAGATTGTGAAATCCAGAGATAAATAATTCCAGGCAGAAACTTAAATGATCGTGCAACCAAATGAAAGTAAAGAGACAGGGGCGTACCAGTTGGTTTCTCCAACACACCTCAAACACCCTTTCTGAAATGTAAATGCTTTCTTCGCACTCGCGGTTCACCCCAAAAATATAAGCTAACTGTGACTCACAATGTGAAAACTGGAACTTGTGATGAGCACTAATAAGTACACTTGGAGAACACACACTTGGAATCACCACAACACATATTTCAGAGACCTTAAGATCGTTTAGTTGACAATGTCAACATATTCAGAGGAAGAAGAGAATTTTCTTCCTCTGAAGATGTTCACATTGTCAACGAAACGATCTAAAGGTCTCTGAAATATGTGGTGATTTGGGTGTTCTCCAAGTGTACTTATTATGTGACTCACAAAAAACAACAGAAAACACGAAGACCTCAGCCTAGCGGAAAGGGCACATATGTGTTTTTTACAAGCTAACCTATCATCCAGACAGAGCCTTAAAAACTTCGCGACATTCACCTGTAGCACGGATCTTCCTCCGATTCGTGTCAAATCTGGATGGCAGACAAATTTCTTGACAGGAACTACATGAAACAAGACTTACACACGTTAAGACCCAAACCATTGCCCCCTAAACTGTATATACTGCTTCATTTGTCTCATTTTAAAGCAAAATAATATATAATGTGTAATCGTGGTCAGTATCACGGATCCTCGTAATGTTCCGTCGACAAAAAACATAAACAAAGGCATTCTTTTCATATGGTATCAACACATGGTATCAATATGTTATCAAGGTCTTCTTCTTCATACACTCGGACATGCTGGATTTGGAACTCTTTTGGAATATATGTCATATTCTTGCAAACAAAACAAAATATTCTGAAAAGCTTGTTGAGAGCAGTTAAAAGTGCAGCCATGTTTACTAGATATTGATGTTTTAGATAATTTGCAAAACAATAATGTAAGTAAGGGGAACCAAGACAAACAGAAACAGCGGGGCAAAAATGCCCAGGCAGTTATTTTGGTTTTCGTCATATTTTTATTGCCAGAGGTTGGCACTAGATACTAGCTCTATGTGATGTGGCACAGATACATCATGTATATGTACCTACAAATGGATGATTTTTCATTAATCGAGTGAATTTAAGTTTACTTATCGTAATTTATTACCAGACGCGACTTAGTTACTCGTAAATACTTCTAAACAACTTTATCATATAACTTACAAAGTTTATAATATGACAATATAATTTAATACAATAACACACGAGTAAGAAATGCAAAACAGGAATGGACGCCTCCCCTAGGATGACGTCTTATAGGTGTCTCACCAAGGAGTGGCTCTATTGTTCTAAAAGATTATATTGAGATGAACTCCATAATGCACCTGCATTAATGTTGACGTGGTTTTCTATTGTGTATTGATATCTACTGCGTCGGTTTCTTTGGTTACTTCACTAATGCTGACTGGACGGTCTTCTGTCTTAGATCTGCTACATTAGGCAAGTGTTGTGGAGTTATCTATCTCGCGTCCCATTTGAACGTCCAGTGATTTGTGTTGAGATATCATGGTGAAAAAATTATTTCGAAACAAATGAAAAATAAACAACGAATTTAGTAGGTTGCTTTTTAAAGAATTGGCGTGACAGTTATAATGTAAGTATTAGTTGGCTGATAGTTTTCTTTTCACCCCAGCTGAGTGTATAGTAATTTTGTAGGTTTATTAAATGGATGAGTGCTACTACTTTAATTGTTGTGTTATATTTGTTGTACATCTGTTACACTCTATATAATCGCTTAAAGTATATCTTTGTTCATCTCTCTATGTCGGTAAAGTTCAAATACATTATAGAAATATTTGCCCACTATTATAGTATTCTTTTAGTTTAGCTCATCCTGGAAATTGCCATTTGCATTGGTGATTCTTGATGATTGACGTACTTTGGCTTCATTATTATTATTACTTTCATTTATTTCCTCATTGGGAAATTTAATTCTAATACATCGACGTATGGCAGTTGGCACGGAACGTTTAGACTGATAGTGTATATTTTCGTTGTATTGCCGGACTGCCTGCTATTGGAAAATTTTCATTTTGTGTGTCTTATAATTCATAATCTTACGTCATTTGTTTCATCGTGATCAATTTTAGGTTCGTTTCACTAATATGTAATTTTTCTAAAATAAAATTCATTTTTTGATTGGGGTGAAAGAAATTACCTTATCTAGTTTATGAGGGTTGTTGTCCAGAAAATCTAACTCTCAAATTTGCCCTCGACGCATCCATTGGTTGCGGATAGTTTTGGTCATTAGTATTAAAGTTGTAAGAAGGTCTTATAAACGAATTATGATGTTAACAAGGAAAGTTATATCTTTGAAAATTTTGACTGGAAAAGTTTGTTCTTTGAAAATTTGAATGTTGTGTCTGAGGGAAATAATTATGTGCATAAAAGAGTCTATTATTTGGTTGTAATGATTTTCTACACTATACCTTTGCATTATGTCACCGAAATAATGATTTTTGTTGCCCGCCATGTCGGTTATTATTATTTTTATTAACCAAGTTTGGTTTTTGTAGTATTTGATCCTGTATTACTAGTTTTATTCGGAGGATATGATCAGTTGACAAGTTTGATTTGCAATTAATTGAAATTTGCTAACGGCAGAACAGTTGGACCGGTAGGAATATGTTGCATTTTGTAAACGAATGCCGCCAAATCGCTCCAGAAATATTACAGAATGTGCGCTGACGTTTTGAACAAAACTTGTACTATTGTATGGAGGCTAGTGGTCGAAGTTTCAAAAATTTGATCAACTGACATGGAGGTTTCTGATAAATAAATGAATGACTCACATTTTAGAAGTCAATTCCTTAGAACCCACTGCTTCAAATTTAAAAATAAGGCACCGCCAAAGGAAATTTACACCAGCTCCAGGAATATCACAGAATCTGCGTTGGCGTTTTGAACAAAACTTGTACTATTGTATGGAGGCTGGTGGTCGAAATTTTAGACATTTGATTAACTGACATGGACGTTTTTGATAAATAAATTTCTCACATTTTAGAAATCAATTTCTTAGAACCCACTGCTTCAAATTAAAAAACTAGCGCACCGTTAAAGGAAATTTACACCATCTCTAAAATTATTTGGTACTTGACCCCCTTGTTGGTAAAGTTTTAGGGGTGGGGGGGGATCGCACCATCGCTTAAGTGCGATGTTGAAAATATACCCAAAAGTTTTGCCTCTTGAAAGCAAAATTTACTTCTTTGAGCAATTTTAAGCAAAATCACGATAAGTGCCCGAAAATGCGCATCTTTTATTTTCAAGTAGACGCTGTTCAAAATCTCGATATAATAATTTCAATATAATGGTCATTTCAATAAATTTTGCACGGATATCACACCAAAATGCCAGTAAATGTTTACTTAAAACCTTTCATCATTGATATTGACAGCACCATTTTATTTCAATTATTATCGAAGGTCAAGTAGCAATCAAATAACTAATTATCGTCATCATTAATTTTGACCTAAATAACTTTTTCGGATCTCTTGGTTTTCCAAAGGCAAATACTTTATAAAACATTGGTTTTCCAACTAACATTACTCTGATTATTTGGAACATTTATTTCTAGTTTTACAACCAGTTTATATACGATAATATAATGGAATTTCGTGATGAAATTACATTTTCAGTCAGAGACAGTAGCCAGAAGCATCAACTAAATGATAAGAGACCACTTTAGAATATAATTTATTGCAAAAGTAATTAATTTTATCATGAATGATGCGAACTGTGACATTACTTTAGTCCAAGGATTGTAATAAATTTTGACCCTTCTGTCCTTTATAGTTTCACAGAATTCCAATTATTGTTCTTGAATTACTAGTCGGTGTTCCAACTGCGTATTGCCTTTAACCCAACGTCTAAATCAGACACTAGATTTATGACATTTCTAATGAAAAGTAAGTTTTATATTGGGAAACATGCCGACTCGTTCATATTCATAAACATTTCTGCTACCCAACCTTAAGATTTGTAAGCCACATGCTGCAAATGTAGCTAATAGTATTTTTTATTAAAAAAGTAAATATTTATTTAAATATAACTACACCCATCCTGGAGCACATCTACTTAGTGATCATAATCTACTACTAGCGTAGTACAACAAAAAAACATTAACAGAGAATGAACAAAATACAAAAATGAAATGGAATGTACACAAACCAGAGATGGCAAGGAACTGAAAAAGCTTAAAGAAAAAAAAAGGTAAACCTTCACCGTAAAATGTCTGCCTACACATACCTGAAAAGAAGATTAAAGGCAAATTCGGAAAAGTAAACTACAACCAAGGAAATCGTCGATAACATCAGAAGTACTAAAGTAAATATAATCACGTAACAGCTGTCGAAAGTCCTGAAACGGAGAGGCACACAGACAATATAAAAAAATTGAATATGATCAAACAAAAATGTAAAGAAGCGAAAGACATATATTTATTTATTTTTTTATTTCTTTAACCTCGCTCTTTTTCCACGATTATGGCCAGTCATCGACGCTAGGGAGCAGCTTCACCACTATCCTGGAAATCTTACCAAACCCCTGCCTTCCTGTAAAGAGGGTAGGGATATCTAACGTGCCCATCAACGCATCATACATAGGACCGGCGGATATAGGCCCCCTCTGAAGGGCGGAACGTGCAGATATTCAACTTTCTTAAACACAATGCCACAACCTCGGTTCATGTTAATTTTACACTATACACTCAAGAAGTAAAAGGGGAATCCCAGGCATCGAATACAGTACCCTTGTTCCCAGCGGCACACATTCTCACCACTTGACCACCGAGCGTCTGAAGGAAATATGGATGCAACGAAATATTAATGAAATATAAAATTAGGTGAAAATGAAGGGTCGATTCAAGCTAACCATCAGATAAGAAGGCTGCAATATAAGCCAAGAGCAAAACTTAACTCATAAAGGACAAGGCTGGAAATTTATAATTAGGAAAGCAACATTGTTTATAAAATAATTGATCTTTTTTAAGTAAAACGATTCTATTTTCATGGAAGTCATTCACTGAACGATATAAAATAACTATTAACATAGTAATAATGACATTGACTTTTAAAATCGCTTTTGGCTTTCAAGACATACGAATGTCTTCTTCGGCACTACCAACGTTATGCTTTGCATTCTGACAATTTCTGCTAATCCCTCGTTATTGCAGGGCCTCTTCTTTGTTAACTTTGGACAGGCCATTTTATCTATCCTAAGTCGAATACGGCCTTAAGCTGAATAAGCTTCCCTTTTCTAATTTTGGTCCTAAATATGTAACGGCATGGTTAACGGTACTTCCCTGCATTTTGTGGACACTAGTAGCCCATGATAGGATCAGTTGAGGCGTTCGCCTTTAAGATGTTCTATAGCTTTACTTAGCTGGAAATTGTATTTTTTCTTTTTAAACAACATGTATCCATTCTCTGCCAAAGTCAACTCGTACTTTCTTCATTAAATTGTCGAATTATTCAGATCATATTTATATAAATTTTAATGCTTTAAGAATATCGACAAAATCATTGTCGCCTTGCTGACGCATATTTTCAGCAAACTCGCACAACGAATATATCCACCATAAGTACGTTGCTGGCTGATTATGTTAAGGTTGTTTGTAATCTAGCGTACCAGATGTTTTGATGGGTGGACTTCCTATTCAGTATCATTAAATTGTCATCGTATAGAATTGTCTTGTCACAATTAGCAGTGGGTTAAAAGGATTGACGCTTCTCTATGACCACCTCACTTCTCCATCATCTAAGTTTCCTCCTCACAATATATAACCAAAGGACTCGCTAGGACAAGTCAAACAATGACTTGATGAACTTAGCATTATTTATTGAGAAATCTACCTCCCTCCCCCATCAGTAGACAAGTTTGATGGAATTATAATATTGTATTGTCACGCGATAACATTGAAAAGTCAAAAATATAAGTGGGTGAAAAGGATTGATAATTCTCTATGATCACCTCGCACCTCCATCATCTAACCTTTCTCGTCACAATATGTAACCAAAGGACTCACTAAGCCAAGTCAAACAAGCCTAAACTCAATGGACTTCCCGTTAGTCATTGAATAGGTTTGCAAGAACATTAAATTTTAAATCGATCAGACAATCGAAAATGAGTTAAAATTTGATTGCCAGAAAGATGTGAAAATAGATAAAATTGCTTAAAAAACAGCCATTCCGAATTTACTGTATGTCACTTCTGAAGACCTATCACTTGGTACCCATATCAAGGAGATGGTTGAGAAAGAAATAAACCGTCTCTTCAGGTTGGCCGCCATTTTAATTTTATGAAAGCTTCACCTAGCCTACTGTGTTTTACTTGTTAAACCCTCTCTTTTGATACCCATGTAAAGCGGGTTGTCATATTGCATTTATGATATCTCCGATTTTTTTTTGTAACGTCGGTATATTTCCGCGACTATGGCCCATCACCAACGCCAGGGAGCAGTTCGACTTAACTTTCCTGGAAATTACGCCAAACCTCAGCTTTTATGTATAGAGAGTAGGGATCTTCAACGTGCCCAACATTATATGGTACACGGGACCGAATTATTTACGCCCCCTCTGAGGAGCGGAATGTGGAGAGATTCAACTTGATCAAATAACATGCCACAATCACGGTTGATGTTAATTTTTACAGTGTGTACTGGAAAAGTGAAAGGGTCACCCACTGGGATTCGAAACCAGTACCTGTGGGTGCCGGAGGCCTACGTTATTACCAGTGGACTACCAAGCCCTTAACTTTACAACCGGCCACAATTTTTTACCCCTGAAGCCATTTCATTTGATATCTTATCAAGGGAATTGTTGAGAACGAAATATTTCACCATATTGCGTCGGGGGCCATTTCAAATCTATACAAGTTCGGTGGTACCATAATATTGTATCGTAACCGGTATTCAATAAGTTTTAAAAATATCAAATCGAAAGGACAATTGCGAGTGGGTTCAAATTTGATTACAATATTTGATTATCAGACAGGTAAAATCGTTTAAAAACTGGAAAACCTATTAAAAACAGCTGCACCAGAAAGAAATAATTCCCTTTAAAGAACTGTATTTAGGGGAGATATAGAAGATAAATCCAAATAATATAATAATAATTAATTAAATAAATTAATGTTGTATCACACATTCGTAGGTAAAAAGCTAAACGCCAATGTACCTGTTTTGTGTCTGAGTAAAAATGTTAGCATAAATTATTTGAAATTATTCGTTTTTAGGCAATGTTTGTCATTTCAGATAATAACACATATAATGATATTTCTGATGAATACAAGAAAATTCTGGTTTTAAGACATCACAGTTATGTTAGAAAGAGAATATTTTCGGACAGTAATATCATATCATCAATCATTGTAGCAAAATTAACGATTATTTACTTAACTACCTTTGTGATGCGCAATTTGGGGATGGCATTTTTGATTAATTGACTTATTTGTATTGATTTCCGACAACCAAAACCAGTATGTGTACGGAAATTACTCTGATAATATAAGCATACACAGAATTTGAACGCAGAAAGTGCGTTACAGTAGCCAATTTTGATAGGAATTATGTTCTATAAACCAAATTTAAAAGGATACATTAAAAAATACGTGTACATAAGTCCACTTCTGACATTTTTTGTTAAATTATAGATTTGAGCAGTTGACGTTGGAATATTTAAGTGCGTGCAGATCTCGCTTGTGCATAGAACACATTTGCAAAGAACATAACTTTCGGTCCCGTATACAATATAGGGTTGGCTACGTTGAAGACTAAGCAAAAGTGATTCATGTATGATGGGTATTGACTTTAATTTCGTTCAGAAATAAAGTAAAATGAAAGCAAAGGGGTCATTTGCACTATAACGTCGACAAAATATTAAAAGTGTAATAAATTAAATGTATGATGCAAGTAGAATTAAGAAAGTGTGCCCTGATTTAATATATATATATATATATATATATATATATATATATATATATATATATATATATATATATATATATATATAAACAGAACAATACAACGTTATAAATTAAAATGCCAATATCTTCTATTCTGAAAACTTGCTGTTGATTCTATAGACAAAAAATTATTATTTTTATTTATATTCACCTTATTTTATAATTAACCTGGACTATTTCGCAAGTGAAATCACAACAAATTATTATCTGTCAAAACTAACGCCACATGATCTTGTTTACTGAGAATGTTTTCAAAGCACACTCCATTAATATTAAAAATGGGATTAGGTGATTTCGTATTCAATCAACACCAGCATATTTTTAAGAAAGTTTTTCTCGAAAACAGTTAGTTGTATCGCAATGAAACAGGAGGACCCTTTCAGAAGATTTTATGATTTTCTTTAATGCAGTGTTGATAGATTCAAGATAAAAATTCAACCAAAAAGTTATGAGTCAATATCTGTTGGCTAACGGCAGTTTTCCCTTTAGATTTCAAGGGAAATTGTAATGTATACAAGTGCACCAAATTTGAAGAGAATCGGTTCACAACAGAAAAAAGTTATAAACACAAATAAAAAATAAATGATTCTTTTAGGCACTGTAACTTCGTTAGTTTTGTATTTTCAAAAAATGCCCTACGAATTTGTAATTGTTTAATTTTTAGCATAACCTCTTGAATTTTTTGCTCGTCAATGGGTCGTTTCAACAAACAGTCAATATGTCACCAGAAATGGTCCAGCAGATTTGAATTTTTAAGACAAGTCTCGTTATGACTTATCGATTGTGACATTTAAACATGCCTACAGGTGCGTTGAAACATCACAGTTGTTCCGTGTCCGACCGCCAAGAAGTCTAATTAAAATATTTTTTATAAAAATTTAGATATTTCTGCGACTATGACCAATCATAGACGCCAGGGAGCAGTTTCACCTCACTTTCCTGGAAATTTTGCCGAACTCCCGCCTTTTTGTAGGGAGGATAGGGATCTTCAACGTGCCCAACATCGCATGAACACTGGACCGACAGCTTTGCGCCCTACTATATCTATTCTACTTCTAAATCACTTACCTGCCAAGTAGCAACAAATCAAATCTAGGTTGCCATTAAAATAAAAAAACTTCGATGAGGGCCTCTGAGAAACGCCAGTCGCGCAAAAGAAATGAATTCGATATCAAAATATGCATGATTGAACCCTACCAAAGGTCAAACCGTCTCTCTCTCTCTCTCTCTCTATATATATATATATATATATATATATATATATATATATATATATATATATACATACATACATACATATATATATATATATATATATATATATATATATATATATATATATATATATATATATATATATATATATATATATATATATATATATATATATATATATATATATATATATATATATAGCTGTGCCAGTTAAAACTTTCCACCTGAAAATTATCGGAAGTCGAGGCACATCGACTTTGTTTTCAAGGGGGACACATGATGGAGTGAGTTTTGGTGTATTGGAAGCTACCCCTTAGACAGGGACGTAAGGTACCCTTAAATTTTAGATGGCACCTTATGTTGAGTGACACACATTTTAAACATTTTTGATTCTGCTCAGGACAACATACGGCATTTTAAATTTTAGTTTGGATATGTCAATAAAATCATCAATTAAAGAATAAGACAAAATATCACTGAATGGAAGGTTGTTGTTCAATTAGATGCTCAAATTGTTTTCCCTTTACTTCCATACAATAATAAAATCTTTGCTCCACTTATTTCTAAGATTTTCGATCCTTATCTGAGGACTTTTTTAACAATTCTCCATAAAAATATTTTACTTTATGAATTTTCGTTCATCTTTTAACAAACTTTATTAATGCAACTTTATTACCTGTTTTAATTTAAAACGGGCATGTAAATGCTGCGTAAAATCACCACAAAATAGATCGAACTACACTTCGTAAAAATAGTTTATACAATTCCTGAAGAGTGGAAATAATTAGTTTGTGCTGCAAGAATGACAACTGTTCACTACAGGCGCACAGATTTTAAATGATCGTCATCCTGACAAAAACACTTCGCAACGTTACATCCCGGATCTAATGCATACATTTTGGGAAATTGGATCAGTTGCAAACAGAAAGCATCAACGTGTGAACAAGTCGAATATAATACGGGTAATCAGGTAGCTCTCCTGGGTTACGACGAAATGGACCCAAATTTGAGTCTCAGGAAACTTGCAAGTACTTCAAAAATTTTGGCAGCTAGTTGTCGCCGAATATTAAAAACTAAAAAGTATCACCCATACATAATTAACTTAGTACAGGAATTTAATGAGGACGATCCTGATCGCCGCGTGCAGCTCTGTGAAGTAGTGAGTGATCGTGCCAGACAAACTTTTTGTACTCAATCTGTTTTTCCGATTAATGTACCTTCCAACTGGATGTCCAAGTCAACCGCCATAATTGCGGTTACTGGAGTGATGTAAATCCAAGAATTTTTTGTGAGAATCATACGCAGCATTCGGGAAATTGAATGTTTGGGCGGGCATACTGTGAAACCACCTCATAGGGCCTTTCTTTCTACCAAGAAATCCGAATGGAAACATGTTTTCGGATATACTGGAAACGCATATCTACCCGACGATTGTGAAAGTATTGGAAAACGACAACTCTTTGGAAGAAGAGGATGTGTGGTTTCAGCAGGATGGTGCTTCACCATATTATTCTGCAGATGTGCGTGACTTTCCTAATCAAAGCTTTCCTAATCACTCGATAGGGCCCAGAGGTTCAATTGAGAGGCCTACTAGGTCTCCAGATTTAACACTCTTAGACTTTTTATCTGGGGACACTTGAATCAAAAATTTATGCAACACGACCAAACTCACTTTACGAGCTTCGTTGGTGAATGGTTGACGCCCGAAATGCTTCGAAAGGATAGCTCAGAAGTAGAGCAAAGATTTTATAATTGTATGGAAGTGAAGGGAACAGAACTTAAACATGTAATTAAATAACATTCTTTCCTTCGTCCATATTTTGTCTTCTTCTTTAATCGATGATTTTATTGTCATATTCAAACAAAAACTTAAAAAGTTGTATGTAGAGAATTAAGAAAGCTTTAGAATGAGGTGCCACTCAAAATAGGGTTCCATTTAAAATTTAGGGTAATTTATGCCATTGCCTACGGGGTAGCTTCCAAGACACCAAAACTTAAGCTATCATGTGTCTCCTTTTTTTTAATTCCGATATTTCGCAGGCGGGAAGTTTTAATTGGCACACCCTGTATATATATATATATATATATATATATATATATATATATATATATATATATATATATATATATATATATATATATATATGTATATATATATATATATATATATATATATATATATATATATATATATTGCTATGGTATTTATTTTAGTATACCTGCAAATATTTATTTTAGAGCTGAGAACATATATCTTAATCATCAGGTTGGGTTCATTATAATTACAGCTAGCTTCTGCTAATTAAAATTCATTAATATGTGCTATTTAAATTCATTTATTGATTTTTACTTGATCAAAAATTAATTCCGCTTTGCACAGATGGCTATACAACAATTTTACTGATTAATTATTAACGAAAAACAATACTTCTGGTTAATTACAATCTGTTATACATTCCATTTAATTCATTACACAAATTTTACGGTGTCTAGGTGACACACATTAAATACAAACAGAAACATTTAAAGCATTCATTACATAAACATAAATGGAAAATCCTATTAAAACATTTAGGTAACATTATAAATAATTACACAATTACCGGTTAAACATTGATATAACATAAGCAATATACATCGACAATTCCACAGAGATCACAGTCTCTTTCTGTTCATTTCAAGCAAATTTTTGCTTATTGAAATTTATTGGCACTCAATCTTTAATTGGTGCTGTTAAAATGGTGAAATTCAAACCGTACTGATCAATTTAGGAAAAGAAAACACTTACTGAAACATTTTCCATTGGATTATATATTGTTTTTCCATTATTACTGTCCATTATTAATTATTATTATTTTTCTAATTTGTCCATGCCATATTTTACTGCTCATTTATTGATTATTAATGGATTTAATTTATTAACATGTTGATATATTCCATATTCGTAGCACTCTGGAGGGTTTTTTATAATCTCCCTTCGATGCACTCTGGAATCTCTTATGTCAACTTACATAATGATGACGATGATCACCTGATCTGGTGAAATGATGCTGATGAATTCACTTGATGAAAAGACCCCGGACACTCCCGGACTGTTGCTTTTATTAACTTTCTTACAGGTGAAAAAATGCTATTGTTCATCAAACCACCTGTGTTTGAGCTTTCGGTCAAACGTTTAGTGTCTTTTCACGTTTTTTTCTTGCGCGCACATATACCTTAATACTACATAAAGTTTTGTTTTTACAAAAATCCTCTGCTCTTTTAATACATCGAGCCCTTAGGTAGCTTGGTCATACCTATTTTTACACACAATAAATCAACAGAATTGCATTCATTAGCTACAATCTCATTCTCCCTACAAAAACTGAAGCATTGTTCTTGGTTTCTTTACGGATATTTCTAGAATATAATTTTTTTTTTATTACTCGAATGAAACTTAACATCGAGGGTTGCTACATGGGTCACTGACATTCATGTCGGGGGTTGACATCTCTTGCTACACTCTTTCGTTGCTACATTAGGGTGTATACATTTATTTTATATATACTAGGATGTATAAATTTCCCGTTTTCCCATTAAAATTTCGTAATCTTTTCTATTATTTGCTATCTATAGCAATATATATATATATATATATATATATATATATATATATATATATATATATATATATATATATATATATATATATATATATATATGTTACAAAGAGTTGACTGAGACTGTTAGTTTTACGATTCTTTTTAATGAAAGAAAAATTAGTCTATATAAAATATAACAAAGCATTGTAGGCTTAAGTAAAATTCACAGTACGCTAAAAATATATAGTTATTCATTTACTAACATAAATTAAACAGTATACTATTTAATAAGTTAAGGATTATGACTGCATAAGTTGCATCAGTTTAAAGCAAAGTATTGGTGAACTGGCAGTACATTTTGTCAGTAGATTTTTTAAAATTTTATATATTATAAACTATATTACCCTTACTGCAAATAATACCTTTAGTTTTTCTAACCTATATTCCTTCTCCCAATTTTTATAATTACTTCTTAACAGGAAAACTACGATGATTTTAAAGATCGCTTCCCCTCAAATTTCAGTTGTCGTGCAATAATTCCACAGTACTTTAGCATGTAATGTGACAACATCGCCTAAATCAAACACGCTCTGGTGTCTTCTGCTTAGTTTCAACTGTTACCACCTTCTCCTTTTTAATTACGTTTGATGGAAATTTTATTTTTTGTACCACTTTTTATGTTTAAATGAAAGCTTTAATGTGGAGTCTTTATTTACAGACACTGCAGCACCGACATTTTCATACTGTTCTTTATTGGTTACAGAATGGGTTAGCTGTCGTCGGCTTTAATCAAAACCGTTTTACTTCCAAAGTAGTCAGACAATGAGAGGTCATTAATAAAGCGGAAAAAGAAGGTTCTGTTTAAAGTATCGATAAAAGAATAAGGGTTAGCTGTCTTGGTTGTGGCAACATAATGTACATTCAGCTATTCAGCTAAAACCAACGGGAAATATTTTTACGAGCAATGAGCAGTAAGAAAAAAGTCTATTTGGATTGATAAAAAAGTTGGATAATTATGTATCAAAAGTAGAGAAATACTTTAACTTAATGAGAAAAATGCTTCAAGTATTCCCCTTTTAGGGCATTTGTTAGTTATGATTTATTACAAAAGACTAATTAGCATCATTAATGAATACAAGGTGTTACCTTATGTTGGTTAATTACAACTACCTCTGTTATTATAGGAGTGAGAAAAATGCTCAGACTACCAAAAATTTGCAGTTTTTAAGCTCACTCCACAGCTAATTTATATCTAAAAAATTTCAAGTAGTTCCGAAGTTCTTCGAAATAAACCAAATGTAGCGATTTTCAGAGAATTTTCGTGAAAAAGATTCTCTATTGAGGAGATCGTATATATATATATATATATATATATATATATATATATATATATATATATATATATATATATATATATATATATATATATATATATATATATATATAATTATGTACGTTCGTACTGCTTGTAAAGTACAAGTATTATGGATTTCGAAGGCGAAATTATTTCGCGTTGATGTTAATAATTTTTTTTGGCTCAAGATAGTTACCTCTTGAACGCAAACACTTTGTTTACAAAACTGTGCACAAAAAAACACAACCAACCTCAGAGCACAGAATTTCTACAAAAATCTGCTTGAAATTTTCGTTAAACTGTGAACTTTGCACTCGTCGGCAAAATTTCATCAAATATCGCCTGTAGTATCGCTGTTAGCTTTTAATAGTACCATTGCAGCCATAGCAATTTTGCAAAGATCAGCGTTTTTATTTCACGCAAAACTTAAAAAGATGATCAAAATTTAAAAAATCTCGGGACGCAGCAAGTGCGTTATGGTAGTGAATTTTCATAGAAATGATCTGGCACAAAATATTTAATTATAACTTTTTTTTCTTGTAACATAGAAATTTAAATTTTGGTGTATAGTTTACTTTTTATATGGTAAACCTACCTATCAAATTTGGTTATCATAGATTTTTTATTTTTTAAGATAAAATTTTTTTTCAAATGAAAACACAAAATTTTTTCAGAAAACTTCATCCGATTTTTCTGATTAACAAACTTGTCAAAGACATTTACAAAAGTAAGGTACATGCCAAATTTTATCAAAATCAGCCAATTATTCTTAAAGATAAAAATTTTTTTCGAATGAAAACTTAACATTTTCTCGGAAAACCTCGTCCGATTTTCCTGACTAACAAACTTGTCAAAGAAATTTACAAAGGGAAGGTACATGCCAAATTTTATTAAAATCGGCTTATTACTTTTTGAGATAAGAATTTTTTTCGAATGAAAACTCAAAATTTTCCCGGAAAACCTTGTCCGATTTTCCTGACTAACGAACTTATCCAAGCCATTTACAAAAGAAAGGTACATGCCAAATTTTATCAAAATCGGCCCATTATTTTTTGAGTTATCGGTGTGATACATATATATATATATATATATATATATATATATATATATATATATATATATATATATATATATATATATATATATATATATATATATATATATATATATATATATAACTCATCCAAGCCATTAATAAAAGAAAGGCACTTGCCAAGTTTCATCGAAATCGGTTAATTATTTTTTGAGTTAGCGGTTGGATACATATATATATATATATATATATATATATATATATATATATATATATATATATATATATATATATATATATATATATATATATATATATATATATATATATATATATATATATATATATATGTATATATATATATAAATATATAAACATATAAAAATTGAAACTGACACCGGATATGGGTTCTAGGGGTCCTAGTTCGCGCTCATTTGCAAAATTTTTTTCAAAATTCAAAAGTCGGGATCTCCCCATTAGTGAATTTTTTCTACGAAAATTCACTAAAAAGAGTCATCTCAAAAGAAGGATGAAACCTTTCAGACAATTCAACTGTGAAAACATGTTCATATTAGAAATAATCCATGAGAAAGCTAAAGACTCTGTTATAGTAGATCCCTATGTGTAGACCCCAGATGACTTTAAATAAGCTTTAGACAATCTAAAAAGAAAACAAATGGTGGAGGATACCATATTTGCTATCAGTCTTGGACGGTTATAAAAAAAGGTTAAGAGCCATAAATCGGACTATTTGGAAGAAAAATGCAATGTTAAAACTAATTGGACGTGGAGCTGAGAAACAAAGCTGGCTCAAATAGTGATTGGTTAACGTAAATAATCAGTAACACAAGTGTTAAGGTCTTAGTTGACGTAAGCAATCGTAGAACGAATTATATAGTCTAAATCATAAATACAAGGTGTTACCTTATGTTGGTCCATTACAACTACAACACCTCTGTTATTATATGAGTTAAAAAAATGCTTAGACTACCAAAAATTTGCAGTTTTTAAGCTCACTCCTCAGCTAATTTATATCTATAAAATTTCAAGTAGTTCCGAAGTTCTTCGAAATAAACCATATGTAGCGATTTTCAGAGAATTCTCGTGAAAAAGATTCTGTATTGAGGAGATCGTAAATTTCAATTAAATTTTTTTTTTAATGAGACGGAACTAGGAACCCCAGAAACCACATTCGGGATCAGCGTCAATTTTTTTTAATATATATATATATATATATATATATATATATATATATATATATATATATATATATATATATATATATATATATATATATATATATATATATATATATATATGGTACTATTAAAAGCTAACAGTGATACTACAGGCGATATTTGTTGAAATGTTGTCGACGAGTGCAAAGTCCACAGTTTACCGAATATTTTAAGCAGATTGTTGTAGAAATTCTGTGCTCTGAGGTTGGTTGTGTTTTTTTGTACACATTTTCGTAAACAAAGTGTTTCGTTTAAGAGGTAACTATCTTGAGGCTAATAAAAATTATTAACATCAACGCGAAATAATTTCGCCTTCGAAATCCATAATAATTGTGCTTTACAAGCAGTACCAACATACATAATTTATATATATATATATATATATATATATATATATATATATATATATATATATATATATATATATATATATGCCGGCTTTCATCAAAGAAAGACATTTGCTACTAAAAATATTTTAAAGAAAATTCGCTACCATAATGCACTTGCTGCGTCCAGAGATTTTTATTTTTTTAACGTCGGCCTATTTCCGCCACTCTGGCCAATCACCGACACCAAGGAGCAGTTTCACCTCACTATCCTGGAAATGTTGGGGAACCCCTGCCTTTTTGTAAGGAGGGTAGGGATATTTAACGTGCCCAACATCGCATGGACACAAGACCGACAGCTCTTTACGCCCCCTACGAAGGGCGGAACGTGCAAACATTCAAGTTGCTCAAATACAATGCCACAACCTCGGTTGATGTTAATTGTACAGTATGTACTCAAAAAGTGAAAGGAGTGCACTGGGAGCGATCCCAGTACCCTCCGGTTCAGAGGCACACGTTCTTACCTCTGAACCACCGAGGCTCTTAGTATTACTGACATAACAATTTAATGTTTTCTTTTGTTATTAGAAACACTATTCGCAATATCAAAAATTATCCTAGTTCAAAGCAGTTTATTTATAATGCGGGTAAACGTAGAATATTCATGTCTAAATGAGTGCTCGTAAGTTTAATACATAGTTAATGCAAGGGAATGGAAGCAAGAGGTGCATTTGTCGCCTGTTGGGAAGAGCGCTTCAGATACTAACTAGAGCAACCAGTTGGAGCATTCACTAAAACCCATAGAGCTCCGATATTCATATGTATATATCCTGCACACTAGTCTGCAACACAGAAATTTGACTAGTTTAAATTATTAACTAACTGCAAATCCTACTTATGTACCCGACTGTCGTAATTCCGGCTGTGAAGGCGTCTGGAAATTTTACACTCAACTTGATTAACGCTAGCATTCATGGTTGAATGAGCGAGGTTTGCTTGAATTGCAATCGATTTCTTGAGTTTGCACCAGTAACCTTGACATTTAAGAAAACCAAAAGGCAGCAAGCAAAACAAACTTTAACGAATGGCTACATATGAATTTCCTTATTGAAGATTGCAACCCACGAGGAACACGGAAAAGTATAGTTTTGAGAACCCGATTCATTACAGTTTTCAGACATGACAACCGTTTTGTTATCAAAGTTAGCTTAATAAAAAGTGAATAAACTGGTCGAATTAACAGCTAAAAAATGGTCTTATAGTAGGTGTCCATACCACCAGAGACTAGACCTACCCTCAACGTAGGTGAACGCCAGTTTTCTAAAGACGATGGCGCCTAATCGACGTTATACTCCAAGAGCTCATGACCAATCTTATGTAGGCGATTTAGGCACTTAGATATTTACCACAGGTGAACCTTAGGACTATCCCAGTAGAGAACAGAAACTCTTCCCAGACGTTTGCGGTAGTTACGCTGCTGCGCATTACGCAAGTTAAAAAAAATACATTAAGAAACACGTCTTTTAGTTGCAATGAAATCTTTATAAAGGTAGAATTAACATATAAGTTCACATTAAAATATAAATCCAAGAAATCTTTAATGGTTTTGTAATATGGCCAGAGTACCCCAAACTTGAATTTCAAAACTTTGCAGCAATTAGGCATGCTGGAATTTATATGGCGCCTTTGCATTTGAGCATTATTGTAAAAAGTCAGATGACAATAGCGGTTTTTATTATTGTCAGACTAAAAAAAAAATGCATGCGAGTACAAGTGAAAGGCGTTATGGGTAGGCCTGAGGCTGAGTGAGAACGATTATCGTCAGTTGCCAGGCCCTTGCTCGCTGCGCCATCATTGGTTGCAACAGGAATCACGTGACACGTATACACGTTTGCAACGCTAATACGATAGATATATTATTTTGTAATATTTTATTTTTATTCTACATTAGTGACTTATGAGTCCAAGTATTATTTGTACGCATTTACTAACCAAGTTAGCGTCATCAGAAGATCCATTTTTAACCCCTGATGACCCTAAATTCGCTGGTGAACCGATTGTAAGGTTTTAGAAAATTGTGTGGTGGTAATTTTGGTTCTCCAAGTGTATTTATGAGTACTCGTTAAGGGTTCCAATCCCCAGTTAGTCAAATAAAATTGTCAACATTGGGGTGATTAGAAACCTTCGTTGATTCAAAAACCACCACTGCATCTCCGTCGTGTGACAATGACAGGGGTAATTCGACCTTACTTTATCTAAAACGCAACAGGTGGTGGTGTAACCGTGACATTTGACAGATATTATATTCTACACATAATCGCCTAGCCTAAGTAGGGTATTAAAAAAGATTTGACGGTTTTCATTTGGTCAATAAGTCGAAAAGGAACTAGGCATTAAAAATAAGTTCATATGTTACCTAAAACGTAAAAATGTGAGTTGATTACGTTATAGTAAACAAATATTTTTACATTTAAATGGCTCATAATCCAAATTTCACAAAGTGAACAAAAAATTATCGAATGCAATATACAGTGAGCGGCAAAATTATGGAGTAATTCATTAAAATTTGAGCGATTTGTGTTTTGTCGAAATGCTCGGACATGTCAACACTAGTCTTCAAAAATACAAATTTTTGCATAAAATCTACGTGTTTTCCACTTCTGCTGTTCAAATATCACGTAATCGACATTTTTTAAAAATCACGATTCTGCTCTTTTATTTAATTTTGATTGATCATTAAATTGTCGACACGTTACCATTAAAAATTTTGTACCATCACATTGTTAATTTTTCGAATAAGAGTCATTTAAAGAGTGGAAAGCACAAACTCTATTCAAAACAACTGACAAAAGATAACGAATAAGATAAGACTATTTCCTGTAAATAAAATGTTTAAAATCGTATCCACAAGTAGGTATTAATCAATAAAATAGAAGTTTCAGCTATACGTCATTGTCAAATGAACGTTATTCTTAATAACATAAATCTCTTTTGAAAGTTAATTAATTATGGCATATTTAAGTGAAACCCAGCGTACAAACATTTTAATTCTTGTTGGCTGCGGTAATAAAAGCAGAAAAAAGGAAGGAGTAGGCAATTTCTGCAATGCGAAATATTCAGATAGACCTATCAGCCTACCAACTGTGAGCAAAATCAAGAAGAAATTCAGGGAAATTGGACATGTTAAATACATGCAAAGTGCAGGCTGTCCTAAGAAAATTTATGAAGACGTAAAACTTAATATTTTATTAAGTGCGGGTGAGACTCCTCATGTTGCATTTCGATCAATTGCAGCAGACTATGGAATTTCTCAGAGGTCAGCATTACGTACATTAAAATTAGAAAATTACCATGCGAACAAAATACAGCTGCTGCACCAGCTTATTGAAGATGACCCTGACCCACGAATGCATTTTTGTGAAATAGTGCAAGATTTAGGCAACCGTTAACCAAACTTTATTCGCCAAATTATGTTTCGAATGAAGCATCATTTTTACTAAATGGAATTAAACAAAATTACAGGTAGATCGGAGTAGAGAGAATCCTCACTGGATGATTGAAGTACCTACACAACATACACGTAAAGTTAACGTGTGAGCAGAAATGGTCCACGATATAATCGTAGGTCCTTACTTCTTCGATAAAACTCTCAGTGAGCAGCAAGATCATAATTTTCTAAGAAGTGAGCTTCTCTCTGCTATTGCTGCAAATTTTCCAAATGAAGATGATCCTGATTTATCAAGTGGTGATATCAGGCTTCGGCAAGATGGTGCACCTCCGCACTGCGGTGTTTTCCTGGCAAGTGGGTCGGTAGCCGGGAATCCATAGAGTAGCTCACCAGGTCCTCAGATCTTACGCCCCCAGATTTTTGATAGGGTATTTAACATCAAAAATATATGTCAACAAACCAAATAACCTAGACGATTTGACAGATCGAATTAGGTATGAAGTGAGTCGAATTGACCTGACTTAATTGGCAGTGTACAAGAGGAATCTGTCAACAGAGTAGCTTATTGCCAAGAAGTCGGTGGATTGCATTTCAAACATTATACTTAAAGGAAAACATACTTTCGTTTGTTGAATACGAGCCTTTATCTTTTAATTGTTGTTATGAATAGAGTTTATGTAATCCACTCTGTAAATGACTTTCATTAAAAAATTTAACAAGGTGAGGTACCAAAATTTTGATGGTACCATGCATAAAACTTAATGATCTCTCAAAAAAAATCTGGACGCAGCAAGTGCGTTATGGAAGTGAATTTTCATTAAAATGTTTTTAATAGCAAATATTTCTTTTTTTTAAATAAAAGCAGGTACCAAATTTGGTTACCAGAATAACCTATATTATGGTAGAAATTATGTATCATATTTCATTAAAATAAGCTTATTGTTTGAAAGTATACAAAAAGTTTCCTAAAATAAACGTAGAATGTCTTCGAAAAACTACTAGCCAACGAAGTATAAATTAATAGCAAACTGAGTTATTGAAATTTAAACCATTTAATGAAAATTTGTATCACCAACGACTTATGGACCACGCTGTGATTGTAAAATTAATTTTATTAGATGCAGCTTAAGACACCCTATAAGATATATATATATATATATATATATATATATATATATATATATATATATATATATATATATATATATATATATATATATTTCTCGTATCTTGTATAATAACAATTATATTTAGCTTTGGCGTAGAAATGCGTCACCCTGTATATATGAAACTAAACCAGGACCAGGATATAGATTTTAGGGAGCCTAGTTTGCACTCATTTGAAGAAATCTTTTTAAAATTAACACAAAATTTTTGCTCGTATCTTGTATATTAACGGATATACAGAGCTTATTTCTAAAATAATTCCCTAAAAATTATTAAGCCAGAAACTCTAACTGTCAAATCATCAGAGAAAGGGTTTATTTGAAATGAATTTTCTGGAAATATTTTAGTAGATAGTGTAACCTTTATGTGTTTTGTTTCTTTGACGTCGGTCTATTTCCGCTACTATGGCCAATCACCAACGCTAGGGAGCAGTTTCACCTCACTATGCTGGAAATTTTGCCGAACCCCTGCTTTTCTGTAAGGAGGGTAGGGATATTTAACGTGCCCAACATCGCATGGACTCGAGACCGATGGTTTTACGCTCCCTCCGAAGGGGGGACCGTGCAGACATTCAACTTGCTCAAATACAATGCCACAACATCGGTTGTTGTAAATTGTACAGTATGTACTGAAAAGATGAACGGAGAACCCTGGGATCAAACCCAGTACCCTTCGGTTCAGAGGCACACGTTGCTACCACTGCACACGTTGCTACCCGCTAATTTAAAGAATTTTTTTCAAAATTCAAACGTCGGGATCTCTCCATTAGTGAACTTTTTCTAAGAAAATTCACTAAAACCATAAAATTTTTAAAGTAATTTTTCCGTTATTTCTTGACCTTTTTGGGCCAAAAAAACTAAATCTTTGTCTGCAATATACAATAGATTTTGTTATTCAGACAAAATATTTTGGTTTTCTTTGGTCATCAGTGGCACCCAAATTTTTGTTTAAATTTCATTTTTTCCGTTCAACTTAAAAGTCTGAATTTTGGCGTGTAGGGTAAGTTTTATAGAGTAAACCTGAATACCAAATTTGGATGCCATATCTTTGCTATTTTCGGAGATACAAAAATTTTATGAAAGAAACCTCAAAATTTTCCAGGAAAAGCTAGACCGATTTTCCTCGCTAACGAACTTATCCAAGCCACTTACAAGGCGAAGGTACTTGCCAAATTTGATTAAAATCGGTTATATAATTTTTGAGTTATCGGTACGATATATATACACAAATCTCCCCATTAGTGAATTTTTAAAAGAAAATTCACTAAAAGGGGGTTCTCATTAAAAAAATGGCGATGACGTCATATTTGAAAAGAAGTAGTGGGAGAAATGTAAATTTTATGAAAAAATGTGTATTTTTGAAAATGTCATGTGTTTCGTCAAAACAAACATTGCTCAAATTATAATGAATTTATTCCATAATTTTGCTGCTTACTGTATCTTATGTATGTCTTACATTTTTATGAATCTGTTTTGGCTACGAAACTTCACTATTTGTCATTGAATCCTTAAAGTCCAAACAGCTCTATAATGCAGTTTTGGCGGCAACATATTTTCTTAAGAAATAGACTAGGAAAAATATTAATCTTACACAATTACCGTTTCATGTTAAAAAAAAAAACTCGGGACGCAGCAAGTGCGTTATGGTAGTGAATTTTTATTAAATGCTTCAAATTTAAATAACTCAATTTTCTATAAACTTAGAGAGTTTAATTTTAATACGTAGTAAGGTCTTTCCTAATGCAAGATATACACAAAATTTCATTAAAATAACTTTGTAATTTTCGGAGACAAAAATTTTTTCGAAAGAAAATTTGAAATTTGAATAACTAAATTTTCTCTAAATTTAGAAAGTTGAATTTTGGTACGTAGTAAGATCTCTCCTAAAGCAACATACATAGTAAATTTCATTAAAAGAGCTTTGTTACTTTCGGAGAAAACATTTTTTTTTGAAAGAAAACTCAAAATTTTTCCGGAAAACCCCTTCTGATTTTTCTGGATAACGAACTCATCCAAGCCATTAATAAAAGAAAGGCACTCGCCAAGTTTCATCGAAATCTGTAAATTATTTTTGAGTTATCAGACGGATACATATACATATACATATATATATATATATATATATATATATATATATATATATATATATATATATATATATATATATATATATATATATATATATATATATATATATATATATATATATAAACATATAAAAATTAAACCTATTTACAAATGAACTTTAATAAGATATTATGCTGTGACAATACATCTCTCAAGCAGTGGCGATTTCTCCTAGTGAGCTAGGTGTGCGCCGTACACCCTAAAATATAATCAAAATGTGCACAGTTATATATGTTTTATTTCTTCTCCTTTAGTCTTAATACACTACATATTTTATGACAATCGATTTAATTTACTTATTTGATCTCCTAAATAGTTGGTTAATAGTGACTTGGAATGAAGTAGATACCACGTCTTTTAACATGTTCAGAGAATATGAGTAGAACAAAGCAACTGGGAATGAATTCGTTCAGTCCCCCAGGCACATAGTGAGGCAAATACCATTGATTTTAACATTGCAGTGAGCTATAAAAATTTGATTAACTCAGTTTTCTATAATCTTAGAAAGTTTAATTTTGGTACGTAGTAAGATATTTCCTAGGGCAAGATATCCACCAAATTTCTTTAAAATAACTTTGTAATTTTTGGATAAAAAAAATTGTTTCAAAGAGAATTTAAAATTTGAATAACTCAATTTTCTCTAAACTTAGACAGTTTAATTTTGGTACGCAGTACAATCTCTCCTGAGGAAACATATATACTAAATTTCATTAAAACTGCTTTGTTACTTTCGGAGAAACATTTTTTTTCGAAAGAGAACACAAAATCTTCCCAGAAAACCCAGTCCGATTTTTCTGACTAACGAACTCATACAAGCCATTAATAAAAGAAAGGCACTTGCCAAGTTTCATCGCAATCGGTTAATTATTTTTTGAGTTAGCGGTTGGATACATATATATATATATATATATATATATATATATATATATATATATATATATATATATATATATATATACATATATATATATATATATATATATATATATATATATATATATATATATATATATATATATATATATATGTGTGTGTATCCAACCCCTAACTCAAAAAATAATTAACCGATTTCGATGAAACTTGGCAAGGGATATCTTGCCTTAGGAAAGACTTTACTACGTATCAAAATTAAACTCTCTACGTTTATAGAAAATTGAGTTATTTAAATTTGAAGCATTTAATAAAAATTCACTACCATAACGCACTTGCTGCGTCCCGAGTTTTTTTTAATATTTTTCCTAGTCTATTTCTTAAAAAAATATGTTGCCGCCACAACTGCATCATAGAGCTGTTTGGACTTTAAGGATTCAATGAAAAATAGTGAAGTTTCGTAGCCAAAACAGATTCATAAAAATGTAAGACATACATAACATACAGTAAGCGACAAAATTATGGAATAAATTCATTATAATTTGAGCAATGTTTGTTTTGACGAATCACATGACATTTTCAAAAATACACATTTTTTCATAAAATTTACATTTCTCCCACTACTTCTTTTCAAATATGACGTCATCGCCATTTTTTTAATGAGAACCCCCTTTTAGTGAATTTTCTTTTAAAAATTCACAAATGGGGAGATTTGTGTATCGTACTCAAAAATTATATAACCGATTTTAATCAAATTTGGGAAGTACTATTGCTTTGTAAGTGGCTTGGATAAGTTCGTTAGCGAGGAAAATCGGTCTAGCTTTTCCAGGAAAATTTTGAGGTTTCTTTCATAAAATTTTTGTATCTCCGAAAATAGCAAAGATATGGCAACCAAATTTGGTATTCAGGTTTACTCTATAAAACTTACCCTACACGCCAAAATTCAGACTTTTAAGTTGAACGGAAAAAATGAAATTTAAACAAAAATTTGTTACTTTCGGAGAAAATTTTTTTTTCGAAAGAAAACTCAAAATTTTCCCGGAAAACCCAGTCCGATTTTTGTGACTAACGAACTCATCCAAGCCATTAATAAAAGAAAGGCACTTGCCAAGTTTCATCGAAATCGGTTAATTGAGTTAGCGGTTGGATACATATATATATATATATATATATATATATATATATATATATATATATATATATATATATATATATATATATATATATATATATATATATATATATATATATATATATATATATATATATAAATTGAAACTGACCCCAGATATGGGTTCTAGGGGTCCTAGTTCGCACTCATTTGAAAGAATTTTTTCAAAGTCTCAGCATCGATACCTCTCTATTAGTGAATTTTTTTAAATAAAAATTCACTAATAAATCTTACTTTTAATCTGTAATTATTTTCTCGTTTATAGCTAAACGCCACTTAATGTGAAAACTTATCATCGTTAATCTTCTTAGTTTACTTTTCAACTTAGCTAATGTTCTCACCAAAAGCTTTAAAAGAAACTATATTGATGAAACTTATTACTATCAACAAGTTTTTTCCATTACTTTCTCAAGTGGCTTTTAAAGAACAAAACAACATGATATGCCCTAACTATACGTATAAACGCGATACCACTTTCCTGCAGTTTGAAAGTTTTGAAACTTCAAGTGAACTTTTCAAACAGATAATTAAATAAGAATTTGACTCGTTTTCCTTCAGCCAGTAGTTAGATAAAACGTTCGATGACCTATGGACTTTCACAATCCAAACCCAATGGCGAAACTTGTTTTGAACTTTTAAATGGGAGCAGTGAGTTCAATGAACATCCTGAAGAATGATTTTAATTTAAAATTCTTGGTATTCCTACTTGTTTATTTGAACAATATAAGCCTCTATTGGCGGTTGGCACAACAGGGAACTTGTAAAGCAAATCACTGATGTCATCTAAGCCTTAGGCACTCAGTTGTCTCCTACTTGTAGTTTTAATTATCTCAGATCAGTCGGACAATGCAGATCTAAATTGAATTTCTAATCTCTTTTAAACTACAAGACACTCAATACGGTTGGATCTAGGTTACAAAAAATAAAAGGTGGACAACTAATTTGAGTAGTCTTGTGATTAGAAAATAAGAATCCCACTTCTTTACTTTATAGTGATAGCTACATTTTATTTTTAGAAACAAATATTTTGTGCTATCATTTTTAGCGTATGTGTTTAATTGACTCCAAAATCGCTTCTTATTTTAAAAGGCTTGTATTTAGTTATGAATGCGTACCCTAAATCAAGTGAACTTAATCGCCACAATATATCAATTTTTTACTAGATATTTAGCTATGTACTTAATATATCTTTACCCACTACCATAGCTTCGTCTTAAGCAGGTTTTAAGGCACCCTCAAAAATTATTGTCCAATTATTTGTAAAAATGCAGTGATTTAGCATTCTTTTTGGATTTAAAAGCATTTCAGAAAGCAGACCATCTCCGGAGCTTCGGAGTAACAAAGAATGATAAGTCCAAAAAGTTGCTTGACAAGCTGAAAGCACAGTTGCAAGAAAATGCACTCTGCAAGAAAGGAGACATCGAAGATCTTGTTACTACAGCTGCCAATAGACCATGGCTGCGTGGTAAGTAACCAACAAAAATCGGGCAAGACAAAAAAATCCTAACAGTAAACAGAGATACATATCAAAAATAACTAGTTTGTCACTGTGGGCCGAATAACATCACACCAATTGATTTATTCCAAAAACGTAATGAACACGATTAAAAAAGAACCAGATTAATAGCAAATTTCAGTTCGTATAAGAGTAACAAATGAGCTACACCTCTGATATTGTAGGAAAACTGAAGAATGAATAGGATATACAGGCTGTTTCAAAAAACATGCACCATCGCTCGTGGGGGCAATTCCTTACTAAAAAATAAGAAAAAAAGTTACTGTGCACATGGGCCCGGAAACGCATAGTTTCCAATATACAGGGAGTTGAATTTTAATTATTTTTTTTTATTTTTTATAAATAATTTCAAAACCACTGGATTGATATTAATGAAACTTGGAACTTGAAAGTGTATTATGAAAGTGCATATTTTCAAGTAAGAATCTGCTTACAACTGCGTCAGTGGCGTGCGTACGGGGTAACTGTAAAAATTCATTTGGGGAAAAATATGTGCGCCACTGTCTTTTTCCAATTTTGATACATCAGTTATGAAGCTTATTACATAAGCCACAAAAGCTACCTCTTGGTATGTTTTCGTTCAGGGTATCCTCTAGGAGATATGATTAATTTTATAAAAAGGGGCAAAGTACCGATTAGTCGGCGTAATAATAATAATAATAATAATAATAATAATATATGTTTACTGCAACCATAAGAATATGAAAAACAAAACATACAGTAAACATTACAGCAATAAACGTGCAAATAACTAACCTACGTAAAACTTATTGGTGATAAACATTGAAATGAATATTACAAACGTTGATAAAAAATGATAAATAAAAAATAAAAATAAAAAATGAAAGAAGTAATCGTAAAGACACCATGATTTTTCCAAACTCTTGTTTTTTGTACATTTCTCAATTGACTTTAATAACAAAGCTAAAGAAAATGTTGAAAGTGACCACCATTAGCGTCGTTACAATTATTTAACCTTCTGCGCAAAGATCTTCTTACTCTTCTGCAAATATTTTGATCTTCTCTAATGCTGTCAAATGCATATTCTATTCTTCCCAACAATTCTTCTCGTGTATTTACTGGTGTTTTATACACTATTTATTTTAAACGACCCCACAAATAAAAATCGAGAGGATTCAGGTCCGGAGATCGAGGTGGCCATGACACCGGACCTCCACGACCAATCCATCGGTGACCGTATGTGTTGGCTAAATATGTTCTTACAACTGCTGCAAAATGTGCGGGCGCACCATCATGCTGGAACCACATTGTACCATTTCTCATAAAAAGCGGTAGTAACAACGGCAAATCATTTTGTAAAAAGTTTAAATATGATTCATGGTCAAGACGATTCGGTAGAACAACAGGACCAATTATGTGATTTTCAATAATAGCAGCCCAAATATTGATGGAAAATTGATACTGCGAATTTGCAACTCTTAGAGAGTGTGGGTTTTCATCGGCCCATGTATGTAAATTGTGAAAATTTACGATACCTTTTCGCGTAAATGACGCCTCATCAGTAAATAGTACACGTTTAGAAAAATGTTGGTCGTGCCTAAGTTTGTTTAAGAACCACTGACAAAACATTACCCTTGGTGGAAAGTCTCTAGGTAGAAGTTCCTGGACACGTGTAAAATGATAGGGATATAAACTTTGATCCTTCAGAGTTCTGTGAACTGATGATGCCGAAATATTACCCAGTTCGGTGGCAATAATTCTCGTACTTGTACTAGGATCACGTTCAACTCTATTTAATATTGCCTCTTCAACTCGTACAGTTCGGCGGTATCTTTTGCGTCCAGAGTCAGCTTTAAAAGGTTTTAAAGAACCAGTTTCTCTCAAATGTCTTACAATACGTGGGAAAATATTTTTGCCAGAAATTCTTCTTTGCGGATAAGTTTCCTGATAAACTCGCACAGCTTGTCTAGCATTTTGATTTGTTTGTCCATAAATTAACAACATATCAGTCAAATCCGCTAAAGTGTACTTAATGAAAACCATCTTGAGAGGAGGAAATAATATTAATGAGCAGCTCAATATCAACAAATAACTAAAAACGAAAATACTGCACCGTATCAAAATTTAAAGAATAGCACGAAAACTCTTTTGACGCCTACAAAGCACTTCAAAATTGTAGAATTTAGAGAACTGTCAAAAATTATAGTTTCATGGCACTTTACGATTACTGTTTTCATTACTCCAACGAATCGGTACTTTGGCACTTTTTATAAAATTAATCATATCTCCTAGGGGATACCCTTAACGAAAAAATACCAAGAGGTAGCTTTTGTGGCTTATGTAATAAGATTCATAACTGATGTATCAAAATTGGAAAAAGACAGTGGCGCACATATTTTTTCCCCAAATGAATTTTTACAGTTACCCCGTACGCACGCCACTGACGCAGTTGTAAGTAGATTTTTACTTGAAAATATGCACTTTCATAATACACTTTCAAGTTCCAAGTTTCATTAAAATCAATCCAGTGGTTTTGAAATTATTTATAAAAAATTAAAAAAAATATTAAAATTCAACTCCCTGTATATTGGAAACTATGCGTGAAATACGTCAATTTTAATATTGAGGGGGACATGTTTTGACATAAAACTTAACTTTATCACATCAACCCCTTAAGGGTGGTGAGTACAAACCTTATATTTTAAATAGGGAACATGGACCGAGTGTTAAATCATTTGAAAGCTCTTACTTTTCTGAATTCAGCACTCAAATTTTTTTGGAAGTTTTATCAACTAGTTTAAAAATTAATCACAGTTGGAATTGCAAGAACGTATTTCATTCATTGTGATAAGAAATGCACTAATTATCATCAACTCCTTAAGGGTGGTGATAACAAACCTTATATTTTAAATAGGAAACATCGGCCGAGTGTTAAATCATTTGAAAGCTCTTTCTTTTCTGAATTCAGCACACAATTTTTTTTGGAAGTTTTATTAACTAGTTTAAAAATTATTCACAGTTGGACTTGCAAGAACGTATTTCATTCATTGTGATAAAAAATGCACCACTTAGTCAATTTCATGTTAAAAAAAACTAAAAACGAAACCAGACGTTCAAAAATGTTTATGTAGTAAAGTAAGTGTTTGAATTGTTGACCACCAGCTTTCATACAAAAGTACAAATTTTATTCAAAAATTCAAAAGTTCTGACATTCTGGAGCATTTTTGAAGTTATTAGAGGGGATTCTTCAACAATGCGTCGTCGTAATTCTTCCAGAGACTTCGGTTCTGTTGCGTAAATTCTACTCTTTAAATGGCCTCATAAAAGAACTCTAAAGGAGTTAAATCCGGTGGTCTAGGGGGGCACTCAATAGCACCTCTACGCCCAATCCATTGCTCTGGAAACTATATGTTGAAAACTCCCTAACACGTTGTGAAAAATGCGGAGGAGCTCCATCTTGTTGAAACAATAATTGATTTTCTTGATAGCGATCATCCTTTTCAACAATGTCAATTAGTAGAGGGTAAACGATATATTCTAGTAACTCCAAACACGTTTCGCTACTCAAATTGCCATCAAGAAAAATTGGTCCGATTAAACGGTCTCCAAAAATGCCAGTCCAGACGTTCAGTTTCTGTGGAGTTTGAGTGTGGACTTCGTGAAAATTTCTTGGATTATTTTCTGCCCAATAACGACAATTATGAGGATTGACTGTAGAGCTTAATAAAAACGTACACACGTCTGAAAAACAGATATTGAACAGAAAGTTCCCGTTATAAGCTATTCGTGCAGTCATAACTTCACAAAACTCCAGCCGCCAATCAAAATCATCTTCATTCAGTTGTTATACAAGATGAATTTTATACGGGTGAAATTTCTTATCGGAATGAGTGAAATGCGTTTTTGCATCTTCAACTGTGAATAATTGTTAAACGAGTGGATAAAACTTCCAAAAAATTTGTGTGCTGAATTCAGAAAAGAAAGAGCTTTCAAATGATCTAACACGTGATCCATGTTCCCTATTTAAAATATAAGGATTGTTATCACCACCCTTAAGGGGTTGATGTGATAAAGTTGAGTTTTATGTCAAAACATGCCACCCTCAATATTAAACTTGTGGTATTTTAGCGTTTATTAAAAAGAAAAATTTCTCTAGACGCAAATCGCTCTGTTTCGTTTTCAATGCGCCAGCCTATATGTATGACCGCAAATTATTGTTTGCTTACAAGGCTGGATTATAATGAGTGAAATTAATGAACCTACTTAACCTTCTTTTGCGATACAATATCTCAGGAAATTGTTACGCATTTACCTATTTTCTACATTATCAAACTCATTTAATCACCAATTTTAATTCTGCCATGTTTTGCAATGATGAATTACGTCAGCGATGAATTAGCTCATGTGTGTATCATGCTAATGATAACTGTTACAATCCCAGAACCATTTACATTAAAACAATTATAAAGAGTCAAGCTTTTAACAATAAGATATTTCGAAACCTACACCAGCGCTTTATGGATACAGCGTTCCTGTAAACACCTTTAACTACAGGAACGTTATCAGAAACTAGAGCACCCAAGCTGAAAAAGGAACTTATGTTGGTGTTATTTGCTTCTTTAACGTCGGTCTATTTCCGCGACTATGACCAATCTCCAACACCAGGGAGCAGTTTCACCCCACTATACTGGAAGTGTTGCCGAAGCCCTGCCTTTCTGTAAGGAGGGTAGATGAACTTAATGTGCCAAACATCGCAAGGACACGGGACCGATGCTTTTACGCCCTCTCTGACGGGCAGAATGTGCAGACATTCGACTTGCTCAAATATAGTGCCACAACCTCGGTTGATGTTAATGTTACAGTTTGTACTGAAAAAGTGAAAGGAGAACCCTGGGATCGAATCCAGTATCCTTCGGTTCAGAGCCACGCGTCCTTACCACTGCACCACCGAGGCTCTAGGAACTTATGTATAGAGTCCAAAAATACTACATGCGAGCACGTGATAAATTTCTGCTAATATTGGTGTAGGTCAAAACCTTGTTTGGAAGATTTTAAAATGCAAGCAGTTGTACACCCATCACATATAGGTAACACAACCACTGTTACCCCAAGATTACCCCCACGTGGGAGATTGTGCAGCTGAATTCTATAAAAGACTGTACAGAACCCACAGTTCGTTGACCAGGTGCTATTTACAGAAGAGGTCACGTTTTTTTAGAGAAACTATAAAGAAAATCGTTAGCAACCATACTTGGTGAGAAGAAACCTAACAATACGGGCTGTGTCCCAATTGTAACCTTCTTTAATATTTAGGTTGGTATTGCTGGAGATTTTTGATTGGACCGCGCTTTTAATTACTATATCTTATCGGCGTTTTGTATGGAGATTTTCTAGAACATTTATTTTTACCTGTCACTTGCGGTGAGAAATCACATGTGGTGCACGATACTGCGCCGGCACATTTTTGTTCTGTTAACTACATGCCTCTAAATTTCTAGACAAAGACTTCAGCTGAAGGCCTTAGTCTATCCCGTACCAACAAAAATTGGGAATCAACTGCGAGAACGTATTATATCTTAGTGCGAAATCATAAGGAACACATGTAGTATTTTAAACGCGATAATATTATTTTGTAAAAAATATGGTGGTCATTCTAAGCAGTTTAGAGTAAGTATAGCTACTTTTACTTACCAAGGTAAATTACAGCGAATGTGTTTTCATTTTAAGTTATAATCGAGACATATGAATTTAAGCCGATAAACACAAGAAACACTTATGGCATTGTCTTGAGCAGATATCCTGAAACCTAGTTCAAAACTAAAAATGAGCGCAGCGACGAATTTTTTAAAAATCCTAATATTGAGTCAAGCAGTGCGAACTGTTGCAGAAAACAACTTTCTGTTACCCATGACTACAGTTTGTTTCATGACATAAAGGCAAAGTGATTTCGAAATTATTGTCTAATGCAGCCTCAATTTAGGAAGCTCCGAGGGGAAAATCACTAAAATAAATCGTACACTAAAATTCCCCTTTGAGAAACAATTCCCCGATATTACCCAAAATTCTTTGAAATTCCCCGAAATACTTCCAAACTTTAGAAATGCCCTGGGAATTCCTTTTAGTTGTCTGCAATTCCCCAAAAATTCCCCGAAATTCCCTACAATTCCTTAAAAATTCCCCTAGATTCCATGCAATTCCAAAGCGCTGTTGAAGTTCCCAGGAAACTCTATTTCTTTTGTGACATCACAACTGTTATTCTGTATTAAAACGCAAATAAATACATATACATACATGTCTGTGAATGCCTAATCTAACCGAAAAAGAATAATTTACTGAAATAGTCGGCAGTAGTGCAATATGTGCCCTTCTTCAGTTCTACCCTGTAACTTGTTTCTAAATCTATATAACGTTAACAAAGAAGCTAAAATACTGGTTAAATTGCATGCAATGTTTCGTATAAAACTTCCCTCCTTAATAAAAAAGATATAAAGAAAAATTTTAAAAGTCATCATGATAAAATATATTTGGCAAGGCCAATTTTCATTAATACGGGCAATTTTGATCAAAGTTTCCAAAATTGTATTACCTGTTATACACGAGCGAGTAGACAAATTATCACTTGAGTAATTATTATGTACATATAACTTACAGTGTCGTTTGACATATCTACAATACTTGGATTGTTGTTAATATTAGCATCAATAACAGAACGGATTTCTGGTAAGGTTTGATAACAATTTGTTAATGTTTTATTTTTTTAAAGCTTTTCTCGTTTGCTTCTCCTCCGTTCTTCACTGCTGTATTTACAAGCGGCCCATTCTGAAGTAATCAAATTGTTAGACATTGTTTTAGATATTGCATTATCTTGATTTTCAGTTATTTTTCCGGTAATAATTAGATATTTTTATTACTCGTCGTATATGCCGTGGTGGGCAATATTCTCGCCAATATTCTAACAGGTTGTTATTGAACCGAATATAAGTCTGTACCTCGGTCTGTTCTAATGACTGGAACAACATTTTTAATTTTATGGATTGCATTACATTTATCGGGCATCCTTCATTGAACTTGCTACATTCCGATCTTAATTCAGACTTTTTCGTGTAATCAAAACTCACGTCAAGTTACTACTTTCAGGATAATTTTGATTGACGGAATCATCTGTGACACTGCTTGATGCATTAGATATTAGGATTTTGATGGTTATTTTACAGAAGCAAGTGATGATGCAAATCATTTTATTTTCGTCATGTGTGTCCTTCGGAAGCACACACTTTTATATCATTTGGGTTTATGTTACATAAATTTGCATCCGCACTTTGTGATTCCACCCATTTATTAATT
Source organism: Tillus elongatus (assembly GCA_964006375.1). Classification (NCBI taxonomy): domain Eukaryota; kingdom Metazoa; phylum Arthropoda; class Insecta; order Coleoptera; family Cleridae; genus Tillus; species Tillus elongatus. The sequence continues at coordinate 103,216,085 of OZ023269.1, read as the reverse complement.
GCTAATTCTCTACGGTGAGATCTGTATCAATTTTGTCGTTTTTTTTACATCGGACTGCCTCCGCATAACATGATTTTGAAGATGATAAAAATGTAGTGTTGGTTCAAAGTGCATTCAGTCATTGTGCTCTTTTCGCCTGTAGTTTTATTTTTATTGTGAAAAAATATTTCAAAAGAAAAATATTTTTTATGACCTAATAATATTTGATATTGACAGGGCTTGTGACAGTAAGTTGGACCATAAAAGTTTTTGTATTCAAGCTGTGAAATATTTTTGTCTAATTCAGTACGGGCGTACTCTTCACATATTGTTATATCAGTCTGTTACAACTTTTAACAACATTTCGCTATCTAGTCCATTAGCGATTACCAATTTTTGTAAATAAACAGGTACTTTGAGCTTAGTAGGCGTTAGAAATCCCTGAAAAAGTCCTGTTCCGTTCGGCGTATTGCAGTTTTTTTAAGTTTTGTAATTCTATGGATATCACAAGTATAATTAACTACCATCACTGCTCAGCACAATCTGGTGATTGGTAACTCGTACGCTGTGGTCAAGGCCAAGCTTCGGTCAATACTTTCAATTTTCAATTGTTAAATAACAAATATCCCTATTTCCTTTTAACTGATTCGTCTCCCGAGTCCGCGACTTTTTATGGTCCTTATACTGATGCGATCACCTCACTGATTGAGTAAATGAAACATTAAATTGGTATGTAAAATATCAGGTATGGCAAGAATCCTAACCTATCTTTAATATAAAGATCGAAGTTGTTCGACAACTGTAGATCTCGTTCGAGAGTAATTTCATACAGGAATGTAGGTCTTAAATTTGTAACTAACTATATGAAAGAATTGGGGTTATTTTAGTTTATACATAGGCATAAAACATATAATAACTTACCTTTAATATCACTAAAATAATGTAAATAATAACATAAACTTGTGAACGTGGCACGTTGCACGTTGCATCAGCATAATAGCTGCCCGGCGAATTTTAGTACAACTTTGCCAAAGTGTGGAATATTTTATGTCATATTATGCAATATACGTTTATTTATTTATGCCCCGAAACACCTCGAAATTCCCCGAAATACTTGGCCGTTCCCCAAAATACCTCAAAATACCCTGAAATACCTCGAAATTCCCCCAAATTTCCTGAAATACATTGAAATTCCCCGATATACCTCGAAATGCCCCTGCAATTCCTTACCTTGTACACTTGCAGGTGGTAGTGGAATTTTCCTTTACGTAATAGTAAATGATTTTTTTACGCCCGAGGAGGTACCACCCTATACATCAAGCCGGTGAAGTCCCAACGCTCGTTTCCGGTTCTGGTGTATGAGTCGGTTTCCCTTATAAGCAAAAATGATGATGCTCCTCCTTGTACAAAATATTCCGGAGGCAAAATACTCCTCCATTAGGATCTCCGGGAGAGGGGTGTACAGGGGGAACCAACATCAAGATTTAACTTATCCTTTTTCAATATATGTGGCCTAAATTCTAACCTGAACTCCTTCCACCATTTCCTCCAGGCTAACAGGCCCCAACTCCTCTTCCTCACTGAAACCCAAATCAGTGCCAAAACAGCCACTAATCACCTTAATTTCCAGGGGTATGAGCTCCTTACATCCTTTAGGTTGCATGGAGGCGTGTGCGCATACGTCGGTAGCAATTTACCCTGCACCAGACTCCCCAATTTAGAAGCTGGAAGAAAAGACATACTATGGATAAAACTTTCTCTCTCAGGGCTGCAACTAAATTCATCTGCTGCATTTACCGGTCACCTTCTGACAACAACTTTGTCCAGCTCTTTGACTACCTTTCTGAAAAAACCGACTATCTGATTTCTGAATATCCTTCCTCCGAGATCACTATTCTTGGTGACTTCAATGTCCATAATAAGGCATGGCTAGGATCTTCAAAAACCGATCCGCAAGGGAGAGCAGCGGAAGCCTTTGCAGTCAGCAATTCTTTAGCCTATATGGTTCAGCAACCTACTTACTTTCCTCGTATCCCAACACACAGATCAAATCCCTTGGATCTCCTTCTTACTACACAACCTGAATGCTATAAGATATCAGTCACCGCCCCCCTTGGTCGCTCAGACCATGGCATGGTCACTGCTTCCTGCGCAGTGCAACCCGAGGTCACACAGTCATCACACCCACGTATCGTTTGGCACTACAACTCCGCAAACTGGGACGAAATGCGGGATTACTTTTCCTCATTTCGATGGGCGTCTGTCTGCTTCTCTCATCCTGACCCCTCTGATATCTCACAAAACGTCACCGAAATTATCCAAGCTGGCATGGAATTATTTATCTCACGTACGCAGAAAACCTCTTCAGACTCTTACAAGCCCTGGTTCTCTAAATCCTGTAACAAGGCCAGACTTGAAAAGGTCAAAGCTCACAAAACGCTTCTACACAATCCCAGTCAAGAAAATCGTCAAGCATTTAATGACGCAAGAAACCGCTATGTCCACATTCTTTCTAAGGCAAAAAACTCGTTTAATAACCACATCAAAAACAAAGTCCTCTTAAGCTCCAACGGCGGCAAACCCTTCTGGACTCTTGCTAAATCTATTGGGAATAATTTCTGCAAAAGCAGGTTCCCATCTCTTGTCTCAGGGGAGGAAATTTTTTCTACCGCCCTGGGCAACGCTGAACTTTTTGCTTCGTTGTTCGCCGGCAATTATACTCTCAACCCACCTCCAAATGTTCAACCACCAACAGTCCCCAATGTCGCGCATAAAATGACGGATATCATTTTCAAAACTAAAAAGGTACGAAAGATGCTCTCTTCTCTTAATACCAGGAAAGCCTCTGGCCTTGACGAGATCCCAGCAATTGTTCTCAAAAAATGCGCACCAGAGCTTGCTGCTGTCCTGACTCGTCTGTTTCAGATATCTTATAATAAAGGCATATTCCCTAGTAACTGGAAAACTGCTCGAGTACAACCCATCCCCAAGAAAGGATCCAAAGCGCTTCCTAGCAAATACAAGCCTATTTCTCTCTTTTCAGTCTTCTCTAAAGTGATGGAAAAGTATATAAACACTCGAAAAACATAGTCTAATCCACGACAGGCAGTATGGATTCCGTCAGCGCAGATCGACTGCCGACCTCCTTTCCTTTGTCACCCATTCTTGGAACAAGTCTATGGAACAACACGGTGAATCCCAGATTGTTGCTCTAGACATATCCAAAGCATTCGACCAGGTCTGGCACGCAGCGCTGCTTAATAAACTACCGGCCTATGGCCTACCACCAAAACTTTGTACCTGGACAGCAAATTTCCTCTCCAAAAGAAGCATATCTGCTGTTGTGGATGGCCATTCCTCTAAACTGTATCAAATTAATGCAGGAGTTCCTCAAGGTTCAGCCTTAGCCCCTACTTTGTTTCTTTTCCATATCAATGACCTACTCTCTAGCACATCCAACCCTGTTCACAGCTACGCGGACGACAGCACCCCCCATTCAAATATACAATATTCTAAGCCTGTCTCTTTATCCCAATTAGATGAGGATCGCAGACTCATGGAGGGTTCTGTCTCCGTGGATCTCCAAAAAATATTAGACTGGGGAGGTAGAAATCTTGTACAATTCAACCCCACCAAAACTAAGTCTTGCTTTCTTTCTCACAAGAGATACACCAGCCCTAGACCCATCACAATGAACAACCAAGTTATTCAAAGTAATGAGTCCTTTTCTCTTGTTGGCATTTCTGTGGATCGAAATCTTAATTGGCACCAACATGTCACATCAATTGTAGAAGCGGCTGCTAAGAAATTAGGTTTCCTCTTCCGAGTTCGCAAACTCTTTTCAACAGCTAATTTCTATACCTTATATACTTCACAAATAAGGCCAAACCTCGAATACTGCTCCCACATCTGTGGTGCCGCTGCCGCTTCTACACTCGCTATCCTGGACTCCATTCAAAAGAGAGCTATACGTCTCATCGGTGACCCTACCCTCATCCAAAGGCTGCCATCCCATGCCCACCGACGTGCCGTTGGTGACCTCTCTCTCTCTCTCTTTTATAGATATCTGCACGGGCACTGCTCAGAGGAGCTTTCCTCCATAGTTCCCCCACCTGCTGCCCCCAACAGATCTACCAGGGGAACAGAGCGAATGCACCCTTTTACTGTCCAGGTCACCAGACTTAGAACATCTTGTTATGCCCGCTCTTTTGTCCCGAGGACTTCCAAGTTGTGGAATTCCTTGCCGGCACATGTTTTTCCTTCTCCTCCGAACCTCCAAACCTTCAAGTCCAGAATTAACAAGCTGCCTCTTTCCTCCTTGTCAACACCCACGGTACGATAGTATTTAGGCTGTAAGCCCTCGTGGTGTGTTGTTGAAATAAAAAAAAATAAAAAAACTAAAATACCCCAGTGACTTACCCCTCCGGCAACTCATAGTTTTCATCTGTCAAATTTTACAAACTGTAGGGATGTCAGAAAGAGTTTGCTGACATTCGTTTAGAGGATCATTTTTTTGGAACGTCTCAGAAAATACGCCTCGAATTTTTCACCCGTATTTAGGAACCACCTGTATTTTACATGGGTTATAAAATGATTGGAATACAATTTTACCTTTCGTGTAATGTCATATTGTTAACGGAATCTATCAAAGCTTTCGACCTACTATTGTTAAACATTTACCTTGTATAACACCTAGAGGGAATAATTTGTTCCCAACAAAATTACGTTAACCCTTAAATTAAGAATGTATGATCACATCGAGTAATGTTGACAGTAGTTAACGTAGGGTTTGCTAATTTTTTAAACACCAAAATTCAGCAATGTAAATGTACAGTAATGCCCAGCAGACTAAAGTTAATATGTGCAGGTAAAAAGCAGATACTCTAAGTAGGTAATTAATTTTTCAGTTTTTACCATTCATAAAATATTTACGTCTGAATCTGTTATTCAGCTAACGTAGTTAGCACTGTGTGTGCGCCGCGTTTTTTGCAGTGTCAGCTTACGTTTTGTTTTACCTTTGTAATATTTAAATAACTGTCTGCACTCCTAAACCTAATTGCTCTACCAGAGCATTTACAACCGTTATTTAAGCAAACAAGGTAAATCTGCAATGTGTGTTATTTGAAGGAATTTTTACGGCAGTCAGAGAACGAAATAAATTACTATCCTTTTTTAAATACAGTAAGTTAATTAAACGCCAGAACTTGTCTACTCAAATAATACTTTTATCTGAAATGCCAGGTCAGGTCAGGTCAGAACTTGTCTACTCAAATAATACCTTTATCTGAAATGTCAGGTTTTAATTTTTAGTTTGATAAAAAAGTATGTGCGTTTTTAACTTTTAATTGTATAGCTGAGAAATATATTTTCTATGAGCTTATTATGACAGCCGTAATTCAGAACAGTGAATCTGAAAAAATAAGTTTGTCCTATGTAAAGTTTGTAAGTCACTAAAATAAAAGTATTTTTTATTATTCACTTTTAATTAAGCTAACTAAAGTTTTAGTTTACTCTTTGAAAGTAATGTATCATTTTGAGCACACAAACAGAACATTGTTAACTAAACCATCAACACAATACAATATAGTATTCAATAAGATACTTCAGAAACTAAAGAATATTTTTTATGAAAATTTGCACTAGTAATATTTGGTATATATATATATATATATATATATATATATATATATATATATATATATATATATATATATATATATATATATATATATATATATAAGCAAATAATTTTACAATACTGCCACTTCCCGTTAAACTGGAACTTGACACCATCTTTGTTATTTTCAATAGAATATCCAATTTTTGTGCTTGTAATCGATGGAATTTAAAATTTTATTGTGGCTTTATTAAACATACTCATAAACCATAATCGTAACATTTACAGTTTTTCAGATATTCATACTTTAAGAAAACAAAACAGATACAGGCCTATAAAACAATCAGCCCAAAAATTACACCATCAGAAATTTGCATTAGTTGATGTTATGGCGTTTATTAGTAAAAATGTAAATATTCAGTGGAAAATAAGAAGATCTCTACAATTATACAAGGTTACAATAATGTAATAATGACCGCGGAAAACTTTCCGCATATATATATATATATATATATATATATATATATATATATATATATATATATATATATATATATATATATATATATATATATATATATATATATATATATATATATATATATATATATATATATATATATATATATAGGTACAGGCTGTCCATTATAAAAGGTTGTACCAAAATAGTCCAGGAAACTGCTGAGAATTTCGAAAAACTCCGAAGCACGTCAACTTTGCTTGCGAGGTGGACATTTACTGTTCAAAGAAATTTTCCCCACGCAAGCAAATGTTAAGTAAACTTGGAAACCCAAATCACCACAACACATTTAAAAAACCTGACGATCGTTTCACTAACCAAGTTAGCGTCATCACAGGATAAATAAAATCTGAGCAAGAGAAGAAGAATTAGAATTACTCATCCTCTGATGACGCGAACATGGTTGGTGAAACGAGCGTCAGGTTTTTAAATGTCTTGTGAGGGTTTTCGTTCACCAAGTATACTTATCAGTGCTCAACACAGGTTCTAATCTTCACTTTGCAATCGACAGGTTTTAGGGCTTTTCGAGATTATCAGCAGTACAACCTTTTATAATTGACACCTATATATATATATATATATATATATATATATATATATATATATATATATATATATATATATATATATATATATTATAAAGACTGTAATATAATGCCGAGCTTTCGGAATTGTTAGTGAATTTTCGTAGAAAAAATTCACTAATGGGGAGATCCCGACTTTTGAATTTTGAAAAATTTTTGCAAATGAGCGAGAACTAGGACCCCTAGAGCCCATATCCGGGGTTAGTTTCAATTATTATTATATGTTTATATATATATATATATATATATATATATATATATATATATATATATATATATATATATATATATATATATATATATATATATATATATATATATATATATATATATATATATATATATATATATATATATATGTATCACACCGATAACTCAAAAAATAATGGGCCGATTTTGATAAAATTTGGCACGTACCTTACTTTTGTAAATGTCTTTGATAATTTCGTTAATCAGAAAAATCGGACGAGGTTTTCCGGAAAAATTTTGAGTTTTCATTTGAAAAAAATTTTTATCTTAAAAAATAAAAATTCTATGATAACCAAATTTGGTACGTAGATTTATGATATAAAAAGTAAACCATACACCAAAATTTAGATTTCTATGTTACAAGAAAAAAAAGTTATAATAAAATATTTTGTGCCAGATCATTTTTATGAAAATTCACTACCATAACGCACTTGCTGCGTCTTCGACTTTTTATTCTATTATTAAGGCTACAACATGGAGGAAAAAATTTAAGCTTACATACGAATAATACCAAAGTTTTAAATACTTAGATATAAAGCGAGTTTTAAAAGTGAAGTTTAGAAAATTGAATAAGAAACATTAACAGCATTTTTATATTAAATTTGAATGAAGTTTATAAGAGTCCGTCTGATATAGGCAGGCTAATTATTGTGTAAAAAAAAACAAATTTAAATAGACAATAGTTTGGCTTGCATATGTCGGATTGACTCTCCTTAACTTCAATCCAATTTAAATCAAAATTTTGTTAATACTTGTTATTTAATTTTATATAAAAAATCTAAATCGACCCTGAAAATGGATCCTAGGGAAGTCCGCGCATTTGAAGAAAAGGTGTCAAAATTCAAAAGTCGCAATCTCGTTATTAGCGAATTTTTTCTACGGACATGTTACTACCTTTTAGGAACAATAAATGTTATTCTGAATTATTTTTGTGTGTAAATAATAATTACGGTATTAAGAGATAAGTTTTGCTAAAGAGTAGTTTCCAACGAATGACCACATGCAAAAAAGTATGATACCTTATCGCGTCCATTGAATTGAAACATTCTGTGTGACTAATTTTCCATAAACGTTTGTTGGTTCGTTCAAAGCAGTCGTGTGATTTAATACTATAATTAAAGCCTTTGCGATTTCTGGTTGGCATTAATAAATGCATTTGTATCAGGTGTTATAATAAATAATGGTGTTTTGTTTTCTTAAAATGTCGAAGTTGTTGTGAATTAGTGTTCTAGGGTTATGCATCATCAATCTCTATTCAAAGTGAGAGTTCTTCAAGGAGGAAGAATGTATCGCTTGTATTACTCGGTAAGTTTTTATTCATTTATTGAACCAATTGAATTGAATTTTTATTGAATTAATTACGCTTATTCTGAAACAATTTTAACCGTAATTAACCCCTGCATAATAGTAATTTATATTAACTTGAGCCTATAATATTTTTAGTTTGTTCTGGTTTTTTAAATCAAAAAATTGTTTTTAGATACCTAAAGAGCAATGGCCAAGATTAATTTTTAAGACACCATACCAAATTCACTACCTGTTTTTTCCGCCTATTACGCAATTGTCACTTTAAACTAAAGTACTTGTGTTTTAAGTAATTTAAGTAATACATTTCGGCAGTAATTTTGTTTAAATTTCTTATCATTTTTAAGCTAACATTTTACATGTAATTGTAAAATTCGAAAATGTAAACGTTTTATGACAAATGAGAGACGGCAATTATATTTACTGCATAACCATGTGCGTGCCAGTGAGTGGGTGCGCGTGTGTACTTATACAGATATACACACACATATATATATATATATATATATATATATATATATATATATATATATATATATATATATATATATATATATATATATATATATATATATATATATATATATATATATATATTTCTTTCTGTGTTTGTGTTTGTGTGTGTGTGTGTACAGGGTGGCCCATTGAAAACGAGCTAGCAGCCATAACTTCTAGGAAAATATTTTGTCGAAAAAAACTAAAACACGTCAAGTTTGCTTGTGAGGGGAAAACTTCTGACGCGAACGGTATAGCCCAAACATTACGCTCCTAAGCGGGGGTGTCATCCGTCAAATTTTTTCAAATAGGATTAGGGGTCATTTGATAGCTCGTTGAAAAGAGCTTTTGATTCCCTATACACTGATTTTTTATCTTTGAAGTTCGGTCTATTCGTTTAGAAGATATGGAGTATTGAAATATCACTAATGAATTTGCCGAGAAACTAAAAAACTAAATCGTTTCACTTAAAAGGCATAGTATTAAAGTAATTGTTGAAAATAATTAGGACGAATCATACTTTTAAACCAACAAACCAACATGCCAACGAATTACACTTTAATTCAATAAATGTTCAAATTGAGCACAACCCACTTCCATAAAATTGTATAAATTTTGTTAAAATGTTTGCCTAACTTTTGCAACCATTTCAGGAGTAATTCTCTGGTATTTATCAATAATGCGCCGAAGTAACTCTTCCAATCAATCGCACTCGGTAGCATAAACTTTTGTTTTTAAGTGCCCCACGAAAAAGGTTAAAGGGGGCAGGTCTGGAGGTTAGGCTAGCCATTCTACAGAACCTCTTTGATCTAATCATTGACCGGAAAAGTGTCTATTCAAAAACTCCCCAACAGTAACGGCATAATGCAGTGGAGCACCATCTTGTTGAAAAAATAAATGTTGTTCCGAGTACCGAGTGTCTCTCATCGTCCTCAATAATGTCAATTAGCATAGGGTAAACCAAGCCTTGCAATATTTCCAAATAGCATTCCCCGCTCAAAGTGTCAGCTATGAAGATTAGTCCAACGATGCGATTACCAAAAATACCCGCCCAAACATTGATTTTTTGTGGAGTTTGAGTGTAGACTTCAAAGAAAACACGAGGGTTTTCGTTTGATCAGAACCGGCAATTATACAGAGCCATTCAGAAAGAAAGAACTTTCGCCGGAAACACAAGTGTTAAAAATAATTTATTGTCAATTATTCTTTGAGAAATATTTACGCAAACTTCCAAGCGCCGGTCATAATCATCTTCGTTTAATTCCTGGACTAGCTGGATTTTATATGGACTAATTTTCTGTACCTAATGTTGGATCTGCATCAACTTGACCAATAACTTCCAGACTTGTGACTTCATTTCCCATAGGAAATTCACGTTCAGGATTTCCTTTCTTGTTAGCCACTGATCGAGTTCCATGGAACTTGTGTAGAAACTCTAGCACATACTTATAGCGAACACGCCTATCAGGATGCAGGTTATTGAATATGCGTGCTGTTTGGTTTGCGTTTTCATGTTAAAAAGAAGCCAACAATTTCAACTCTTTCGGCAACTGAATACGTCATAATAACTGATTATAAAAGTCCACTCAACAATGTGAAGCAATAATCACAACTGAATTTTTCATCAATCTAGTTACTTCCAGTTGAACTCACATGTAGGAACAAAAAGTTGCTATCAAGAATGCATATCATAAGATGTATTTTGCTGAGGTTTTTTGAAGCACCTTAATTTAAGACTTTTTATTACCTCCGCAAACCTTTAACAACATTTATATCTTATAATGGACGCTGGTGAGGCCCAACTCAAGCATTAGGAATTTCTCGGGAAATGCATTAGTGATATTTCAAAACTCCATATCTTCTAAACGAATATACCGAATTACAAAAATAAAAAAGAAATGCATACGCAATTAAAAGCTCTTTTCAGCGAGCTATCACATGACCCATATTCCTGTTTAGAAAATTTGACAGAGGAGACCCCCGATTATGAGGTTAAAATTTGGGCTATACTTTTTGCGTCAAAAGTTGTCCCCTTCTCAAGCAAACTTTACTCGTTTCAGGGTTTTTTCGACAAAATCGTTTTCAATTTGCCACCCTATACATATATATATATATATATATATATATATATATATATATATATATATATATATATATATATATATATATATATATATATATATATATAGGGTTGCGCGTAAGTAAAGCAACAAGGCCATAACTTTAAATCGAGAAGTGCTCCCGACTCAAAATATGTGAGGTTGAATAACAGATTATTTGCGAAAATTTGGTGGCATTATCAAAATTTTTTGAAGAACTTCCTTCTTGGAGGGCGACAACCCTTTAATTTCTTAAATAGCAGCATTGGTTATGCGACAGATTTTTGGAGTGCATATTCAGCGTGCTTTTTGATGATATTAATTATTTTAAGTGACCTTTCTTTCGGAAAATGGTAGCATCCTACTTTATTGAAGACGATGCTCAGGTTGAGCTCCTTGAACTTCTTGAGAATGGCAAAGCCTCTTCTCGAACCGACGAAAATTCACTAAAAAGAGCTTAGAGGGTCAATTTTTAATATTAAACCTTCTTTCGAAAAACTGTGCTCTGCAAGACAGTCACAAGGGAGTCACTAATAATTATTACTTTTGTTTTTAATTTGAGTTAATTATTAAATAGATTATGCAGTACGGATACAATCTTATATAAGTGTATTCCATTGCTTTTCTTTCAGTAAGTTAAATAAATTTTTTAATAATATATTTTTTCTCAATTTTTATCAATATGCTTGCGCCTCTCATTTAGTTTTATCATGCTTCCCGGCGCGCTCCATAGTTTTATAGTTTTAGAATCGCTGTTTTAAAGGGGTAGCGCCTTATAATTAACTTTTTACAGAAACTTGCGACCCGTGAAAATAAAGAATAATATAGGTGGAAAATATTGATATGCTCATATTACAAGCTTTCAGAAATAAGGTTATTTAAGTTTGTTACTTAGAAATTTCATATGACATTTGTGAAATCCATTATTTACTTATATATTAAGAAAATGTACACATAGATAATCCTATCGAATTAATTATTTGTCCCTTTTTTGTAGAAAAGTTAATTTGAATAATTAAATATTTTTCTTAGAAAGTTTAAATAGTCACATAATCAGTTACTGGAATTGAATAAGACACTGAAAACATGTTTTTCCTGACTGATCTCCAACAGAAATTAAAACCTTGAGGTTGTTTACATACCAAGAGTCTTTTATTTTTTACTTTATTATTTTTGATCATAATCTTATAGAAATAATTAGTTATTAAAATTTAAAAAAAGGTTGATGCGCACGAACTCTTACTACTGGATACAGCTTTATCCATTTATAGATCTATTGCCTGAAGAGGGTTTCAATCTTAGTGAATTTTCGTAGAAAAAATTCACTACTGGGGAGATCCCGACTTTTGAATTTTGAAAAAATTTTTCCAAATGAGCGCGAACTAGGACCCCTAGAACCCATATCCGCGGTCAGTTTCGATTTTTATATGTATATATAAATTTTTTTCAAATGAGCGCGAACTTGAACCTGTAAAATCCATATAGTCAGTTACAATGTATATATACATACATACATATATATATATATATATATATATATATATATATATATATATATATATATATATATATATATATATATATATATATATATATATATATATATATATATATATATATATATATATATATATATATATATATATATATATATATATATATATATATATATATATATATAATATACGTATCACACCGATAACTAAAAAAATAATGGGCCGTTTTGGATCAAATTTGGCGCGTACCTTTCTCTTGCAAGTGGCTTGGATAAGTTTGTTAGCCAGGAAAATCGGGACCGGTTTTCCGGAAAAATTTGGAGTTTTATTTCGAAAAAATTTTTTATCTCAAAAAATAAACAAGCTATGCTAACCAAATTTGGTAGGTAGGTTTACGATATAAAAATTAAACTATAGGCCAACATTTAGATTTATATGCTACAAGTAAAAAAGTTAGGTGATTTCTATGAAAATTCACTACCATAACACACTTGCTGCGTCCTGACTTTTTTCTGTTTTGTGAAATAAAAAATATTAGACTGTTAAATCACAAACTATATAATTCAAACTACTGCCAAATTATTAGAGAAAGGGTATACTTCGAATAAATTTTATGCAAATATTTGAGTAAAATGAAGAATAATGGCGGTTGAAGCAAAAGCTTAACGCTTTGAAAAACACAGTTCTTACCTCATTTATTCCACGTAGCCCACATTTGTTTCAGAATATTTATTTAAAAATCGCGACTTTCATGCTTTAGAAAGAAAAACTATTTTTAAAGTAATTTTTCTGTTACTTCGTTTTTCTGCAAGAAAACTTACACACACACACACACACACACATATATATATATATATATATATATATATATATATATATATATATATATATATATATATATATATATATATATATATATATATATATATATATATATATATATATATATATATATATATATATATATATATATATATATATATATATATATATATATATATATATATATATATATATATATATATATATATATATATATATATATATATATATATATATATATATATATATATATATATATATATATATATATATATATATATATATATATATATATATATATATATATATATATATATATATATATACCTTTCCAGAAGTTAACTGGTCGACTATAGTATTATGTTAATATAAAAAATGTATTGATTAGCGTTCTCGCAATTTTTTTTAATTCTTGTGGTACATTAACAGTGATCTTGCAAAATATATTATATTTCAATCTCTTATTTAATGGATAAGAAATAACATAACATAGTTTAGTTAGAATCTTGTATCTTCACTGTCAACGTCAACTAATGAAGTCCTGTATATTGATATATTTATTTACTTGAAAACAGCCCTTAAGTTAATTAATAATATAATCCACGCAATTGGTAGGGTAGCAGATCAAATATACCGACAATGTTTGACTCATTTTAACGAATAGTTAGCTATAGAAATTAAATTATAACATACCTAGTGGATCAAATATTATAGGGCCTCTGTGGTTCAGGGATAAGAACGTGTGCCTCTGAACCGAAGGGTACTGGGTTCGATACCAGGGTTCTCCTTTCACGTTTTTCTAGAAACTGTAAGATTAAAATCAACCGAGGTTCTGGCATCGTATTTGAGCAAGTTAAATGTCTGCACGTTCCGCTTTTCGGAGGGGGCGTAAAGCCGTCGGTCCTATGTCCACCCTTCTTACAGAAAGGCAGGGGTTCGGCAAAATTTCCAGGATAGTGAGGTGAAACTGCTTCCTGGCGTCGGTGATTGGGCATACTCGAGAAATAAGGCCGGCGTTAAAGAAACAAAACACACAACACACACACGCATAGTGGATCAAATAGGTAAGTGAAGCACTAGAGACGCAGTAGCATGTATCTGAGTGCATCAGTCAAGTAAATAACCAGTTATTTTATTTTTATCACATAATGGCCGCCCCCTATCATGGTTGTTAAAAATCGCCGATCTTTTCCATTGATTTTTGTTTTTGAAGACAATTTTCTGGCAATATGCAGATGTAGTTTTGCAGGGCCGCTAGTACAATGGATAAAGTTGTGACCTGTTGAACCTTCCTGTATAATTTCGAGTTCAATTTTTTAAAATTGTTAAAATTTATCCCCTGAAGATGACCTCTTGGAGTGTTGAAACGCGTCGGGAGTAAGAGAAATCTAAAATAAATTTTGGTGTCTGGAGGAGAAGCCTTTCATTTCAATGTGACGTTCAGAAATGAAATATTATGCGTATCATATTCAGATGCACCAACATTTGAATGAAAGATATTCATCACGCGTTGTAATTTTTCATTTTCAGTTCTCGATGATGATGGAGATGACCCTGATTTTTTCAATTGTGTATTATTAACTGACAAATCAGCTTTTTACAATAATGAACCAGTAAATAGACATAATCTTCATTATTATGATACAGCAAATAAACATTTGTTAACACTATCGATAGGCAACGGCGATGGAGTTTTAAGGTTTCGGGAGGTATCATAGGCGATCATGTTATCGAACCCTATTTTTTTCAACGGTTCCTTGCATGAAATGAAACTTTTGGATTTTCTACATTTAGACTTCTGGTTACCCCTAAATAATGTTCCACATGGCATACGAAGAAAAATGTGGCTCCAAATGGACGATGCACCTGCTTATTTTTCAATTGGAGTAAGAAGCTATCTAAATAGACATTTTTAGAATAGATGAATAAGCAGAAGGAGTGAACACAATTAGCCCCCTAGGTCCGCAGATTTTACCCCTGTTGATTTTTTCCATTAAGTTACATACATAAAAATATCGTATACACTACTCCCCATACCACCCCAGAAGATATGAAATTGAGGATCTTAAACGCTTTTGCCTCTATTACACCAAACATTCAAGAAAATGTAAAAAATCTTTTGGGGATAGAATTGCTATTTATATAGAGCAAGATGGCACATATAGCATACCTTTTACAGTTTTATCTTTTGGTATTTTGGTAGTTTTTGATTTCCTTGTTATTGTTTATCACCTTTGTCACGTTGGTTTCGTGTTTAATTCAGTTGTTTGCGTTTTGAAATAAAACTTGTTAATTACGTTGATGTATTTTCGTTTTAATGTGAAAATGGCATTAACAATCATAAAGATGTGAATAGCATGAAAACCATTGCACTTGGGTATAGTTTCATATCGAAGGGAATTACTTTTTCTATGCGATAGATCACCAAAATATAGCGTGTTCTATTTAACATAAACAAGTTAATCTGCTTTGAATGTGTCAATAATTGAATTTGAATTTTTTAACACCCTGTAAATTATTGAGAAGCGCTGACTACAGTGGTTAATAGAGTAACAAGCTTATAGTCGCAGGATAGTGTGTTTTCCTTTCGATACTATCTTACATGGAAGATGAGATTTTGTTTTCGAAAACTTCATATTCGACGAAAAGTCAAGATATCTGTCAAACGGTAGTAGAGAGGTATAGGGATTCTCCAAAAAAGTGGGCCTTATTTCCACGTGGAGTTCAAAATCGTTATCAAATACATGGTGTCCCATAAGAAAAAACATAACTTTGAGGTGAAACACTTTATTGGACCAGCCTGTATATTTGAAAATAATTTTAGATTGTAGCTCTTATTGACCTACATAGACGTGAGACTCAGTGTGGTTAGTTGTGGGACATCCTATAATATATATATATATATATATATATATATATATATATATATATATATATATATATATATATATATATATATATATATAACAAAAAATAATAGGACAATTTCGATGAAAGTTTGTAGGTAGGTACCTTCGTTTTGTAAGCAACTTGGAAAAATTTGTTATCCAGAAAAATCGGAGCAGTTTTTCCGGGAAAATTTCTCTCAGAAATTGTTCTATCTCGAAAATAACAGAGCTATAGGAACGAAATTTGGCACGCAGGTTTATGTTATTAAAAGTAGATTATGTGCCAAAGGTTAGACCCCTAAGCTAAAAGTAAAAGAAGTTATGTGCATTTAATCAAAAAAACCTTGATGGCCCCTGGAGGTCAGAGCACTGCACAAGATCAAAATATTGTGCATAGTAAAGAAAATCTATAAAATTTTACAGCCATTTAAATTTTTTCTTGGGGCATTTATAATTCTCGTAGAAAAATTGCGTATAGATCATTTCTATGAAAATTCACTGCCATAACGCGCTTGCTGCATCCAAATTTTTTATTATTTTAATAAATATCTGCTTGAGTATGTTTTCTGGACTTCCTTTGTAGTTAATGTTTAACCCCTAAACAAGTTACAAGAACATGCGATGACAAATGAAAACCTCGATGACATGGCCTACAAGTCGCAGAGTCCTTTTTGAATTACTTTTTTCACAAGAAAGGGAAATCAGGTATATATCGAACCTGTCGAAGTACCCAACCTTATTGTGGACGCTTGAGTCGATCTTTGATATGTCCAAGTCATGCTGACGAGACCTTTTCACTGTATAATATAAAACGAAGTAAATGTACTGAAAATGTATGAAGACAAGCTATTTAGATACGGAATTTACGTCCATCTTAAAAGTATACTGGGTCGGGCCAAGAAAATAAAGGAACGTAAATTATAACTAAACTTCAGGAAAATTAACTGTCGTGTACAGTTAATGTAATAAATGCTGTTTCAAAAGAATCTTCTGAAGGGGTTGATCTATTTAAACTTAAGAATGCCTGTTGTTGTGTAACCAAATAAAAGCCCTTTTATTCCTGGCTTGATGAAATTAACTCAAAAGATTTAATGGCCTTTAACATTCAACTGTGAAAGATTTGAAAGGCAAAATACACAATAAGAGTAAAAAATATATTCATCATTATACATTAGAAAAAGGCTTTAGCAGATGTTTCAATGAACATGTTTAGCCCTAAAAGCAGTAGTTAAATTAATGGCAGCTTCTTATTTCAAAGCCTCTCTTGACGTGCATTGAATTTTGATAATGATAAAATGAAATACAAACTTAATTTGCTGGATAGCTAAGAAATTTTATAACCTAATTTTGTATTTTCCTCTGCGGAATTATTTTCTATGAATGCAGAATAGCTTCAGCAGCGTAGGTTATATACGTTTCAATATGTAAGGATTACATGACGCTCCAGAATATAAGAGTCTAAGTTACTCAAAATGGAGGGAACCGCGTTTAAGAAAAGGTAGGACGCAGCAAGTCTATTACGGTCACAATTTTTCATTAAAATATTTCAAAATACGAAAACTAACAAAATAACTAGTTAAGGAAGTACAAAGTTGTTTGAGAAAAACCTTTTTTCTGAGAAAACCCCATATAATAAAATTGATTAACAAACTCATTCAAAAGACTAGCAAATTGAAGATTCAGTTTTTCGCAAATGTTTGTATATTCGACAATAAACTAAGATACTTATTTTAGTAAAGTTCTGAACACGCTGCCTTTATAGACTAGTACATACCAAATTTTCTATTTCTAGATTTATAGAAAATTTAGTTATAGGCATTTTTTTCAGGATACCAAAAGAGACCAAAATATTAAAAGTTTTGTGTGATGACAAGTTATTTAACTTTACTGACCAAAAGATTTTTACGAAAACTAACTGAAAAATATTTCTAAAAAAATTAGCTGTAAACGCTTTGTTTTTGTAGAAATTTCGCAAAAACGTACTTTCACGAAACACCGCAAACAAACTATCAAAATATGCTAAAACATTCTACTATAAGAGTTTATTGCAAGTCAATGAAATATGTTGTCCCGAAAATTTGATAGCTTTCTTCACAAAAAGTAATATTTGCTTATCTTGAGGTGGCACCAATTCTCTTTACGAAAATTTGCCTAAAATATAAAAATATTTTTAGTAAAAATTTACTGAAAACTTGTAATAAAAATTCGCCTAAAAAATTAACAATTTTTTTTTTACAAACATTAAACCTAGGAGATATCACAAATCGATCACCCATATAAAAACTGAGCGTGATTGACGTTGCTTAATTGTAGATAAACAACGAACATCGAATAATCGATGAATGGCTAACATCCAATGTTCTGGCTGCTTGTCGACTCGCTGTATGTGGGTTTTCTCAGACTCAAGAATTACATCCAATTTGGTATTATATCTCAGTACATTAGAAGTTTTTAGTAAGTAAAAAAAACACTAATAGAGAGGTATCGATGGTGAGACTGCAAAATTTTTTTTCAAATGAGCGCGAACTAGGACCTGTAAAATCCATATAGTCAGTTACAATATATATATATATATATATATATATATATATATATATATATATATATATATATATATATATATATATATATATATATATATATATATATATATATATATATATATATATATATATATATACATCCTCCTAATTCGCGCTCATTTGAAATTTTTTTTGCAAAGTCTCACCATCAATACCTCTCTATTAGCGATCTTTTTTACTTACTAAAAACTTCTAATGTACTGAGTTATAATACCAAATTGGATGTAATTATTGAGTTTGAGAAAACCCACATACAGCGAGTCGACAAGCAGTCACAACATTGGATGTTAGCCATTCATCGATTATTCGATGTTCGTTGCAATTATAACAGTAAAATACAAATTTAAGAATATCACTGTGAATGTGATATCGAGATGGTGATTGGCCGTTGCAGAGTGAAGACGTGTGTACATGTGCTCCGCTGGTTAAAACCTATTAAAGGTGGTAAGCTAAGTTATATTACCAAATTATAGTGGCTTGTATTAGTTACACTGGTAAGTAATAAATTTAATTTAACTTTGGTGAATTAACATAGTTATGCTAGGAATTCCTAGCATATAGGTATTATGTCGAGTGGATCATATGGGGAAGGGGGAGGTAGACCCTCCAGAACCCGAAAAACATAAAGTAAGTACAAATATTACGACAAATATTACAGGTAATGACGAAAATATTTTATTAAACACGTTAAACAGTAATAATAAATATGAAAGAAAGATAAATTTTGATAACAGATTTAACATCCATGATAAGGGACCATTTTACATATTTGTGGAACAAGAATCTGAACATTTACATGTAGGTAAAATACATCCAATGAGAGTGGGGCGAATGTTAAACGAGACGGGTGAACCCCAGTCGGAAATAATTGAAGTACCGCCGGTGGGCATAAACAGAATTAAAATAATAACAAAGTCCGCTGCTACTGCAAATTTGCTGGTCCGTCACAACATTTTTAAACAAAACCAGCTTAATGCGTATATTCCAATGCATTTAACGTATAAAAAAGCAATAGTCAGAAACGTTGATACTGCAATTTCTGAAGAAACGTTATTAAAAACAATTAAGTCTGCTATACCTGTAGCAAGCGTTAAACGGATGAAAAGGAATATAACGAATGAATCCGGTGAAAGACAACAATTACCACGACAAATGGTTCAAATTTGATTCCGAGGTTCTGTAATCCTTGATTATGTTTTTATTGATAGAGTTAGGTGTCCAGTCGAGGTATACATTATTCCACCTGTTATGCAGTATTACAAATGCTTGCGGTACGGCCATTCGTCCATATTATGCAAAAGTAAAACTTCTAGATGTAAAAATTGTGCAGAAACGCATTTAGGTTGATGTAACGCTGAAAAATTTTGCACTTACTGAAAAAATTCAGATAATTAAACTACATATAGAGGATGTCCACTATTCGCAAAACAAAAAAGAATGAAAGAGATTATGACGCGCCACAATGTTTCATTTAAAGAAGCTGAAAACGCTGTTGACAACCCGACATTATTTTCAAACAAAGTCAAAACAAACACAAATTTGTGTACACCTTTAATTAGTTGTTCTGAAGAATTCCTCAGTTTATTACAAAAAAAGCATCAGCCTATAAATCGTGAACCTCAAAGTGATCATTTTAAGAGTAAACAAAATATAGTGGAACAAAATAAGAAGCGGAGAAAAGTTGACAATAATCCATCGCCTACTAGTTTCCCAACTAAAACAACTTGGAGATTTTCTGGAAACCCTATATTGAATAACCCTCATAATTGCCAACAAAAAACTTTAGAGGAAATTAAATTAACGTTGAAAAATAGTATACAAACCTTAGTAAGCTATTTGAATAATATAATAATATATGTAGTGGTGACGGCGGTAATATGGGAGATATAGACATCACAGAATATATAAATGAGATCATTCACAATAGGCTATTAGATAATTTAGTTACACAACCTGATGGTAAATTTACGGATAGTACAATGGAATTCTAGGTCAGAGATTAGTAATGCTTTGTTCCTTAAGAAACTAATTAAAGAAACTAAATGTGATGTTGCTCTTATTAGCGAAACGTCTAGGTTATAATAGAGTTAGAAGAGACCGCACACACGGGGCGGGTGGTGTAGCAATAATAATATCAGATAAAATTTCATTTAGCAATATAAATCTTCATTTTAATTTTAATGAACATTTAGAATACTGTGCTATCTCTATCAGTAAATATGGTAAAAATATATCATTGGCTTCGGTGTACAGACCACCTAATATTTCTCTTTGTAGTAGTGATTATGTCAATCTAATGAAACAACTTGGACCAGTTGCCATTATAGGCGGCGACCTTAATTCCCATAATATTAGTTTGGGATCTGGAAAGGTGGAAAAACAGGGTGAAATTTGATTGGAGGCACTTGAAGAAGTGCCTAATTTTGTCATACCTAACGATGGGTCTATTACACGTATCACTAGACCTCATGAAATTAAATCTGCAGTGGACATTTCCATAATGACAACAAACCTAATTCAAAATTCTAGCTGGAAAACTATTCAGGACACCCATGGGTCTGATCATTTGCCAATACTACTAACGTTAGGCGCAGATTCGACTCAGATGTGCCCGTAGCCCGTTCCTGTCCCATGCATTGCTTGGCAGACAAACAAAGCTCACTGGGATTTATATCAGCTTGCTGTAAATAAAATATTTTCAACAAAACCCCGTTTAGAAACAACTAACGCCATACTTGTTTTCATTATATCGGAAATTTACAAAGCTGCTGATTCCAGTATTCCTAAAAGCACTCATAGCACGAATAAAAAAAATATAAACAAGCACCTTGGTGGGACCAGGAATGCAGCGAACTTAACAATCGTAGAAAAATAATTGTTAAGAAATTTCGGCAAAATCAGATCATGAATAATATTCTTGAATACCAACAAATTAAACGATGTAAACAAGTTTTTAAGTTAAAAGCCAAGCAATCTTGGGAAAAGTACTACAATTCGTTAAATGCGCATTCAAATCCTTCAGAAATATAGAGAAGGGCCAATGGTATTAAAAGTAAGCGAACTTCAAAAGACATAAATATTTCGGCGGGTGTCCTGAATAGTATCTCAGAAAAAATTTCGCCTCCGAGTGTAAGTATAAATTTTGATGTTTACCATGACCAGACAAATAGTTATCTAAAT
The DNA here is from genome assembly GCA_964006375.1 of Tillus elongatus. Lineage (NCBI taxonomy): Eukaryota > Metazoa > Arthropoda > Insecta > Coleoptera > Cleridae > Tillus > Tillus elongatus. Next base: position 103,194,269 of record OZ023269.1, on the reverse strand, counting down.
AAACATATCAGGAAAGAGGAAATTGACATCAATTGTAAAAACACTGTAAACTCGGCACCTGGAAAAGATGGTATAAACTATACCATGATATACAATTTACCCCTTATTGCAAAAATACCTCTTTGTGATATATATAGCAGTATTTTAAGAGATGGTTGTGACTGCACTGCTATCAAGGAGGCTGTGGTGGTGCTCTTGCCTAAACCCGGCGGGGACCTTAGCGACTCTTATAGGCCTATTACATTACTATCATGTATGCTAAAAACATTTGAAAAAATTATAAAACAACGACTTCAATAGTATCTTGAGTAAAATTGTTTATTACCAGCACAACAGTTTGGCTATAGAAAAAATAAAAGTACCATTCAATGTATTGCCATCTTAGTAAATAATATTCACATAAGTCTTTCTGAAAATAAATATATGGCAGCTATGTTTTTGGATCTGCAGGCGGCCTACGATAACACATGCTTATAAAAACAATGAGCCAGGTTGGCATACCTGCAAACATGGCAGCTAATATCGCTAAGATCTTTGCTGGCAGAATAATGTATATAAAAGCCAATGGGGCATATACTGAACCACGAACGTGTTATTCGGGCCTACCACAAGGATCTGTTTTAAGACCCTTGTTATTTAATATATATACACAGCCTTTTTGATGGCGCTGCAGAGATAATCCAATACGCAGATGACTTCTGCATATATACTAAACAAAACTCTTATAGTCTATGTATTAAACAGTTAAATTACATCATGTATAAAATCAATGCATACTTGTTCCAAAACAACTTTACTATGTCAATAAATCTTCAGTAGTTATTTATACAAGACATATAATACCATATACTCAACTACTTGCGATTGCCGATGAAAATATTCCATGTCACAAAAGCTACAAATACTTAGGTGTAATAATCGATCAAAAACTTATGTGGAAGGAACATGTTGATCATTGTATTAGCAAGGCTGAAAAAAGTCTGAATATTTTGAAATATACATGTAAAAAGAAATATGGTGCAGATCCCAGAACAGCGATGAAATTTTATAGGTCATACACTAGGTCGATCATAAACTACGGCTTAATTTTCTATGGGCCTGCTGCGGAAACACACTTAACAAAAATTGACAGAATACAATATAAAGCTTTAAGATCAGCCCACGGGCTAATAAAAACAACCCTCACAGAATCAATCTTGGTTTTGTCCAATGAGCCACCTCTCAAATTAAGACGGGAATATCTTTCTAGCAAATTCCTGATAAAGCAACCATTACAAGGAAAAATCAGCATCCAAACAAACACCATCTTGTCGCATAACCAAAATAACACATACTGGCGACATAAATACTCACCACCATTGACAAAAGCTTTATCGTACACATCCACAATAGTAACGCCAACCATATTGTACGATTCAGAAGTGTTTACGTTGTCATATGAAATTTTACTATGGAATCCAATTGTTGTTTTACCAGATTGCCATAGTGAAGACATAGATGTTCAAAGCTATTACCGTGAAAATATCCAGAAGTTTCCAGGATCTGCCCTAATATTTACCGATGGATCCAAAACATCTGATTCCGTAGGGTGTAGTATATACTGCAAATCTACGACATCCAGTTTCGTTTTTAAGATACACAAAGAAACCAGCATATATACGGCAGAAACAGTAGCAGGTATCAAAGCTCTTGAAATGGCCATGGAAATAGCATCCCATTACAAATTTATAATAATGACCGACAGCAAGTCGTTACTCTTGGCTCTGAAGGAGCCCTCTAATGTATTTAAGGACCCACTTATAGGCATTATTAAATCCAATTACCTGAACTTAGTGAGGGCTGGAAAAACGGCTATATTTATGTGGATAAAAGCACATGCACGTATCAAGGGCAATGAAGAAGCAGATAAACTGGCAAAAATGCAACAATAATAGGAGAGAGTTGCAATATCCTCTTAAAGAGAGATATTCTTCCTACCTGTAAACGTCACATGAGGAAAGAATGGTCAGACCAATGGAGCAAACAACAAGCCATAGTAAAAAGTAAATTTCAGCAAATATTTCCCACCTTGCCTTCTAAATCGATCTCAGAAATAGTCCCTACTAACAGAGTAATATACATACACTTGCTAGAATCATCGTGGGGCATGGTGCCACAAAAAAAAACTATTTAAAATGGGGTTGGCAGACACTGTGTAGTTGTGATGGAACAAGTGTGTGTGATATCAATCATATCTTTTTTAATTGTAAAAAACACATCCACGCATGTAACAATCTAGTTAAAAAATGTCTTGATCAAGGAGTTTCACTACCATTGAATATAGCATATTTGTTGTATGTAGCGTTTTATGTTGAAAAAGAAATGTTGGACATACTTTTAAACTTTATTAAGTATAATGAACTACATAAGGCAATTTAGCTCAACTTAAAAAGAAATGAAATTTTGTTTTGTTTTTTAAAGTAATTTTGTTTAAGCAATTGGCATGATTGTTAATAGTCATATAGTTATAGTTTCCTTTTGTCTGTTCCTGTGTCTAAGTCATCTTTACCGTGGTTCAGTCTAGTTTGTCTCAAATAAGGTCGCCTTGGTGGACCCATAGGCGTGAAGTTTGTGATCCCATGTCTTTTTTTCCTTAATTATAATCCTAGCTAAGAAAACCTAAACACATACTCATTACCCACAAAACAAAATGTAAAGTATGATGGAGATATTCTCTCTTCGTAAATTATTATTGGTTTATATGAAGTAACGGAAATTTGAGGGTTTGTTTGCTGAGCTTGATAGACGATAGCATAGAGAATCCCTTTTGTTTGCTCTTTTTTTTTAATGTAAAACATCATATTATAGAAGGGAGCTCAAGCACTAGTTGATGACCTGGAGTGACCGTGGCTAAAAGAGCTTTGCTCGAGGCCAAAACAAGTTAAAAAAAAGTGATATATAATAGTAACGGGACGTACTTAGTCTTCTTCTAGTGATCAAGCCTCTTCTTTGTTCATTTATAATACTTTATATTCAGCTTTTCATTGTTTATTCGTGGTTTTCCTTATCAGGAACTTCTCTTGATAATTGTGTCACAATATTGCATAATACTCTATTGTATTTAGGATTGGTATCTTGGAATGGTCATAAAATATTTTGTCAGTTACGATAACATTTAGTACCTGTTTTCTGTAACCTATAGTTTGCCATTAAACATCCAGTTAGAAAAATCCAAATTTAATTAATCAGAGAGAAATTTAGTTTTTGCCGCTAGAAATGAAAATTAAACTTAACCATTCTTGAAATTACATTTGTCATTTAGATACTTTGTAACTATTTGGTTCTTGAGCTTAAACTTTAAGTATGTTAGGTTTTTGAAATCAACACTATACAGAGTTCGAAAATATGAATACGTACAGGTATCTTTTTGAAAGAATCGCCAATTACTTTACAGCTCGTGAACATTTATGTCGGCAGAAAAAAAATTCTGCAATTTTAGATGGTAAATGACGTGTCTAATGTTTTTTACTAAATATTTATTTTGCAAAACAATTAGATTTTACGATAGAGAATATACGCAGCTTATAAAAGTTGAAGAGAAGAGGCCCAATACAGATCCCAATGGTACGCCACATGTTACAACAATGTACTAACACAAAGCTTTATTTACAATTACAGACTCTAGCCTTGCCCCTAAATTAATTTCAAGGAGATCATAACCCCAAAGCTTATGTTTTATAATGGTCTAACGAAACTCCCAATTCGTCTGAATAAAATCTAATTTCGCCTCCGTAAAAAAATTCCTGACAGTTCTCATAATTGATATATTTAATCAACTAATATTCTAATAACACTTCTATAAAATGAAAAAGCCGTATAAAATATATTAAAAAAAATATAAAAAAAACAGAATTTCAATCAACACAATAATTTAAATAAAGAAGTCAAAGCTTCTAGAAGTAAACAAAGACAAATACATTAAAGGATATGGCTCTCTGACCAGTTCCATTCAGTTAAAAATGCCTTCGAAGTGAGTATTTAGTCTTAAGAAGGAAAATTACAGTCGTCTGTAAATACGCCGAAAACAACAAGTACAGTTTACTGCTAAAATCAAACCCACAGAGATTCGTAATTATTTTTGGTGAGAAATGTTTTACTTTATTTTATTATTTTCTTTTGGGTGTTATGTTTGCTTTGAAGGTGTTCGTTTAGAAACCGTCTATTTTCTTATTAATTTTCATATTTGCACTGTCCGATTCATTTGCAAAACCACACATAGGTGTCTGAAATGTCTAAACCCATTATATTGGCTAAAAATGGTCTTTTTAATTTTTCATATATACAGGTGTCCCTAATATGAAAGTTTATCTGGAAAAAACTGGCAGAGTTTTGGCGGTCTTACTGTATTTGGTTTTCTTTAATTTGTCAAGGCACGCATCGAATAACCCATAAATATCACTGAAGGTTACCTCTCATTTATAGCTACACTTCCTAATATATTTTAGTTATAAATAAGCTTGTGGCATCGTTGTGACTCTAGCCTTCAAGTTAAAGTAGACTAATAAAAACCCAATATGTGGTCATACCAATCGAAATTACTTGGGTTTTTGAGGACTACAAGCATTTTCCTAAGTTTTATCATTCACTGGTGCCCCAGGTGTGACCCGAGTGTTAGGACATTGTAAAATATAGTTTTTCATTTGTTCCTTTCATATAGTAAAACCTTCCCTAAAAATTGGGGATTGAATAGCTAGAGACAAGAGTAACACCGCGACTAGATTTGAGGGTGAGAACAAATTTGACATTTTCATTTTCTTTCCACAATTTGTATATAGTTTTTTATATATGTTTGTTTTATAATAAGTCAATATTTGTTTTAAACTAAAGCATATCCTTTCTGTTTTCGTAAACTTCAGTAAAATCTGACCTCTGGGGATTAACTATCTCCACTAGAGTTTTCCCGGGTACCCTACTTTTACAGGGTGGTTCGCTGAAATTTATTTCGTTACTGTGTGGCTTCCACTATTTCTCAAAATAATGGAAATTCCAAGGCATAACCAACCCACTGCACTCCTAGGAACAAAATGGTTAGAATGTGTCCAGTAGGTTTTCATGATAACCGTATAAAATGTATTTCATATGTCAAGAAATGTTTCGTGGGAGTGGTCCTCTCAACTTTTATAGAAAAATACTTCCAATGGGCTTAGCTATGGCCTCATAAGTTGGCTTATTGTCTCAAAAGCTTTGTTGTCATTTCACAATGAAGCTGTATTGAATGATGCATTGAAAACGAAGCAGACTGATTTGCGTCCAGAGAATTTTTTTTAAGAAACGCTGAAACTGGTCAATTTTAATATTGAGGGGGACATGTTTTGGCATAAAACTCAACTTTGTCACATTAACCCCTTAAGGGTGGTGATAACAACCCTTATATTTTAAATAGGGAACATGGATTGAGTGTTGCATCATTTAAAAGCTATTTATTTTCTGAATTCAGCACACTAATTTTTTTGGAAGTTTTATCAACTGGTTTAAGAATTATTCACAGTTCAAGATGCAAAAACGCATTTCACTCATTCCGATAAGAAATATGCTGATATTCAATGTTTTGTTGGTTTGTAAACAAAAAATGATTTTGAGTTTGATACTTGATAGTACTATCGAAAATTAATTTCACAATGGTGTATTCTGTAGAAAAAAAGAGTTGAAATAATTACTGTTTTTTTCAAAAACGATGACTGTGCCAATCGTACCGCAAATTTGTTTAATGAACGACATCCGAACAGACATGTTAACAGAAAATACATTTCGGAGTTGCAAAGTTTTGACAAAGTGGTTCAGTAGGCAACAAAAAAACGGGATCCTGAACGTGAATTTCTGGTTAGAAATGAGACTACTGAGATTGAAGTTTTATGACAAATTGCTGCAAACCCAACTTTGAGCACGAGAAAATTGGCCACTGTTTCAAACATCAAAAGAAGAACTATTCAGCGAATATTGAAGCATCATAAATTTCACACGTATAAAATTCGTCGTGTACAACAACTGAATGAAAATGATTTTGATCGGCAGCTGGAGTTTTGTGAAGTTATGACGGCGCGAATAGCTGATAACGGGAACTTTCTGTTCAATAGCTGTTTTTCAGACGAGTGTACATTTTTATTAAACTCTACAGTCAATCGTCATAATTGTCGTTATTGGGCAGATAATAATCCAAAAATTTTTCACGAAGTCCACACTCAAACTCCACAGAAATTGAATGTCTGGACTGGCATTTTTGGAGACCGTTTAATCGGACCAATTTTTCTTGATGGCAATTTGAGTGACTAAACGTATTTGGAGTTATTAGGAGATATCGTTTACCCTCTACTAATTGACATTGTTGAAAATGATGATCGCTATCAAGAAAATCAATTAGTGTTTCAACAAGATGGAGCTCCGCCGTATTTTTCACAACATGTTAGGGAGTTTTTGAACAGAGAGTTTCCAGGACAGTGGATTGGGCGTGGAGGTGCTATTAAGTGGGCCCCTAGATCACCGGATTTAACTCCTTTAGACTTGTTTCTATGGGGCCATTTAAAGAGTATACTTTACGCAACAGAACCGGAGTCTCTGGAAGAATTACGACGACGCATTGTTGAATAATGCGGTCTAATAACTCAACAAATGCTCCAGAATGTCAGAGCTCGTTTTGAACAAAATTTGTACTTTTGTATGGAAGCTGGTGGTCAACAATTTGAACATTTGCTTAACTGAATAAACATTTTTGAACGTTTGGTTATGTTTTTTAGTTATTTTTTTAACAAATAATTGACTAATTGGTGAATTTCTTATCACAATGAATGAAATACGTTCTTGCAACTCCAACTGTGAATAATATTAAAACGAGTTGATAAAACTTCCAAAAAAATTAGTGTGCAGAATTCAGAAAAGAAAGAGCTTTCAAATCATGTAACACTCGACCCATGTTCCTTATTTAAAATAGAAGTGTTGTTATCACCACCCTTAAGGGGTTGATGTGACAAAGTTGAGTTTTATGTCAAAACATGTCACCCGCAATATTAAAATTGACGTGTTTCAGCGTTTCTTAAAAAACATTTCTCTGGACGCAAATCGGTCTGTTTCATTTTCAATGCGCCACCTCTATAATGGTGTTAGTTATTTTTAGAAATGTTTTAAATAGAAATTTTGATCATAATTCAAAATTGAAACACTGACACAATAAGTGTTTTATCTAATACGGATGCGAAATATCTATATTGGAGAGTATTTGTAAGTCATTCAAGAGGTAAGATGACGCATTTGTCTCAGGGTAAATATCAGCATAACATCCAGTCGCGGAGCCTTAAAAACTTTTGCGAGTTTACAGTTGCTAATGCTACTTTTTTCTCCGCTATCAGGCTAAGGTTTATGGAAATAAGGTGATGTTTAGTCTACTTGATCTATACAATCTTGTCCTCACATTTCCCAATCTTTTTCCGAAATTTACGGCCTAGGACAGACATCCTAGTCACAAATTTTTTTCTCTAAACTCAAGCATTTCAAAATTGCTGTTAGTGAAGTATATGTGTGGATAAAAAAACTTCTAAGGATAATAATTTACAAACGCTTTAGGCTCCCTATTATTTTTTACAAATTATTCCAGTAACTACAAAATATAGTGATTCAAAAGAAACACGTCAAGCGGCTTTGTCGTGTTTTTAGGTTTTGTTTTTGGTTAAACACATGGTTTTGTTAATAAAAAATTTGTTTTGTTTAAAAAATGTTTGTAATGATTTTTTGCCGGTTCTATTTACATATACGTATTAATTTAAAACTCTCAGCGGTTGACTTTGAAACAAATACTAATTTATTACTAAATAATCAATGAATCGCAAAGTACAATTTTTTCTTATAAATGTGGTTGGATTTGACGTGTACCAAAAAAAACCAAACCTAGTTAAGTTTTTACAATAAATGACAATAAGTGCATATAATAATAATGGGCACCAATCTCCGTGTTTCACTTTAAAAAAAAACTGATTATATATAGCACAACTTCTTTAACTAAATACCAGGATTCTGCTGAAACAAAGTTTATCACAAAACAACAGTAGGTAATCGATTTAGCTTAGCAAGACAAGTTTTAAAACAAACTGATTTAAGAGTTCACAAGTTTATTTTACCAAATGAATATCTTATCACAGTATGGGTTACAAGTTAAATTGTTTCTTCCCTTTTCTTTCCCACGCCGATATAAAAGATGTGTGAACTGTCTTACTTTTTTATTTATGAGAACCTAAAGCCAACACGTACCAAATTACTTATGCTGTTCAAATATATAGCCTACAGAAGCTACTGTTAGGTAAATTTACTCAAAAACCCATACATTATCAGTATAGTAACAAGATGAAGTTACCGGGACAATTTGTGTGAATTTCTTTTAAAAAGTTTGGAGGTAGAAAATACAATTATTTACATAATTGGTGTTAACTTTTCTGGTTTCTATAAATTAGGACCAACCCTGTATAAATGAAATTATCACCGCCTAGTAGACATTGAAGAACCCAAAAACTTTTGTATAAAACTTTTTTCGACACCTTGTATATTTTCCCGGATAATCGACCGTTTCCAGACTTATCAGCGACCCTGTATATATATATATATATATATATATATATATATATATATATATATATATATATATATATATATATATATATATATATATATATATATATATATACATATGCTCAAAATCTCATTTCAGGGCATTCGCCCTTTCGGGGGCAGATAAAGCCATTACGAAACTTCTTGGTTATATCATACTTTATATATTTCGTGTCAAATTGACACTTCAACGGAAGCCTATAACTAAATTAAAATTACCTAGAGGAGCATCAGAGGAGACCAACAAATTATTCTGTTTTTCACCAGGTCTGGGGGCATTGTACACAGAACATTTACACACACACCCATGAACAGCAGCCGCCAATCGACGTATTTACGTAGTATTTTGTTAAAAACATAGCGAGATTATTTAAAAAACTCTGGACGCAGCAAGTGCGTTATGGTAGTGAATTTTCATAAAAATGTTTTTAATTGCAAATATGTGTGTTTCCTTTTTAAGAAAGCAGGCATCAATTTTGGTTACCAGTATAACCTATATAGTAAAAACAATGTGCCATGTTTCATAAAAATAACTTTATTGTGTGAAAATGTACAAAAATTTCCAAAAGTAAACTTAAAGTGTTCCCGGAAAAACTCGTTTCTTGGTCAACCTTATAGGTTAATAGCAAATTGAGCTATTCAAATTTGAAGCATTTAATGAAAATTCGCTACCATAACGCACTTGCTGCGTCCCGAATTTCTTTTCTTACAAACATGCATCGCTGAAAAATTCAAAAATGCAATAACATAAGGCGTGTTTGATTAAAAAAAAAGAAAATTTGTATCACCAACGACTTATGGGCCATCCTGTGATTGTAGAAATATTTTTTTAAGATGTAGCTCAAGACACCCTATAATTAATATATACAAATTTTCTTCATATCTTGTATAATAACAGACATATTGAGCTTTATTGATTTTTTACCAAAATTCGACAAAAATTATATACCATTAAACGATAAACTCTAAAGCTAAGGCTACTGCCAAGCATCAGAGAAAGGGTCTATTTGAAATGAATTTTCTGGAAACATTTTAGTAAAATGAAGGACAATGACGGTTGAAACTAAGACTTCAGAGTTTGTAAAAGATCCTTCTTGAGGCATTTGATTTCCATATCCCGTATTAGATTCAAGTTCTTTGCCTAAATGTTGCCGATTTTGACGTTTTAAATCGCAACTTTGACGTTTTGAGGAAAACCCCAATTTATTTTTATTTAAATGCCTATAACTTTTTTGTCTTTTGACCTACATAGCTAAATTTTGGTAGATGGCTTACCTATAAGGATATTAACTAGCGTACCAAATTTGGTTGCCCTTACTTTGTTAATTCCGGAGATATAATTTTTTTTCGAAAGAAAACACAAAATTTTCTAGGAAAACCTGGGCAGATTTTCCTGGCTAACGAACTTATCCAAGCCATTTGCAAAAGGAATTTTTCCACCAAATTTAGTCAAAATCGGCCTATTATTTTTTGAGTTATCGGTGTGATACATATACATATACATATATATATATATATATATATATATATATATATATATATATATATATATATATATATATATATATAAACATATAAAAATTGAAACGGACCCCGGATATGTGTTCTAGGGGGCCTAGTTCGCGGTCATTTGAAGAAATTTTTTCAAAATTCAAAAGTCGGGATCTCCTCATTAGTGATTTGTTTTTAAGAAAATTCACTAAAAGCTGAGCAGTCCTTACGGCTGTTTTAAGTATGGAATGGTTGCATCAAGTTAAATATATATATATATATATATATATATATATATATATATATATATATATATATATATATATATATATATATATATATATATATATATATATATATATAGTAAGTTGCAATATAAAAACTCTGTACATATCGCTGTTAATATACTGTTTTAATGAATTTTTTCGTTTGACTATTTTTATTTAATAATTTTAGTGAATTTTCGTACAAAAATTCACTGCTGGGGAGATCCCGACTTTTGAATTTTGAAAACTTTTTTGCAAATGAGAGCGTACTAGGACCCCTAGAACCCATATCCGGGGTCTTTTTTTCTTTGGAAAAATTTTTTATCTCGAAAAATAAAAAAGATATGATAACCAAATTTGGTAGGTAGGTTTACGATATAAAAAGTAAATTATACACTAACATTTAGATTTCTATGTTATAAGAAAAAAAGTTATAATAAAATATTTGGTGTCAGATCATTTCTATGAAAATTCACTGCTTGCTGCGTCCAGGTTTCTTTCAAGCTTAATTGATTGCAATATTAAAATATTAAAATTAAATATTATATATATATATATATATATATATATATATATATATATATATATATATATATATATATATACAGACCTCATTACTGATTTTTTTAAATGAAGACTCGCTAAAAAAATAAAAAATTTTGATGACTTGTAAAAGGAATACAATTATTTCTTTGTGTAATAAACTTTGAATTTGTGTTTTATTACATTCAAAACATTCTCTATTCTTTTTATCTTCAGTTAGAAGAATTTCATCCTCACAGTGTTCTAATATCAGAACTGTACATTTTAAATATGGGCGTCAATTAATTATAAATTAAATTTTCTCCTGCTTAACGAGGCCGCAAAAGGAAAAACCAGTTGCAGTGAGAAAAACAAGCACTTGTAAAGCCAGCGGATAAATCTCTACTTATTTATTTAAACGTTTTAATTGACATTTATCTAAGGTCGAATAGTATTAACATTCTATCTTTAAAATGACTTGCTATCTTAAAATAAAACTGAGTACTGCTCTTATTTTCTGGACATATAAAAAGCCGCGGTATCTCATATCTTTCCTTAGTTGTTTTGTATTTCAAATATTTATACGATCGGGTACACAACAGTATCAAGTACGAAGTAAGAAAGTAGACACAGAATATAGTTCTGGTAAGATGGACAGAAAGCGATTGCCGAAGGGTTTAAAGGGAGTATTTATCCAGCGTTGCAGACAGATTTTCTTTTTAAGAAAGCACCAGAGGATTACTTCACTCGGAGTTATATCGTTCCGACTGATTGAACATAATGATTATTTTTCCCAAGTGTGTATATTGATCAAGGACCTTAGAAACAATGAAAACAATATCGTTCTATAGCCCAGTATTGTACCCTTTACTATTACTACCAGATACATCAGCTACTCAGCCTGAATTCTAATCCGTAATTTCTGCTTTCTATCGGCCTGAAATGTAAAGCTAAATTCAAGTCGGTTGCCTAATATACTAATAAAACTGATTACTTGGCCGAAATTCCGCATACTCTGTTTACTTAAAGGAAATATCACTAAGATTGTCAATTTGAAATCATGAATTAAATATCTTTATCAGAAAGAAAAGCTTTTTTATAGATCAGTTAAACACAGTTTAAATAACCTACGTTATATCTGGATTCATGGAAAAAATTTTACGGCTGAATAAATTGTTCATATTTGATAACAGTATGCAATTATTATAATTAAACTAGGGTTGAGTTCAACAATCTTAAATTTGAAACACCGTGATTAATGCCTTTATATTAGAATTGAGGTAGACACATTTCTAAACAATGTTTCTTTGAATTATTAATTTCTGAGAAACTGCATTTTAAAATAGGTAAGCATTATTTTGAATCGGATGAGGCTTAAACAATCGGATATAAGGTTATATTTAAGATATTTCAACAGATGGTAGATTGTTTAAGGAATCTCCTAGCGCGGCGATCCTAATGTGTCTTTTGCGCACGACTCTATTTTCTAATAGCTGTCCAAAATATTCAGATTTGTTATATAACCTACTATCTTTTGTGGGCTATCTTACCTATTTCCTGAAGTGATAGAGTCACTCCTCCAAGGTATTTGACCATTGTGCAGAACTGAGCCATGTAGTCGAATAGTAAATGTTATGTTGTTTCTGCTGCTTGAGTGCAGTATCTGCAGTTTTCACTGTCCATCTTAACCATCTTCATAGGATCATACCTTACTGGGGAGTGTACTGTGAAAAGTCCCGTGATTATTCTCAGGTCGTGTCTGTTTAATTTAGTGAAGACTTCAGATTTCTCTGTCGAAATGGTAATGAACGTTTTGCCTGCCTTAAGCCGGGCGTTTTCCTCCAGTATGACAGCATTTGAGAGTTCTTCCAAATATAAAGTTCAGTTCTTACATGGCTTTTTGTTGTCCACAATCGTACTCTGGACCACATAATGGTGTTATTGCTACCCTTTTTGCAAACTTATCTGCTTCCTCATTTCCTTCAATGCTTTGATGCCCTGCTATCCACATCAAAGTTACTTTGTTGTACGTAGCCAGTTGTTTCAAGGATTTTTTGCAGTTATAGGCCAGCTTAGACTCGGTTTTAAAATATCTCAGAGTCTTAAGTAGTGCCTGGCTGCTTAAGAGAATGTAGATAACTCTATTTCTGAGTCTTCTTTGTATGCACTCCTGTGCACATAGATTAATAGTAAGCGTTCCTGTTTGGAAGATGGTAGAAGTTTTTGCTAGGGACTTGGCGAGTCTAAAGGTAGATCTTTTTATTCCCAATCCTGCTCCCCCCGTTTGTTGAGACTCTTTTGTATACTTACAGATGAGTTGTTTGTCAGCCTTTTACTGTCTTTGTTACATGCTAGACAGTCATTTATGACCACGTCAAATGGGGTCATAAAGTTCAGTTTAGTTGGCACTTCATCTGTTGGCTTGACGAGTGACTCTTATGGAATAATTTATAGGATATTCAAATGGCCAACCACGTCTCCTGGTTTGAGTTTGTCTGCTTGAAAATGTCTTGAGGCACTTAGTGCTGCTTCCTTCTTCACGGATATCTGCAGTGAAGTAATATTTAGCATTGCATCTATTGCAGCCTTACGGCATAATGCCATAGCTCCCGTTATTCCGAAACTGATCAGGCTCTGCAATTTTTGCATTTTAATTTGTGTTGGGGCTTGTTCCGTTTTTGACCACCATATTATAGATGCATATGTGCCCATGGATTTAACAACAGGTTGGTAAATCCAAGATGCCATCCTGGGACTCAGCCTTAGGTTTTTCTACAAGTCTACGGCATGCCAGATTGCCATTGTGGCTCTCGAAAGAGTTTTTTCCAAGTGTGTGTTCCAGTTCAGTTTATGGTGTAAGAAGAATCCCTAAATATTTAACTTCACTGGAAAATTGTATCTGTGTTCCATTCAGAGTGGGAGATTTATTTTTCTTCTGTTCGTAAATGAAACAATAATGTAAAGCTTAATGACAATTATAATAGAAAGAAAATTATTTGAAAGCTTCGATAAAAAATATATAAAAAACTGTTAAAACAACGCTTCAATAAATTTACTAAAAGAAAAACTCTTTTTTGATCTCATATTTTTTTAATTCATATAAATTATTAAAATCAGAAGCGTTGAGTCCGGAAAGATGCTGTTGGGTTTGTTTCAATAGTTCCTGGATAACATGAACATTGTTATTATATGTTCTAGTTATACAATTATTATAAGTTGAGTATTGATAACATCTGTATTTTGTATATATTGATGTATTAATAATATAAATTGAGGGCGAAAAGATAAAATTTAAATGTTACTGTATCATTTTTTACAACTCACAATGTGTCTAAATAATATTGTTTAAAAATTAATTACCAAGAGCTTATCAATGGTCTTTAAAACTACTATAACCAGAACACATGGATGTATTTCTTAAAAACAACCATGTTACGTGTCAACGATTTTAGTTTTAACAATCTATAAAAGTTAAAAAATATATATAAGGCCAGAATTTTAAATTTACCAAAGCGTTGTTTTTAAACGTTATATATATATATATATATATATATATATATATATATATATATATATATATATATATATATATATATATATATATATATATATATATATATATATATATATATATATATATATATATATATATATATTTCGTTAAACTTTTTTTAGTTTCTTTGATTAGATATTGTTTCTTGCTGTTTTGCAACTGTTTCTTCTTTGTGTTTCTCAGTTTCTAATTGTCTTTTTTCTTGTTGCTTTTGGGATCCTTTTTCTAAACGTCGCTTTTTTTTAGTGGCGGTTTCTGTTTGTTTACATCTATTATTGCCCAAAATAATATGTCGCTGATGTATAACCTCAGGGCGGTTATACATCAGCGACATATTATTTTTATACACCCTTATGCCATTCAGTAATCAGTTCACCCATTGACGTTGGGTGTAATAGTCAAGTTCGTAAATTAGGTTTTAGTTTTAATGACGTGACCTAGCTAATCGCCTTCTACTCGTCGAACACTTTCGTTAAGTATCCATATTAAGGGAGTTGTAAAGAAAAAGGTAAATTGCCATCTTGGAGCGTCCGCTATATTGGGTTTAGATGACGTTACAAAGTTTATCGTATGTTACGTGCCAAAATCTTTAATTTGATGCCCACGGGAGTTGTTAATAAGAAGGTAATTTGCCATCTTAGGGCGTCCGCCATATTGGTTTTGGAATGACATCACATGGTTTATAGTAATTTACTCGTCAAAGCTTTTGGTGGATTTTCTTAATAATAATTCACTAATGAGATCCCGACTTTTTAAATTTTGAAAAAAGTCCTTCAATTTAGCACTAATTAGACCCCCGAGAACACATATCCAGGGTCAGTTTCAATTTTTATATGTTTATAAATATATATATATATATATATATATATATATATATATATATATATATATATACAGGGTGAGCCACGGTGGATGGAGTATTAAAAGTATATGGAGAATGAATCAACCGATTGCTCTGAAATTTTGGTTACGGATGTAATGGCGTATGATCTCTCGACCTAAAATATTTTTGAAAATGCAGTGTTGCTACATATACGTAAAACTGGCAACATCTTCGTAATTTTAAATGGAACACCCTATATATTTTTGCTTTTTTTGAATTGTCGTCTCTTTTTGAGTAACTTTTGTTGATATTTTCCTATACCTATCTCAAGTCGTTTTCGAGATAATAATTATTTTCTGAATTTATTACCAAAAATTTGACTTTCATTAAATCGTGTTTTCTCCTACCAAAGAAGCGATTTAAAGATAATTTTTTAGCTACGGTTAGGCAAGGTCTAGGGGCATCTCCTCCATTAATCAAATCTTTAGAATATCATACAGGGTGAGTTAGAGAACGCTTGCTATAAGTGACTCGGAGAAATGCACGAAAGTCATTTTTTTTAAATAGAACGCCCTGTATATTTTCACACTTTTTGGATCGTCTTCTCTTTTTGAGTAACTTTTGTTAATATTTCCCTATACCTATCTCAAGGCGTTTTCGATTTATGGTCACTTTTCTCTAACCTATCCAAGATTATTGGTCTTTTTGTATATCATAATGGGTGGGCCATGAAATTTCTATTTTGTCAATTTGACATGACAACAGACATGCTGTTTATCTAAATAAATTTGACTTTAGTTATATTTACATTCAATTTGAATAGCTATAGCACAAATATGGCAGAAAATAATTATACAAACACAGTTTTAATGGATTTGTTTATTATTCATGGACAGTACAATAAGATTATCAGCAGAACTTGTAGAAGATTTAATGATAAATATCCGAATTTGCCGCAGATGAATAACAGAAAGTTTCTACGAATTCATAGGAATTTTATAAAATCTGGTGCGTCGTTAAGAGATGCAAGAAATCTACCCAAACCTGTGACATCTGACGAGGTAAATGAAATCAATGTGCTAGCGTATTTTCATGCGAATCCCCAGTATTCCATACGTTGTGCTGAACAAGATTTAGGATTGCCATATTTTTTTTTTTTTTTAATGTCAACAACACACCACGAAGGCTTACAGCCTAAATACTATCGTACCGTGGGTGTTGACAAGGAGGAAAGAGGGAGCTTGTTAATTCTGGACTTGAAGGTCTGGAGGTTCGGAGGAGAAGGAAAAACATGTGCCGGCAAGGAATTCCACAACTTGGAAGTCCTCGGGACAAAAGAGCGGGCATAACAAGATGTTCTATGTCTGGTGACCTGGACATTAAAAGGGTGCATTCGCTCTGTTCCCCTGGTAGATCTGCTGGGGGCAGCAGGTGGGGGAATTATGGAGGAAAGCTCCTCTGAGCAGTGCCCGTGCAGATATCTATAAAAGAGAGAGAGGTCACCAACGGCACGTCGGTGGGCAAGGGATGGAAGCCTTTGGGTGAGGGTAGGGTCACCGATGAGACGTATAGCTCTCTTTTGAATGGAGTCCAGGATAGCGAGTGTAGAAGCGGCAGCTGCACCCCAGATGTGGGAGCAGTATTCGAGGTTTGGCCTTATTTGTGAAGTGTATAAGGTATAGAGATTAGTTGGTGAAAAGTATTTGCGAGCCCGGAAGAGGAAACCCAATTTCTTAGCAGCCGCTTCTGCAATTGATGTAACATGTTGGCGCCAATTAAGATTTCGATCCACAGAAATGCCAACAAGAGAAAAGGACTCATTACTTTGAATAACTTGGTTGTTCATTGTGATGGGTCTAGGGCTGCTGTATCTCTTGTGAGAAAGAAAGCAAGACTTAGTTTTGGTGGGGTTGAATTGTACAAGATTTCTACTTCCCCAGTCTAATATTTTTTGGAGGTCTACGGAGACAGAACCCTCCATGAGTCTGCGATCCTCATCTAATTGGGCTAAAGAGACAGGCTTAGAATATTGTATGTTTGAGTGGAGGGTGCTGTCGTCCGCGTAACTGTGAACTGGGTTGGATGTGCTAGAGAGGAGGTCATTGATGCGGAGAAGAAACAAAGTAGGGGCTAAAGCTGAACCTTGAGGAACTCCTGCATTAATTGGATACAGTTTAGAGGAATGGCCATATTCATCCATTCGAAGAATACTAGTAAATCATAAAATGCATAATTATAAATTTACAAGAGTTCAATTTCTCACGCCTCAGGATTATCTACAGAGAATAGAGTTGTGTGAAATGTTAGTTGTGCGTATGCAAGAGGACCCCAATTTTTTAAAGAAAATGATATGGACTGATGAATCCAAATTTTCTAGGGAGGGGATTTGTAACACACGAAATCGTCACTATTGGGCCACAGACAACCCCCACGTTACTAGAGAGGCTGGTTTTCAAGTCAAATTTAGTTTAAATGTTTTTTGTATGTTATTGGATGACAAAATAAAATATTACATATATGACGAAAAATTGAATTCCAGAAAATATTTAGATATAATTAGAACAATTGTGGAAGGCTTCCTTGATAATCTGTCAATTGAAACATATAGAACTTGTTGGTATCAACTCGACGGGGCTCCTGCACATTGTACATCCGAAATTAGTATGGAGTTGGACCGGCTTTTCGATGACCGTTGGATCAGACGTTTGGGACCGTGTAACTGGCCTGCGAGGTCCCCTGACCTTACCCCGTTAGATTTTTATCTTTGGGGTATTCTTAAAGATCGAGTTTATAAAACTCCAGTCCACAACAGGGCAGAATTAGAACGTCGAGTGATTCAAGAGATTGAAAACTTGGACCCCGCTGAAATAAGAGCTGCTACAACAAACGCCGTGCATCATCGTATACAAAAGTGTCTGGAAGTTAACGGTCAACATTTCGAACAATTATTATAGTTTTAAGATTTTTATACATATTTATTACTGTCATTGGTATTATTTGTTATTGCTACTTGGCCTTTTTTACTATTATCGCTGATTAGGTATTAGTTTTTCCAAATACTGATAGTGTTATTGTTCTCATAACGACGAACCAAAATTTATAAAATTCCTATGAATTCGTAGAAACTTTCTGTTATTCATCTGCGGCAAATTCGGATATTTATCATTAAATCTTCTACAAGTTCTGCTGATAATCTTATTGCACTGTTCATGAATAAAAAACAAATCCATTAAAACTGTGTTTGTATAATTATTTTATGTCATGTTTGTGCTATAGCTATTCAAATTGAATGTAAATATCACTAACGTCAAATTTATTTAGATAAACAGCATGTCTGTTGTCATGACAAAGTGACAAAATAGAAATTTCATGGCCCACCGATTATGATATACAAAAAGACCAATAATCTTGGATAGGTTAGAGAAAAGTGACCATAAATCGAAAACGCCTTGAGATAGGTATAGGGAAATATTAACAAAAGTTACTCAAAAAGAGAAGACGATCCAAAAAGTGTGAAAATATACAGGGCGTTCTATTTTAAAAAAATGACTTTCGTGCATTTCTCCGAGTCACTTATAGAAAGCGTTCTCTAACTCACCCTGTATGATATTCTAAAGATTTGATTAATGGAGGAGATGCCTCTAGACCTTGCCTAACCGTAGCTAAAAAATTATCTTTAAATCGCTTCGTCGGTAGGAGAAAACACGATTTAATGAAAGTCAAATTTTTGGTAATAAATTCAGAAAATAATTATTATCTCGAAAACTACTTGAGATAGGTATAGGAAAATATCAACAAAAGTTACTCAAAAAGAGACGACAATTCAAAAAATGCAAAAATATATAGGGTGTTCCATTTAAAATTACGAAGATGTTGCCAGTTTTACGTATATGTGGCAACACTGCATTTTCAAAAATATTTTAGGTCGAGAGATCATACTCCGTTACATCCGTAAACAAAATCTCAAAGCAATCGGTTGATTCGTTCTCTATATACTTTTAATACTCCATCCACCGTGGCTCACCCTGTATATATATATATATATATATATATATATATATATATATATATATATATATATATATATATATATATATATATATATATATATATATATATATATCACCGATAACTCAAAAAATAATGGGCCGATTTTAATCAAAATTGGCGAGTACCTTTCTTTTTTCAGTGGCTTGGATAAGTTCGTTAGCCAGAATGCCTCAAATTTGAATAACTCAATTTGCTATTAACCTATAAGGTTCGTTGGACAGGAAACTATTTTTTTCGGGAACATGTTAAGTTTCTTTTCGAACATTTTTTGTACATTTTCAAACAGTAAAGTTATTTTCATGAAACATGGTACATGGTTTCCACTATATATGTTATACTGTTAACCAAATTTGACGGCTGCTTTCTTAAAAAAACATATTTGCGATTTAAAGCATTTTAATGAAAATTCACTATCATACCGCACTTGCTGCGTCCAGACTTTTTTATTTGATACCCATGCACAGGGGGTTGACAGAAAAAGGTAACCACCAGATTAGATTTAGAACAATATTATATATAGTGTGATACAGATAATATTTTTTTTATTTCTTTTTAATTTATTATTATTCTGTGGCTGAAGGTATTCACCATAGCTATTTGAACCCGAGCACACACACACACACGCACACACAATAGTTTTAATTTAAATAGGCGTTCAGCAGTTTACAATCCACCATTGCGTTTCATGTAACATGAATTCATAAAATACGTATATAAAGTAGACAAACAGCAAAGCAAATTAGTTTTCTAAATATCCAGTGGCAGATAGACCTGCTTACATTTTCTACAAAAATCAAAATAAAGCGAGCAATATTCCATAAAATAATGAATAACATTAAATAAAATCAATTTCTAAACCATTTTAATACTAACAAACTACAAAACGAAAATGAAAATACACCACTCAATTGAAGTAAGCGGGTGGAAAATATCTTAATTTCGAATAACTGAGGTTAGAACTTATCATCTATTATCTATCGCTTAGTTCAATCAACTGAATTCCTCGCGTTCTACCCATTATATTCACACACTAAATCGACGAATAGTGGTAAATTCTTTCCTGAACACAAAAAAGCTCGTTCGTGAGTGTCAGATGCATGATTAAATTTTCAGGTGGCTTATTCCAGCTCTTTATTGCTTATTGACAGATCCATTTCCAGAGATAAAAACAATTAAGATATCAAATTGTGTGTTTTACATTGTAAAAGAGCCCATACCGTTAAAAGTTTAAAAATAAATTAGCTGTTAATATATTATGATTTGCCATTTACTTTATCTGGCAAATCAGTTTAACTCTGTGTTGGAAAAAATAGCTAAGTTTTCGCAAATTTTCATTAAAAATCTCTAATAAACAATAATGCAACTCGGATCACAAAAGACCGATATAGTAGTTTAAATGAAGTTGCAATTACAAACGTATATTGTAATGACGATATTATTCACAATAGTTTAAATCGTATGAGGACTACACAAAATAGCAGTGAAAATCAGTTAAGTTCTAAGAGTAAGTTAAGTAAGCATTCTCATAATGCACATGATAGCTATAGGGAAACAGTAAAACAATAACAGAAGGAGGAAACTTTAACCCAGTACTATAGTACAGATAAAACGGGGTTAAATAAAGAAAAATATGTAATTAACCAATCAAAGTCTAAAGTAGAAAAATCTAATTTAAAGAATGAACAAACATTCACAACAAGCAAAAACAATAGTTCGGAAACAAATCGCATAAAAATCAAAAATCAATCGATGATAAATAACTTCAACGAAAACGAATGGGATAGTAAGAAAATTAATACAAGTAGGATGAATAATTCCAAAACAACATACCAATTTTAGAAGAATTGAAAACAGCATCCGAAATTAAAGAAAAAGTCATGTTTCTCCATGAGACCAAAAAAAGCCATAGAAACACAGATGAGACCTATTTAAAAATGAGAGATAGGTTCTCTTTTCCAAAGATGAGGAAAAATATTAAAGATTAGATTATAACATGTGAATAGTGCAACAAGAAAGAAAATAATCCACTCATATTAAGCAAGTTTAATAAACAATTAAATTATATTACATAAAAAAAATCAAGACCTCGATTATCGGATAAACGACGAGACATGACGTGAGAAACTGACTTATATGACATAAAAACACATGTAGGAACACTAAAAGTAACTAATCGTAAAAATAATTAAAATACAAAAAGTTCACGATAACCATTAAATTTAATTAGACAAATAAAAATTACATAAAAATCAATTTTCAGAACCGTACTCGATAGTTCACTTTTCGAACATAATAAAGCTATTTTGATAAACCACAAAAAATGATTATAAATAAACACACCCAATTTTAATATAAGTTGCTAAGCTAACGTTTAATATTATCGACATTTTTTAAATTATTATCTTGTTACAATTATAATCAATAATTAGGCAAAGCATTACATAATTAAGCAAAAATTGTAAGGATAATTCATGCACTGATAAATGTATGTTACCTATATGTTTAAATTCATATTTTTAAATTATTTTACATTAGAACAATTATTTTACAAGACTTAGTAATCCATAACGATTAAAAGTATACTTAAAATTCAAACTATGCATAGCATTAACTCAACGACAAGAATTTGTACAATAGAAAAGCATCGATATAATATATATATATATATATATATATATATATATATATATATATATATATATATATATATATATTCCTATAAGGAAATATACGAATTACATAACAGTAGATATATCAGGATTATTACTGAAAACATACTAGTTTCGCTCTCATTAGAGCTCATCAGTGTGTTATACCAGCAATATTCAAAACATATCTAAATTAATTGGCTTAACGTAGCCAAAATCTTAACGAAACGTAAGATGTACAAACTACTGACATCTAGGACGAAACAAGGAACTTTGTCTGTAAGACGACTCCGGTACAAATTCTGTACGTCAGGTGCCCCCGTACAACCACAAACGATCTTTTAAAATCGTCAGCCTTGCCATTATATTCCTATAAGGAAATTTTTGTACGTGGGTTTATATCATTAAAAATAAATTACGTACTAAAATTTTGCTCTGCAGGTTAAGATACAAAAAGTTTTAGGCATTTACAGAAAAAAAATTGGGGTTTAAAATCAAAACGTCAAAGTCGCGATTTAAAGCCTCAAAATTCGAAACATTTAGACAAAGCACCTGCAACTAATACGGATAACGTAAAGAAAATGTCGCAAGAAGGATGTTTCACAAACCCCGAAGGCTTAGCTTCAAACGTCATTGTCCTTCATCTTAGTAAAATATATTCAGAAAATTCATTTCAAATAGACCATCCCTCCGATGCTTTGGCAGTAGTTTAAGCTATCGTTTAGCATTTAATGACATATAATTTTTGGCGAATTTTCGTAAAAAATCAATAATTTAATATATACGTTAATTTACAAGATACGAAAAAAAAATGTATACATTAATTATAGGGTGTCTTGAGCTATATCTTAAAAAATATTTCTACAATCACAGGTGGCCCATAAGTCGTTGGTGATAGGATTTTTTTATTTTTATTGAACACGCCTCATGTTATTGTATTTTTGCATTTTACATCGAAATAAGTAGAAAGGGCCTCACTTGGGCGCACCCATTCAAGCGTTCTGATTAGCTTGACGTCCAAGGTGGGTAGTGGTGCGGATATAGTGGTGGGGGTGGCGTCTATATATGCGTGTAAGAGATGACAGTTGACAGCTGAGAGATGTCAGCTCGCAGCTGTCAGGTAGAAGGTGACATATGTCGCAAGATGGCTTCTCGCCTCCGGGTGACAGATGATGTCATCTGTCAGCTGTCACAAGATGGCGTTCCCGCCTTTGGGCCTTCACGTGTAGTTTGTGTGGTCCCACGTGTTTGGTAGGGTATGGTTTGTCATGTGACATTCCCGCTTGCCCCCACCTGCTAGTTGTGAGGTTATGGTCACATTTCAAGCCCAATCAGGTTTCCGCTCGCCGAATGTTTGTCAGGTTAAGTCTATGGTGTGTATGTGACAGATGACATACAAGCCTCAGTGTGCCGGTTTCCGCTACCCGAATGTTTGTTAGGCTACGTTCCCACGTGTTAAGTGTTAGGTTAGGTCCGTCCCACGTGTTTGTCAGTTGTTTGTTGTTGTTGTCATGAGCCATGCTGCAGATTTGGCGGGAAATTTGAATCTTAATGAAAATTTGTGTCTCTGCGCGTGTTTATAGGTACATTCGTTAAAATTATTGTTATATGTCCCTATGTACTCCACACACACAAACACATATAGCATATGTGGGAGAAAGGGTGAGAGATGGATAGATTGATATGAAAGAGAGAGAGAGGGAGAGAGATAGAGAGAGAAATATTTTTAAAGAAAAGTGCACTACAAAGTAGAATCGAACCTCTGAGCCCCTACACGACCTTCAAATATACCCGCTCCTTTTCTCACTGAGCTATTGCCGGCCTCATAGCAAAATGGTTTAAAAATCAAGTTATGCCTGTAATTGAATACGAATTAATATGTTAATATTTTATAACATCGTTATGTGTCTGTGCGTGTAGGCCTGTGTGTGTTTTTTTAAATATATTTCAACAACACACCACGAAGGCTTAGAGCCTAAATACTATCGTACCGTGGATGTCGACAAGGAGGAAAGAGGCAACTTGTTAATTCTGGACTTGAAGGTTTGGAGGTTTGGGGGAGAAGGAAAACCATGTGCCGGCAAGGAATTCCACAACTTGGAAGTCCTCGGGACAAAAGAGCGGGCATAACAAGAATTACCAAACTAGTAATCTGAAATATAAATCCATGTTATACCAAGTGGTGACTGAGGCAAATCAAATGAGCCTAAACTTAATAAACTTACCGTTAGTTATTGAATCAGTTTATAAAATTTCAAATTGATCAGACAACCGGAAGTTAGTTAAAAATTAAAATACAAGATTTATTTGTCAGGTAGCTGAGCTGTGAAGCTAAGTAAAATCGTTTAAAAATGGCCACACAAAATTTACTGGATTTCATTCATGAAGGTCTTTCATATGATGCCCATATCAAGAAGGTTGGTGAGAAACAAATATTTTATTTTCAAACGTCGGTCACCATTTTTACTCTACTGAAGCTTCATTTAGCTCACTCTATTTTACTTGTTAAGCCCTTTCTTTTGATACCTATTTCAAGATACTCGTAGATTATTAAAGCTTCATCTAGCCCTCTGGTGAGGCAACTTCTTTGGATACCCATATAAGGTGGTTGTAAAGGAAAATATATTCCGCAAGCTTTCGTTTGCCGCCATACTGAAATTATTCAAGCTTCACTTAGCCTACTATATTTTACTTGTGAAACCATTTCATTTGCAAATAAAAAATATTCCGCTATCTTGCGTCGGCCGCCATTTTGACTCCATACAAGTTCGATGGTACCATAATATTGTATTGTCACTAGAATTGTATAAGTTTGCAAAACTTCAAATCGATGGGACAATTGGAAATGAATTAAAACTCTATTAGAAGGTTCGATTGTCAGACAGCTGTGAAACTAAAAAACTTGGACGCAGCAAGTGCGTTATGGTAGTGAATTTTCATAGAAATGATCTGGCACAAAATATTTCATTAAAACTTTTTTTTCTTGTAACATAGAAATTTAAATTTTGGTGTATAGTTTACTTTTTATATCGTAAACCTACCTACCAAATTTGGTTATCATAGATTTTTTATTTTTTCAGATTTTTTTTTAAATGAAAACCAAAATTTTTCCCGGAAAACCTCGTCCGATTTTTCTGATTAACGAACTTATCAAAGCCATTTACAAAAGGAAGGTACATGCCGAATTTTATCAAAATCGGCATATTATTCTCTGATATAAAATTTTTTTTAGAATGAAAATTCGAAATTTTCCTGGAAAACCTCGTCCTATTTTCCTGACTAACAAACTTGTCAAAGTCATTTACAGAAGGAAGGTACATGCCAAATTTTATTAAAATCGGCCTATTATTTTTTGAGATAAGAATTTTTTTCGAATGAAAACTCAAAATTTTCCCGGAAAACCTCGTCGGATTTTCCTGACTAACGAACTTATCCAAGCCATTTACAAAAGAAAGGTACATGCCAAATTTTATGAAAATCGGCCCATTATCCATTATTTTTTGAGTTATCGGTGTGAGATATATATATATATATATATATATATATATATATATATATATATATATATATATATATATATATAGATATATAAACATATAAAAATTGAAACTGACCCCGGATATCGGTTCTAGGGGTCCTAGTTCGCGCTCATTTGCAAAATTTTTTTCAAAATTCAAAAGTCGCGATCTCCCCATTAGTGAATTTTTCCTACGAAAATTCACTAATAAAATAGACTTGCAGTTATGTATTTGTAATAAGACGATAAAACTTGTAACACCAGGTAACAAAAATACATTTCCATTGGTGGGTAATACAGCAAAATATGTTACAACGAAAATAAAACTGCGTTGTAATAAAGTGCCCGTTTTTATATTACAAATTTATTTAGTTAAGCTTCCTTTATATTGCAAGAAAAACAAACAAAGGCGCGGATTCTGTTACATTTATCAAACAAGCCAGACCTTTTATCTACAAACTTCACAATTTCAAGTTTTTATAAGACGTTGAAGCAATTCATTTCCTGGCTTTTCAGTTTCAAAATCTATTACTAAACCTGTTCGAAAATGTAAACTGTTTTGTGTGTGTGTGTGTGTGTGTGTGTGTGTGTGTGTGTGTGTGTGTGTGTGTGTGTGTGTGTGTGTGTGTGTGTGTGTGTGTGTGTGTGTGTGTGTGTGTGTGTGTGTGTGTGTGTGTGTGTGTGTGTGTGTGTGTGTGTGTGTGTGTGTGTGTGTGTGTGTGTGTGTGTGTGTGTGTGTGTGTGTGTGTGTGTGTGTGTGTGTGTGTGTGTGTGTGTGTGTGTGTGTGTGTGTGTGTGTGTGTGTGTGTGTGTGTGTGTGTGTGTGTGTGTGTGTGTGTGTGTGTGTGTGTGTGTGTGTGTGTGTGTGTGTGTGTGTGTGTGTGTGTGTGTGTGTGTGTGTGTGTGTGTGTGTGTGTGTGTGTGTGTGTGTGTGTGTGTGTGTGTGTGTGTGTGTGTGTGTGTGTGTGTGTGTGTGTGTGTGTGTGTGTGTGTGTGTGTGTGTGTGTGTGTGTGTGTGTGTGTGTGTGTGTGTGTGTGTGTGTGTGTGTTATAAGACTAAGAAATGCCACAAGGTATTTGTCTAATGTTATTAGTGCATCATATACTACATAATTGAGTTTCAAAAATGTATAACCCAAACAACATACTCATATATATTTTACAGAAAATTTGAATATAAAAAAGTCTGAGGCAGCAAGTGCGTTTCGGTAGCGAATTTTCATAGATATGATCCACGTTTTGTTTTTAATTTTAGTATTTGCTCCGACAAATAATATTTATCTATGAAATTTAATAGATTTTGTTTAATATTTAAAAGTGTCAGACAGACAACAAAATTATGCCGTTCAAAAAGAAAATTTCCTGCAGTTTAAACTATATTTATATTTAAAGTGGAATTCAGCGTCTTTTCAGGTTAGTGATCGACGGCAAAGAGAGTGAAATATAAGTATTGTATTAAAAGTCTGGACTCAGTAAGTGCGTTATGGTAGTGAATTTTCATAGAAATGATCTGGCACCAATTTTTTTTCCTGTAACATAGAAATAAAAATTTTAGAGTATAGTTTCCTTTTAGTGTCATAAACTTGCGTACCAAAATTGGTTAATATTTTTTTCTTAAAGAAAATGAAAAATTTTTCTGGAAAACCTAGGCCGATTTTTCTGGATAACTATATATATATATATATATATATATATATATATATATATATATATAGTTATCCAGAAAAATCGGCCTAGAAAAATTTTGCATTTTCTTTCAGAAAAAAATATATCTCCGGAAATAATAAATCTATGGTAACCAATTTTGGTACGCAAGTTTAAGTTATATATATATATATATATATATATATATATATATATATATATATATATATATATATATATATATATATATATACATATAAAAATTGAAAGTGACCCTGGATATGCGTTCTAGTCGCGCTCATTTGAAATTTTTTTTTCAAAATTCAAAAGTCGGTATCTTCCCATTAGTGAATTTTTTCTAAGAAAATTCACTTTAAGCGGAAAAAATACGGTTTGTTAGCAATTTTACAAGTGATAGTTCCAGCACAAAAATTTCGCATTCGATTTGGAGAAATCAAAAACTAAAATTATGTTCTATAAGCTCGTCTCGCTTATTTGTTATACACACTGTAAATTTATATTATACCAAATAAATTATACCACTACTACACAAATACTTTGATCTTCTCTTCATTGAATGCTTATAACTTCTTGTCCTTAAACTTAGAAATCTAATTTTCTGTATACAGGTGATATTTCATGACATAAACCTACAAGTTTGGTTGCCATAGCGTTGTTATTTTCGGATATACAAACATTTTTTCAAAGAGAATCCAAAATTTTCCTGCAAAAAAAAATTGGTCCGATTTGCCTGGCCAGCGAACTCGTTCAAGCCACTTATCATCCCAATTTTTTTTTTAATCCACCCATTGAGTTATCGGTATAATACACATTGAATAACATCACTCTCTAGTCGCCACCACCACTTCAGTCCTGCCAGAACTTGCCGCATTTTTTAACATTCATTTGCAACCCAGCGCGTTTCACCTTTTAATATATTCTGACTTAGTGAATCTCGTAGAACCTAATTCACTACAACGCTTTTTAAGACCTGACAGCCGTTTTGTTAACAAAGTTAGCGTCATCACAAGATGAAGAATTTAGATAATCTAGATTATGTATCGTTTGATAACTAACTTTGTTAGCGATATGATCGTCTGGTTTTCAAAATGGTTGTGATGAATTGAGTTAACCGAATTAGTCGTCAAAGGTAACAACCTTTTTTTTCCGTAACGTTGTATTTCCGCGACTATGGCCAATTACCGAAGCCGGGGAGCAGTTTCACTTCACTGTTCTGGAAATTTTGCGGAATCCCTGCCTTTCTGTAAGAAGGGTAGGGATATTTAACGCGCCCAACGTTGCATGGTACACGGAATTGACGCCCCCGACGGAAAAAGTTAAAGGAGGCCCTGGGAACCGAACCCTGTACCCTTTGGTCCAGAGGCACAAGTTGTTAACACTAGACCACGGAGGCTCAACTTGATCTTTATATAAATGTTATCTACGTCGATTTGTTTAGGTCAGAGTGAGAGCAATTAAATTTGCATGATTAAAATAACATTCTAATGCGACGTAGATAGTTCACTTATAAACAAGGGTTAACAATTATAAAAAAACTCTGGGCGCAGCAAGTGCGTTATGGAAGTGAATTTTCATAAAAATGTTTTTAATTACAAATATATCGCTCTAATGCGAGCAGGCATCAATTTGGTTACCGGTATAACCTATATAGTAGGAACAATGTACCATATTTTATCAAAATAATTATTTAAAAATGTACAAAAATTTTCCTAAAATAAACTTTAAATGTTTCAGAGAAAACTGGTCTTCTAGCCAATGAACCTTAGGTTAATAGCAAATTTAGTTATTAAAATTTGAAACATTTAATGAACATTCGCAACCAAAACGCCCTTGCTGCGTTCATACAAAAAATTTCCGAAAATAATGTTAAATGTTGGTTTCCTAACCAACAAAACTTACGTTAATAGCAAATTGAGTTATTGAAATTTAGAGGATTTAATAAAAATTTGCTACCAAAACGCACTTGCTGTGTCCAGAATTTTTCTTACAAACATGCATCATATTTCGATAAAAAATGCTAAAATGCAGTAACGAATTCGTTCTACGAAAATTAGCTAAAAATTATAGACCATTAAACCATAAACTACACTAAACCTACAGCGAAAGCATCAACTTAACTAAACCGACAGCCAAAGCATCAGAGAAGGGGTATATTTGAAATGAATTTTCTGTACACATTTTAGTAAAATGAAGGGCAATGACGGTTGAATCTGAAACTTAAGGGTTCGCAGAACACTCTTCTTGCAACATTTTCTTTTCACAATCCGTATTTGTTCCACGTTCGTTGCCTAAACATTGCCAATTTTGACATTTTAAATTACGAGTTTGACGTTTTAAATTGCGAGTTTGACGTTTTGAGGATAACGCCAAAATTTGTTGCTTTAGCTGCCCGTAACTTTTTTCTCCTTAACCTTAGAAATCTAAGTTTTGGTATATTGTTCACTCTTTATAATACAAAAACGCGCACCAAATTTGGTTGCCGTCACTTTGTTATTTCCGGAAATATAATTTTTTTTAGAAAGAAAACACAAAATTTTCCGGGAAAACTTGGTCCGATTTTCCCGACTAACGAACCTATCCAAGCCACTTTCAAAGGGAAGGTACTTATTAAATTTGATTAAAGATTGGTCTATTATTTTTTGAGTTATCGGTACGATATATATATATATATATATATATATATATATATATATATATATATATATATATATATATATATATATATATATACACGGAACTCCCCATTAGTGAATTTTTTAAAGAAAATTCACTAAAAAAGAAAATTGGAATCAGCAACGACTTATGGGCCAGCCTGTAATTGTAGAAATATTTTTTTAAGATGAAGCTCAAGACACCCTATAATTAACGTATACAAACTTTTTTCGTATCTTGCATAATAACGGATATATTGAGCTTTAAAGATTTCTAACGAAAATTCGACAAAAATGATATATCATTAACCAATAAACTCTATAGCCAACACTACTGCCAAAGCATCAGAGAATAGACCCTATTTGAAATGAATTTTCTGGGAATATTTTAGTAAGATGAAGGACAATGACGATTGAAACTAAGATTCAGGCTGTGTAAAACATTATTCATGAGACATTTTCCTTCCATAGCTCATATTAGTTTCAGGTTCATTGCCTAAATATTACCAATTTTGACGTTTAAAATCGCGATTTTTGACATTTTAAAGAAAACCCCATTTTTTTTTAATGCCTGTAACTTTTTTGACCTTTAACCTACAAAGCTAAATTTTAGTAGGTGACTTACCTATAATGATGTAAACCCGCGCGTGAAATTTGGTTGCTCTTACTTTGTTAATTCCGGAGATATAATTTTTTTTCGATTTTTTTCGAAAGAAAACACAAAATTTTCTGGGAAAACCTCGGCGGATTTTCTTGGATAACGAACTTATTTAAGCCAGTTGCAAAAGGAAGGTACTCACTAAGTTTTATCAAAATCGGTCCATTATTTTTTTAGTTATAGGTGAGACACATAAATATATATATCACGGATTTGGGTTCCAGGGGTCCTAATTAGCGCTGAAGAAATTTTTTCAAAATTCAAAAGTCGGGATCTCCCCATTAGTGATTTTTTTTAAGAAAATTCACTAACATGTCTTTCGGTCACATTTTTCCGTATCCTAATTTTTCATTTCGGCACAAGCCACAAGCTTTACAGATATAAATTTCTTTACACGCAAACTCCAACCCTTTTACCTGAAAAGTGAAAATACAGTGGTGAATATATAACCTAAGCCTCTCGCAAGATATAAACTCATCCGTATTTAACACGCTATCTGAAAGATTATTTTCACTGCAGTGTTCTCTTTCCGTTGCCCTTTCACCAAATTGATTAACTGCTTTTAATTTAGCAAGCGACGTTAGTAAACAACCTGAAAGAGAAAATACTGGCCCCTGTATAAAAAACGAGCAAAAGGCTAGAGCAGAATTTTGATACTGAGCTGAGTTAAATAAGAATAAGCAAGTACTTTAGCTGCAAATTGAAGGTGTTTGACCTATATACCCACCTATTAGTCAAATAATACATACTATTGTGTTCTTCGACAAAATATAAATTAACCATATTGTACACTAATTAACAACATAAGCCACAATTTTTTAGTTACATAAACGAATTCGGTCTCAGAATATAAGGCTCGGTTGCTTAGCTTCGTTCCATTTGGATACATCTATATAATGAAAATTTGATATAAAATTATTTAAATGTATTTTTAAGGTTAACAGAACTATCGAATATCATCAACAATTACGACAACATAGCAAAATTGGTTCCTTTCAACGAATTTTTAAAGAAAAAATTCCCTAGTGAGAAGACCGCGACTTTTAAATTTAAAAAAAATTCTTCAAATGAGCGCAAACTCACCTAACCCATATCTAAGGTCAGATTCCATTTTTATACGTTTACACCGATATGTCAAAATATAACAGACCGATTCTAATTTAATTTCGTATATGCCTTCCTTATTAATTTGGCTTGTACCGTTAGTCATGAAACTCGAGCTAGTTTTCCGGAATACCTTTGGGTTCTCCTTAGGAAGTGTTCTGCCTCTCCGAAAATAACAAAGCCATCGCATCATAGTTTGGTACGCAGCTCTATGTTATTAGGAGTATACCAGATGCCAACATTTAGATCCATAAATAAAATAAAAATAGGGTATAAGCAAAACAAAATTGGTTATTACTGATGATTAGAGAAACGCACAAGACCTAAATACTTTGTATGGTTACCAAAATATATTAAATATTGCAGACAAAGATTAAGTCGTCTAGGCGCAAAAAGGTCAAAAAATACCAGAAAAATGACAATAAGTACACTTGGAGAAAACCCAAAACACCACAATACACATTTCAGAGACCTTACGATAGTTTCGTTGACCATGTCAACATCTTCAGAGAAAGAAAATTCTAAAATTAAAACTACTAACTACCGTGTATTTATATCGCGTCTAAGAACCTCGGTGGTTCAGGGGTAAGAACGTGTGCCTCTGAACCGAAGGGTACTGGGCTCGATCCCAGGGTACTCCTTTCACTTTTTCAGTACAAACTGTAATATTAACATCAACCGAGGTTCTGGCATTGTATTTGAGCAAGCTGAATGTCTGCACGTTTCGCCCCTCGGAGAGGGCGTAAAGCCGTCGGTCCCGTGTCCATACGATGTTGGGCACGTTAAAGATCCCTACCCTCCTTACAGAAAGACAGGGGTTCGGCAAAATTTCCAGGATAGTGAGGTGAAACTGCTCCCTGGCGTCGGTGATTGGCCATAGTCACGGAAATAGGCCGACGATAAAGAAATAAAACATACAACACACATATCGCGTCAAGGTAAACGAACTAGTCTGAAGTAAAATTGTCATCGAAGATCGATCGTTTGTTTATTGTGTAGTGAAACTACGAGGTCGAAAACCTGCTTTAATCTTCTGGTCGACAAATTTATGAGCCCTTATCTAATATAAGGATAATAGGTTTAAAGGTACCGAGTTATTTAAGGAATCTGCACGTTCCCTTTCGGTCTAGAAATTTATTATGTAGATATTGGATCCAGCAGACAAGCACACAATAGAAAACTAAACCCGGTAATTAACTATTTAAAAAAGATGAGCAGAGGTGAGGTTGTTTGACGCGTCAGCTGTGCTTGTCGGCTGGATCCAATATCCAAATAGTAAATTTCTAGATCGAAAGGGAAGTGCAGATTCCTTAAATAACTTGGTACCTTTAAACCTATTATCCTTATATTAGATAAGGGATCATAAATTTGCCGACCAGAAGATTAAAGAGGTTTTCGACCTCGTAGTTTCACTACACAATAAACAAACGATCGATCTTCGACGACAATTTTACTTCGGACTAGTTCGTTTACCTAGACGCGATATAAATACACGATAGTTGGTAGTTTTAATTTTAAAATTTTCTTCCTCTGAAGATGTTGACATGGTCAACGAAACGATCGTAAGGTCTCTGAAATATGTGTTATGGTGTTTTGGGTTTTCTCCAAGTGTACTTATTAGTGCTCATCACAGGTTCCAGTTTTCACATAGCAGAAAAACTACCTTAAAAATGTTAAAAATTTGAAATGTAAAAATTGTCGATTTTTCGCAAATATCCAAAACGAATGAGGGGTACATGGAACAAAGCCTTAAGGTTTTGCTTCAACCGCCACTGTATTGAATTTTACTCAAATATTTGCAGAAAATGTATTCGAAGTAGACCCTTTCTCTCATGATTTGGCAGTAGTTTAAGTCATAGAGTTTGTGATTTAACAGTCCAATATTTTTTATTGTAGAAAATAAATTTAAAGAAGTCCCTCTCTTCAGGAAATAAATTGATAGGCGGAAAACCCACATATTAAGTAGTATAACTTCGTAAGTAACAATTTTGTAAACTTCTAGTAACTAATTTTCAATGAAATCATAATCAAAACTAATAGATTAAGAAATTTGGTACGTAACTAGCATATATTATAGAGACTATGTAGCACCTCCAAAATTTCGAGCTAAATTGTTTTGGAAAATCGAATTTTCAACATTTAAAAAACTATATGAAAGTTTATATGTATCACATAGATCCAACTAAAACTTTTCACTTTTGTGGTGTGAAGGGGATCAATCAATTTAAAGATTTTCATGACAGATAGCTGTTTATAATGGATATTCCGCTTCTGGATTTTGCAACATTCAACATATACATAATTCATGTTAGTAGGTTTAGTATCTGAATAGTTGGTAATTTCTGTAAAAAAATAGTGTACCGAAAGTAAATTAGAAACCCTGTCATAAATAAAATAACTCGAGTGATCCTTCACATGGTTCGTCCAGAAAGCATTGTGAGATGTACGATAACGTCATCATCTCAATGCGTAACTAAGTAATGTGTTGACCTGACAACTCTAGTAAATACAAAATATACATAAAGAATGTGTACAAGCAACCAGTAACTTTCAAAAACATTTTCAAATAGGTGTGACTTAAAATCTCCAGAAACCTTATCATATATTACTTGACAATTTTTATGTATATTTGTAACTTGGAAAATAATACATTTGTGTTGACTAAGTTGTTCTTCAATTGCACTTATATATGTTTAAAGTTTTAATGTCAATAGGAAGTTGAATACCTAGTAAGCTTCCAAAGAAAATTCCTTAAAATTTGCCACTATAATACACTTCCTGCGTCAGAAATGTTTAACTTTTTCGAGTCCGCAGAAATGCCTGTATTATAGAGAAGTCGGCTTATAAAATATGTCCCTTGCGATAGAATTTAGCTTAATACAGGAATTTTTGAGTTAGTTCGACATGGGCATGCGCCTATCCTATAGCTAATTTGAATACCAAAAGCGGCATTGTTATTGTCATCGGATTCTCATCTGGCGCCTACCAACATTTTCCCTTAAATGTTAGGCGTTTCTAACACAGAGCAGCTTTAAACGTGAACGTAATTAATGTTTTTGTTAGCCGTTAATTTTTCTTTCCTGGAGTTAGGAAAGTTTTAGGCTATACGCAAAACAGAGTGTTAATGATATCATATGTTGTGTTTCTGATGATAAGTTTAAATAATAGTGCGCATTTTCTGTAATTTGGTACTGGTTATAGTTTGATTATCACACAACAAAACTATGGACAGTTAGTAAATAATAAAATAGTGCAATAATTATACACGATGTCCAAACTAAAATTTGCACCCCATAAAATGTCCGATCTCGTGCAAATGTGGAAAAAATACTAAAACAGGTAAATTTTAACTTGAAGGGGCACTAAATTTTATCTTGGTTTCAAGTTATTTCTGCATCCCTCTAGCACCCAGAGCCACCACTTGAATAGCAAAAGGGTTCGAGTGACACATCACTTTGAAGCTGCTTTTATTCTTAATGCAATCCTGTTTCTTAATTTTGAGGGATTGGTTTCTGAGAACCCTGCCTAGATTACTGTGAGAGGAAAAAAAAGTGGTTATGAAGAAACAATTCAATTTAACTAATGTATTGCTCAAACTGTCCATTCCAACTTCCATATAATGGTACAATCGATTCTCAAAGGTTTCCTAACGTTTTTCAATATTTATGGCGTGATCAAACGGCACTCTGCGACGATTCGTTCTCAAAGCATTTTGTGTAGCAAAAACCTTATATTTGAAGTGGCCCCACAAAGATAAATTCAAACGGGTTAGATTGGGCGACCTAGCTGGCCATTCGATGGGACCTCTCCGACCTATACATTGCCAGGTCCCAAGCTTAGAAGCAGCACTGCTCGAATGCCACCGCATCGATAACGAGCAGATGTGACTAAATTTCTTAAGGGTGATTAAAGAAAAAGGTGAAGCTCAGTTCCTTCAGAGTAATAAAAATCCTCAGCCACAAAAAATGGTTAATAAGGAGATGATGAGGATGATTTCTACCCCAATTTCCAAAAAATACCTCAGTAAAATTATAACCAACAGTCAACATTTCAACAACCATTTCCAAGCCGACATATTTCAAACTTAAGCCCAATTCTTCAATAGAGAAACTGCCCCACTAATTCTCAAGTCTTCGGAAGAAAAACTAATTATGTAATTTCATACGTTTGGACCTAGATCTCATTTTTCTTTGAAATGCCTGGATAACTTTGTTACTTTTGTGTCTAAAATAATAATTCCAGCAGACATTCTTTTATTGTTGATAAAAAAAAAGAGAATTTGTTTTTAAAAACTTTTTTTGTTGTTGAAAAAACTGGTTCAATTAGGTTTACTTGAACGAAATTATCAAGGCGATTAATCAGAAAAAATATCTGCTACGTTTATAATTTGGCAGATACTTTCTTTTTCTATATATGAATTAAACTTTATTTTGGAAAGGTTTTGTATTTAATGAAATTTGTGATACGAGTTTATTTAAAGAGACTGAGATTTAGACCTAGATATACCAAATTTTAATTTTATAGTTTCATAGATAATTGAGTTTTGGGCACTTGTCTCAAAAGAAACTGGAACACAAGATTAAAATATTTTTTTGATAATGGAGAGATATCGATGGTAACAGTCTTCAAATGAGCGTTTATTAGGACCATAAAACCAACTAAACTTTATTTTGGAAAGGTTTTGTATTTAATGAAATTTGTGATACAAGTTTATTTAAAGAGACTGAGACTTAGACCTAGATATACCAAATTTTAATTTTATAGTTTCATAGATAATTGAGTTTTAGGCACTTGTCTCAAAAGAAACTGGAACACAAGATTAAAATATTTTTTTGATAATGGAGAGATATCGATGGTAACAGTCTTCAAATGAGCGTTTATTAGGACCATAAAACCAACCTTCAAGGTCTGTTAAAATTAAAGCATTAATTCCAAACATATGCCGTACTAATAATAGTGTTTAATTATTCCTATGAAAACTCACCTTGATAACGCACCTGCTGCGTCGCGAAATTTTTATATTCTACCAGTAAACAATAGAAGATACCTCAAACACTTAACCATTTTAAATCTTTTGATGACATATTTGAAGCAGTAATACCTTTAATCGCTATACATGACATCAATTGAAAACCTTTTAAGTTATTGTATTAGCTAATTTCATGCACAAAATGTTCTTTTAAAAATTGTTTAGTGTATTTTGTTTAAAGAGAACATTATTTGTCAAAGAAAATTTGTTTAGAATTTTTATACCAAAAAATATTGT
The DNA here is from genome assembly GCA_964006375.1 of Tillus elongatus. Taxonomy (NCBI): domain Eukaryota; kingdom Metazoa; phylum Arthropoda; class Insecta; order Coleoptera; family Cleridae; genus Tillus; species Tillus elongatus. Next base: position 103,157,427 of record OZ023269.1, on the reverse strand, counting down.
AAAGGTTTGTGGCCAAATTATTTTAGAAAAATGTGTCAAAAATGTTTTATTGGATTTACGTGTTTTAAGGAATTCTTGTAAAATTATTTTGTCGAATTTTTTACGTAAAATTTTTTCAGGGAATTTCTGTCAAAACCATTTTTTAGGTAATTGTGAAAATAACGATAGGCATTGAATTACATCACTAGCTAGACACCATCACTTCAGACCTGCCGGGACTTGCGGTAAGATGTAAAGTAGGAGAACAGGAGTTGCAAACCGGTTTCGTGCTTTGGATTTTTCAGTATTCCATACCTGCACTTCATAGAGTCAGTGTTAGGGAGGCATTGTCATCTAATGCAGTGAAGAAAAGCGCGAAGCGCTATTTTTGGTTTTATGTTTGTTCTGGGCTTTCACAGCAGCTTCCATGCCCACACAGTAGAGAAAATGAACGAGCAAAATTAACTACTCATTAATAATACGAAAGGCATTGAACTACATCACTCGCTAGCTACCTAGCTCAGCCACTGTTTATTCATTCAAATTACCATAATTAAAAAAGGAACGAATGACATTGTTTCCAACTAATTCCTGTCCATACATTAACATTTTTAGAGTATTTCGGATGTTCTTCTCTCAGCGAGTGTGAATTTTCTTTAGACCGGTAGTGATAATTTTCACGATTGTAAAACATTGTTGTCTAACATTTCCATGTTTTTTTCAGGCAAAGACTCTCTTCTATCACAATATTCCATAAACTCCTGAGTTTGTATCAATTCATAGGGAGTCATCTTCTTTTCTTTTAATATTGGAATAATTGATGAACGTCTAACATCCAATGTTGTAGTTGGTTGTCGACTCGAGCGATGTATGCGGATTTGCTTTGAATTCAAACAATTACATCTAATTTGATATCATTATTCAATTTTTTTTGTGTCTGCCCTACATGTCCAAGTTTGCGAAATTGCTTTTTAATTTTACTAATGGTCTATTGGTATCTAGGCGAGTTACAACACCTGGTATAATGCTGTATTTACATCATGCATACATGAACTGATACGATGTTAAACAGACATTCAACGCGGATATGTGAAAACCGCTGATTAATTAGATTTAGCTTATTATTTGTTTAAATGGTTTTATTTCATAACGTCACCTAAGCATAATTTAGTTAATAAATACATGTAATTTAAAATAATATGTTAGAATATATGACGAGTTTGAACATTAAACATCGTTTGTATACATCGTTTGTTTTGATTTATAATTAGCCTTGTTAAGTTTTCAAAATTAAGTTTGTTTTGTTTTAAAGCAACAAAAGGGCGTTATCCAAACTGGCGACAAATCAGGGAAATTTTTCTCGAAATAGGCAATCTATGATCGCGTTTAATCTCCATAACTAACAATCTGTAGAATTGTTATTTCATGCATTTATGTTAAATAAACCATGTTTTTAAATTTTAGTTAAAAACTGACAACTACTGCAATGAGGTTACAAGCATACAGCCAATTGCTAAGGTGTAGTCCAAAAAGGAGATGAAAATTATTGTTGTTTGCTTTCTTATTATCAAGAATGAAATGCGATTGGTTATTAATTTTTTAGTGCCTTGTAGCGAAGTTCGTCAATTAGATGAATTAATTTTTTAATGCTAATTTTTGTAATACATTCTAAACTTCAGCATTTTTAATAGAGACTGAAGAGGTCTTCCAAATGAAATATCACAAGCCCCTATTTATATTTAAAATTTTGGGGGTTGCAATGTACAGGTAAACTTTTTACGTTGCGGGATGTCATTATCAAATTTAAGTTGACGTGGTTCGTGATTTTTTATAAATGTGCACAATAATTGAGATGCTGAATTTATTCTATTTGTCTGTTCCGCACTGTATAAATATAAAGTTTCATTTTTAAAGAGTCACATTGATCTGCCTCTGTAACAAATACGTAAGATTTGTAAATATTAAAACGGAATGACCTTTGGTCAATAAGTTCTAAAGATATTATCATTTTACATTTAGTATTGCAATATAATACATTTTCTTTTGATGCTAGTCAAAAATTTTAAAGTAAATAACTTCACAATGATGCAGTTTAATAAAGAGTGTTTTACATAGTACCAATTCAGAATTTGGCAAACAATTAAGAAATGTAAAAAATATGAATGGACTTTTCTATTCCAAATAATAAAGCAGCATTGGGGTCAGTGAACAGCATTGAAACATAAAAAAGCTCTGGACGCAGCAAGTGCGTATGTTAGTGAATTTTTATTAAATGTTTCAAATTTGAATAACTTAATTTCCTATAATCCTAGAAACTTTAATTTTGGTGCGTAGTAAGGTCTTGCCTAGTAAAAAATATCCACCAAATTTTATTAAAATAAATAACTTCACAATGATGCAGTTTAATAAAGAGTGCTTTACATAGTACCAATTCAGAATTTGGCAAACAATTAACAAATGTAAAAAATATGAATGGACTTTTCTATTCCAAATAATAAAGCAGCATTGAGGTCAGTGAACAGCATTGAAACATAAAAAAGCTCTGGACGCAGCAAGTGCGTTATGTTAGTGAATTTTTATTAAATGTTTCAAATTTGAATAACTCAATTTCCTATAATCCTAGAAACTTTAGTTTTGGTGCGTAGTAAGGTCTTGCCTAGTAAAAAATATCCACCAAATTTTATTAAAATAACTTTGTAATTTTCGGAGAAAAAAATTTTTTTCGAAAGAAAATTTAAAATTTGAATAACTAATTTTATATAAACTTAAAAAGTTGAATTTAGGTACGTAGTAATATCTCTCCCAAGGCAATATATATATATATATATATATATATATATATATATATATATATATATATATATATATATATAGTAAATTTCATTGAAGCAGCCTCGTTATTTTCGGAGAAAAATTTTTTTTAAAAGGAAACTCAAAATTGTTCCGGAAAACCTCGTCCAATTTTCCTGGCTAACGAACTCATCCAAGCCATTAATAAAATAGAGGCATGTGCCGAGTTTCATTGAAATCGGTTGATTATTTTTTGAGTTATCAGACGGATACAAATATATATATATATATATATATATATATATATATATATATATATATATATATATATATATATATATATATATATATATATATATAACATAGAGTGAAAGTCATAGTTGTAACGTAAAAGCTATATCGCCTGTACACTGAGATGATAGCGTGATTGAAATAATTTATTTTTGTATCTCTGTTAGAACACACATCCTGGTAGCATTTCTTTAAAATGTTAATGTTGCAACTTGTTTGTAGACGTCGTGTTTACGTAATTAAAAATTATTATCCACTCAATTAAAATTAGGCAATAACTCCGCTTTGTCCATTTGACGGCATCCGTTACGGGAAATTTTCTCATTTTCATGGTAACACTAGTTGCAGTTAAAGTCCAGTTCGTCGAAGTAAATTAGGAATCAATGGTGTAATTGCATCTCAGTTTTTTTTGTTTTCACATTCTATACACGTTTACTTTAATTACTGTATTAGCTGGTATTTCAGTAGCTAAAATCTTCAAAATTACGTATAGTTTCTTTGATTTTAACTGGTAATAGCTTCATATAACTGTCCTTTTCATAATTAATAAGCCTTGCCATTAGCATTTTTATTCGGCATTAAAAAATAAAACATCTCATACCAAACGTCAGTTACAGGTTACAGCGTCTAACAGACCTGCGCAATAATATAAAATGTTCGGTCGCCTAGCAACAACATACTAGATCTCATATAAGCGATGTTTACGATTGACAGTCAAACGCGGCGATATTAAAAAATAAATGATTCAAATTTGAATAGCTCCATTTTCTGTAAACCTAGAAAGCTCAATTTTGGCGCATTGTTAGGTCTTTCCCAAAGCAATATGTACACCAAATTTCATCGAAATATTTTTGTAATTTTCGGAGAAAATTTTTTTTTCGAAAGAAAACTCAAAATTTTCCCGGAAAACCTTGTCAGATTTTCCTGGATAACTAACTCATCCAAGCTATTAATAAAAGAAAGGAACTTGCCGAGTTTAATCAAAATCGGTTGATTATTTTTTGAGTTAGCGGTTGGATACATATATATATATATATATATATATATATATATATATATATATATATATATATATATATATATATATATATATATATATATATATATATATATATATATATATATATATATATATATATATATATATATAAACATAGAAAAATCGAAACTGACCCCGAATATGGGTTCTAGGGGCCCAAATTCGCGCTCATTTGAAGAAATTTTTGCAAAGTCTCACCATCGATACCTCTCTATTAGTGAATTTTTTTTAATAAAAATTCACTAAAAAGGGATTTTAAATCATGCGCTATATTTATTTAATTAATCTCGTGCATAAATATTTTCAATATTTCAATTGATAACGTAGATATGCAGAAAACGTTTATCGTGGACACCTGCATATTTGAGTTAATAAAACTCGGGACGCAGCAAGTGCGTTATGGTAGTGAATTTTCTTAAATATGTTTTTATTGCAAATATGTCTGTTTTCTTATTATTTAAGAAAGCAGGCATCAATTTTGGTTACCGGTATAACCTATATAGTAAAAACAATGTGCCATGTTTCATAAATATAACTTTATTGTGTGAAAATATACAAAAATTTCCAAAAGTAAACTTAAAGTGTTTCCGCAAAAACTCGTTTCTTGGTCAACCGTATAGGTTAATAGCAAATTGGGCTATTCAATGAAGCATTTGATCATAATTCGCTACCATAACGCACTTGCTGCATCCAGAATTTCTTTTCTTACAAACATGCATTATATTTCGATGGAAAATGCAAAAATGCAATAACATAAGGCGTGTTTAATTAAAAAAATAAGAAAATTTGTATCACCAACGACTTATAGGCCAGCCTATGATTGTAGAAATATTTTTTTAAGATGTAGCTCAAGAAACCGTATAATTAATGTATACAATATTTTTTCATATCTTGTATAATAACGGATATATTGAGCTTTATTGATTTTTTACGAAAATTCGACAAAAATTATATACCATTAAACGATAAACTCTATAGCTAAGGCTATGCCAAGCATCAGAGAAAGGGTCTATTTTAAATGAATTTTCTGGAAACATTTTAGTAAAATTAAGGACAATGACGGTTGAAACTAAGACCTCAGGGTTTGTAAAATATTCTTCTTAAGACATTTTCTTTCCATAGCCCGTACTAGATTCAAGTTCTTTACCTAAATGTTGCCAATTTTTGACGTTTTAAACGCAACTTTGACATTTTGAGGAACATCCCAATAAATTTTTATTTAAATGCCTATAACTTTTTTGTCTTTCGATCTACAGAGCTAAATTTTGGTAGGTAGCTTACGTATAATGACATAAACCCGCATACCAAATTTGGTTGCCCTTACTTTGTTAATTTTGGAGATATACATTTTTTAATTTTTTTTCGAAAGAAAACTCAAATGTTTTCGGGAAAACCTAAGCCGATTTTCTTGGTTAACGAACTTATCCAAGCCATTTGTAAAAGGAAGGTACTCACCAAATTTAATCAAAATCGGCCCATAATTTTTTGAGTTATCGGTGTGATACATATATATAAATATATATATATATATATATATATATATATATATATATATATATATATATATATATATATATATATATATATATATATATATATATATATATATATATATATATATATATAGATAAACATATAAAAATTGAAACTGACCCCGGATATGTGTTCTGGGGGGCCAAATTAGCGCTCAGTTGAAGAAATTTTTTCAAAATTCAAAAGTCGGGATCTCATTAGTGAATTTTTTTTTAAGAAAATTCACTAAAAGTACAAGACATTTCTCTGAAATTTGTTTGAAGTGCTAGCCACTTACATTGTCCCTATACAAGAATATACTTTTTGAAGTACCACATAAATATACAAAACGCTCCTTGTAGAGAAGGAAATAATCAGCTAAAGTATCATCTCGAGAATAAGAGACCTAAGCGGCATAGAGAAATTCATGAGCGGACGTTCTTGTAGAAGTAGATTTTAAAAGTAATTTATAATTCTCATAAAACGGGAGAGTCAAGGCTCGCGACAGACAATTAAATCAAATTAGTGAAGGATGTCAGCTTCGGCAAAAGTGACACTCCTTCACAAACAATTGTAACGAAAACTTTGATCTTGTTGAGGAGTAGAAAGCAACGGAAAATAATAAGATATCGATGAGACTTAGTCTCTTCTCGTCAACCCTCAACCCCGACAACCCTATTTCCCTCCCACTTTCTTTAGCTGTATGTCCCCGGGAGCCAAATTATTTAGGAAACACAAAAACATGCTATTAAGAACAAGAATCCTTATGTTTTTGTGAATTCTCTGAACCAAATCAATTTAAAAGCGTTGAAAACATTAATTTCCTGAGACTTAGCACGTGTATCCCAAGTAATCCTCAACGAAATTTTAATTAAGATAATTTCTAGTGGTTCATCAAATAAACAATGAAGGAGATTTAAAAAATGGCATAAAAATTTTATGTTTCCGCCATAATTAAGCGGAGTCTACTGATCTTATTATTACTATTGCCAATTATAAATAATATGGAAACCACCAAAGTGACAAAAACGTAGTCTAAGAAAGTTTTTCGTACTAAGTTATTTATGTTACTACGTATTTTAGCTCTGATTTGTGCTTAAGATGCATTTAAAAGTTTAAGAGCAAATATTTAAAACTTCTAAAATAACTTTTAAATGAAAGAAGTTTTATAATATTATTTGTCTTACAAATTTCTTCAAATAAACGCGAACTAGGTCCCTTGGCACGCATATCCAGGGCAATTTTGGACTATGTTTATATATACCAGCACAAAAAATAAAAATTATGGACCCATTTTAATGGAATATACCAGGCGTGTTGAATAAGCTAATGTATTGGACAAGCTTATTGCCCAGCAATATATAATTTAGATGAAAATATCGGCTATAAAAAAGAATTTTAGTTTGGAAGGCATTGTGAAAAGAGTAAAATCAATGAAGAGTGAAGGCAAAGACTGGTTCATTAGATGGAATAAGTAGAAGCCAAACAAATGTCAAAATTAGAAGTATGTTACATTTGGATGGAGTTTTCAAGCTGTTTTTGGTAGAATTTTATTAAATTATGTTAATATACAGCACAAGCCTCAGGCTTATTGTGTAGACATGTTGTACCATTTATGATAATAAGTAAATAAATAAATAAAAAATTTGGGCAAAATTTTGGGTTTCCTTTTTTTAGTATCGCTAGAAATAACAAAACTCTTGTAACCAGATTAGGTACGCAAGTTTCTCCCATATAACGCGTATAATAAATCCTAAAATTCACATCTCAAAGTTAAAGGAAAAAGTTATATGCATTAAAAACACTGTAGACCAAACTCTACCTGTTTTACTTTTTCATTAAAAAAATGAATTTGTAAAAGATATCTTTAGTCAATAAATTAATAAATGGATAAACCATATAAATAGTACCTAGTAAAAGTTCAAACGCAGCAACTGTGTTATGGTAGCGCATTTTCATAACGCCATCTAACTTTGGCGGGAAAAAACTAACTTCATTTTAAATATATACTATCAATTACTGTATATTTTCATAGAAGTATTAATAATTAAACAAATTTTGTACTTCACTTATAAATATTTATTCAATAATTTTTACATCAGTTGTTATCTAAATTATTATATCATCATTTTTCTGTAATACAAAACAGTCTTGGAAACGTTTATAAAAAGTCTATCTAAAACCAAAAAGTAATATACTGTGTATATACTGAATTCTATTCGAAAACCCTCTACTGGTATTAACTGGCCAAACAGCAGTATAGAGTTGAATAATTCACAAGCAACAAATCTGTATTGTTTAAACTGGTATTAATGTAAATTCACAAGTAAAGTTTAAATGTAATTCGCAAAAGTAAGGTTATATTTTTGTGCATTTTCAAATAATAAAAAAAACCCTTTAAGTAATCTAAAATGCCTGACAAGTTTGTTCCAATTGTTCAAATCTCAAATGTCATCTACCAACATAATTGAATTCACAGTTTGCCAACATCTACCATATGTTTACATAACCAATATATTTTTTAATTTGCAGGTTTTTTTAGGCTATGTGGCATATAAATGTTAATAGCGACACAGAAGGATTTTGTACTTTAATTTGAGTTTATTTTGTTTTTATGTGAAATTCAGGTATAAATTTACTTATAACACAATCTTAGATTTTCGTATGCGAAACAGATACAGGGTGGCGCATTGAAAACGAAACAGACCGATTTGCGTCTAGAGAATATTTTTTGGAAGTTTTATCAACTCGTTTAAAAATTATTTACAGTTCAAGAAGCAAAAATGTACTTCACTCATTCCGATAAGAAATGTGCTGATAGTCAATGTTTTGTTGGTTTGTAAACAAAAAATCGACTATCAGAACATTTCTTATCGGAATGAGAGAAATGCGGTTTATTATTTCAGTTAATCGGTCGGTTTGATACTTGATAGTACTACCGAAAATTAATTTCACAATGGTGTATTCTGTAGAAGAAAAAGTTGAAATAATTACTCTTTTAAAAAAAAAAAAAAACGATGACTGTGCCAACCGTACCGCAAATTTGTTTAATGAACGACATCCGAACAGACATGTTAACAGAAAATATATTTTGGAGTTGGTTGCAAAGTTTCGACAAAGTGGTTCAGTATCCAACAAAAAAACGGGATCCTGAACGTGAATTTCCGGATAGAAATGAGACTACTGAGATTGAAGTTTTAGGACAAATTGCTGCAGACCAAACTTTGAGCACGAAAAAATTGGCCACTGTTTTAAATATCAAAAGAAGAACTATTCAGCGAATATTGAAGCTTGATAAATTTCACCCGTATAAAATTCATCTTGTACAACAACTGAATGAAGACGATTTTAATCGGCCGCTGGAGTTTTGTGAAGTTATGACTGCACGAATAGCTGATAACGGGAACATTCTGTTCAATATCTGTTTTTCAGACGAGTGTACGTTTTTTTATTAATCTCTACAGTCAATCGCCATAATTGTCGTCATTGGGCAGATAATAATCTAAGGAATTTTCACAAAGTCCACACTCAAACTCCACAGACATTGAATGTCTGGACTGGCATTTTTGGAGACCGTTTAATCGGAAGAATTTTTCCTGATGGCAATTTGAGTGGCGAAACGTATTTGGAGTTACTAGAAGATATAGTTTACCCGCTACTAATTGACATTGTTGAAAATGATGATCGCTAACAAGAAAATCAATAAGTGTTCCAACAAGATGGCGCTCCTCCGCATTTTTCACAACATGTTAGGGAGTTTTTGAACAGAGAGTTTCCAGGACAATGGATTGGGCGTAGAGGTGTTATTGAGTGACCGCCTAGCTCACCGGATTTAACTCCTTTAGACTTCATCCTATGGGGCCATTTATATGTATGTTTTGTTTCTTTAACGTCGGCCTATTTCCGCAACTATGGCCAATCACCGACGCCAGGGAGCAGTTTCACCCCAGTATCCTGGAAATTTTGCCGAACCCCTATCTTTCTGTAAGGAGGGTAGGGATCTTTAACGTGCCCAACATCGCATAGTTACGGGACCGACGGCTTTACGCCCCCTCCGAAGGGCGAAACGTGCAGACATTCAACTTGCTTAAATACAATGCCAGAACCTCAGTTGATGTTGATTTTACAGTTTGTACTGAAAAAGTGAAAGGAGTATCCCGGGATCGAATCCAGTACCCTTCGGTTCAAAGGCACACGTTCTTACCTCTGAACCACCGAGGTTCAATGGGGCCATTTCAATAGTACAATTTACGCAACAGAACCGGAGTCTCTGGAAGAATTACGATGACGCATTTTTGAAGAACGCCGTCTAATAACTCCACAAATGCTCCAGAATGTCCGATGTCGTTTTGTACAAAGTTTGTACTTTTGGATGGAAGCTGGTGGTCAACAATTTGAACACTTACTTAACTGATAAAACATTTTTGAACGTTTAGTTTTGTTTTTTGGTTTTTTTTTAACGAAAAAATGACTAATTAGTGCATTTCTTATCAAAATGAATGAAATATGTTCTTGCAAATCCAACTGTGAATAATTTTTAAACGAGTTGATAAAACTTCCAAAGAAATTAGTGTGCTAAATTCAGAAAAGAAAGAGCTTCCAAATAGTGTAAAATATAAGGGTTGTTATCACCACCCTTAAGGGGTTGATGTGACAAAGTTGAGTTTTATGTCAAAACATGTCCCCTTCAATATTAAAATTGACGTGTTTCAGCGTTTCTTAAAAAAAAATTTATCTGGACCGCAAATCGTTCTGTTTCGTTTTCAATGCGCCACCCTATATATATATATATATATATATATATATATATATATATATATATATATATATATATATATATATATATATATATATATATATATATATATCTGTGTGTGTGTGGGTATCATACAACACTTAAAATAATGGGCTGATTTGGATAAGCTTTGGCATGCACCTTGCTTTTGTACATGGCTTGTATAAGTTCGTTAGCCAGGAAAATTGTACCAGGTCTTCGGGAAAATTTTGCAATTTTTTTTAAAAACATGTTTATCTAAAAAAATAAAAAAGCTATGGTAACAAAATTTGGTAGGTAGGTTTAGGATATAAAAAATAAATTATACACCAAAACTCAAATTTCTAAATATAAATGTTTGGTGCCAGGTCATTTCTATGAAAATTCACTACCATTTCGCTCCTAAACGTCGCACAATCTGGACTAGACATAATTAAATACTCAGTGAAAAGCTTCTGATTCAGACAATAAATTTATCACCATAATACACTTGCTGCGTCCACACTTTTGACTTTATTAACAAATTCCGGTGTATTAGGCAAGCCTTTATATTCGTTTGTTGACCATTTGGATATATTGTTTGTCGGGGACTCTATAGCTGAAACAATAGGTCTCACCGATTTTCTGGGTTTATGGATTTTCGGGAGACAATACTTTTAAGAAACTTCTAACTTTTTTCCTAAATCTTTTGTAATGAGGTTATGACATCTCTTTAAATTGTTTTTAACTTAGAAGATCAGCAACTGACATATAAATAGTAGTTCTAGTTCTTAATGGCTTCGTGTATTCATCCCTCTGATGAAGTTAACTTTGTTAGCGAAACGATCGTCAGGTCTAAAAAAACTGTATGGTGACGAATTGGGTTCTCCAAATTGTATTTAGCAGTGCTCATCTTAGGTTCCAAACTTATTCCTGAAAGAAAAAATAATAAATGCTTTTAAGTCAATTTTCTTTTAGGCTAGAGACTTAGAATTTAGTATGCAGCAGCCTTTATAAAGACAACTTGTACCTCATAATTTTGCTGAAATAACTGTTTCATTCATATGTGCATGTAAAATTTTTGAGTCCAAGGAGGATTCTCTGGTGACTAATATATACAATTATGGCGGTTTATCGTACCATTGCCGCAAAAAGTAGCCTTATGAGAAAATATTATCTTAAAAGTTGTGATTTTTATCACATCTGAACCTGAATTCTTCATACAACTGAACTCTACGCTCTGGATCGTCGTCATTTAATTTGTAGATATGGAGTTTTTATAATTCCAAGTGCTTCATGGCTGTTAATATATATATAACAAATTGAAGTTTTGAAAACAATAATGGAGAGTGGTGGTAATAATGGAGATTTATTTGAAGACAGAAAGAAGTAAATTTATAAAGTTAATTATTGCTTATTGGTCAAAAGCATAAACCTGCCAAACTAAAAAAGTCTCATTGTCAACTGTTAACAAGTTTGTAATTGTCAACGTTTTGATGGAAAGTGACTAAATTGCGTTATTAACAAGCACAAGTAGAATAATTATTTGTAAGGCTATATATATATATATATATATATATATATATATATATATATATATATATATATATATATATATATATATATATATATATATATATATATATATATATATATATATATATGTATATATAGGCTGTCCGGAAATTGTGAGCAAAAAATTTAGGGGGTTATTCTACTCAAAGCATTAATGCCCCTAGTTGCTATAATAGTTGTTCAAAAACTCGAAAATAACGGAGTTATAGGGTGTCAAAAGAATTTTTTTTCCAAATTTTTGTCGATAACTTTTTTTTGCCGTGAATAGATTCTTTTCAATTTGGTGCACACGTATATAATATCACTCTGTATCTATGTTGCAAATTTAACATGGATCTATCTAAATTTAAAGGCCGACGCTGCCATTGACCAACAGATAAGGACTTTGCTTGAATCTTTATCTCAAATCTAACAATACACGATTAAAGAGAATTATAAAATCTTAAAAAAAGGTCATCTTGTTGCATCACGATAAAACTAACTGTTTTCAAGAATAACGTTATAATTTTTTTTTACTGGTGTTGATTGAATACGAAATCACTTAATCTCATTTTCAATATTAACGGAGCGTGCTTTGAAAACATTCTCTATCAACAAGATCATGTGGCGTTAGTTTGTAGTAATAGTTTGTTGTCATTTTACTTGCGGAATAGTTGAGATTAATTATAAAATACGATGAATAATAATAATTCTTCTTACGTTGAACTACGTGACATGCATTGTTATTATGGTATAGCTGGCGGCAATGCCCTTGCTGCAAGACGTTTATATGCTGTAGCATTTCCAAATATAAGGGTACCACAATCCCGAATATTCAGTAATATCTATCGAAGACTGAGAGAATTCGGATTATTTAGAAGTACATTTCAAGATGTTGGCCGCCAGCGAAGTACTCGAACTCCTGGAGCAGAAGTCCGTGTATTAAATGCAATCAAGAATAATCCCAACTTAAGTATACGGTTAGTCTCTACGCAGGAGAGTATCCCGAAAAGTTCTGTGCATGAAATTCTCAAGGAGCAGCTTTTTCATCCTTACCATTACCAGAAAGTTCAAGCTTTATCTCCTGAAAATGCGGAAGCTCGCTTGAATTTGTGCAATATAATTCGAAATCTACATAACAACGATCACAATTTTATATCATCGCTTCTCTTCACAGATGAAGAGAATCCTCACTTGGCGATTTAACGCGGTTTCCAGAATAAGTTTTCTGTTAATGTGTGGGCGGGAATTTTAGGAGACCGCCTAATTGGGCCACATTTATTCCCTCAAAGACTCAACGGTGAGATATACCTAAATGTTTTAAGAAACCAGTTATCCACTCTATTGGATGATGTACCCCTCCAATCAAGAAATACAATGTGGCTGCTGCAGGACGGCGCGCCGCCACATTTTAATACAGCGGTGAGGGAATTTCTTAATGAAACCTTTCCTGAGAGATGGATAGGACGCGGTGGGCTCGTGCAGTGGGCTCCTAGATCGGCTGATTTGAACCCAATGAATTTTGTCTTTCGGGTTACCTAAAATCTCTTGTATACAGGAGCCCAATTCAAAATGTTGAAGATCTCAGGCAAAGAATTATTGATTACTGTGAGGTAATCAGGCAAAAAGACGGAATATTCGCTAGAGTATGTCGGAATTTCCTAAGAAGAATTGATTTGTGTGTTGAGATGGAAGGACATCACTTTGAAACTTTGTTATAATATTTAATTGTTATGGTTTTTATTAAACTATTGTTTAAATGTTGCAAGTTCTAGTAAGTAATAAAAAAATGAGGCCCTGTAAAATCGTTATTGCTAATAATTTTATAGTAGTAATAATAATAAAAATATAACAGTTTATTTATCAAAACATGTGACATAATTTTTTTTCCGAGGCAATTACCGCGACTATTTTCAAAGCACGCGCTATTAACATTGACATTTGGATGAAATTATTTCGTATTCAATCAATAACAGGAAAAATTTTGAAGAACATTTTTCTCGAAAACGGTTAGTTTTATCGTGATGCAACAAGATTACCTTTTTTTTAATTTTATAATTCCCTTCAATCGTGTATTGTCAGATTTGAGATAAATATTCAAGCAATCTGTTAGTCAAGGGCAGCTTCGGCCTTTAAATATAAATATATCCATTTTAAATTTGGAACATAAATACAGAGTGATATTATATACGTGTGCACCAAATTTGAAAAGAATCGATTCACGAAAAAAAAAGTTCTTGACAAAAATTTGAAAAAAAAATATTTTTTTTGACACCCTATAACTCCGTTATTTTCGAGTTTTCGAAAAACTGTTATAGGAACTAGGGGCATTAATTCTTTGAGTAGAATAACCCCCTGAATTTATGTATATATATATATATATATATATATATATATATATATATATATATATATATATATATATATATATATATATATATATATTTATAAGGACCACAAAGCACCAGGTTATGATGACATTATCAGTGTGTTGCTAAAGCTAATAATTAAACACGTAACAACACCATTAACTTATCTAATAAATAAATCTTTTCAATTGGGAACCTACCCACAAGCCCTTAAAATAGATGTTGTCACACCATTCAATAAGAATGGCGATAAAACTAATGTAGAAAACTATCGGCCAGTATTAGTTATTTCTAGTATAATGAAAGTATATGAAAAAATTCTAGCGGGAAAGATGCTGGAGTACATTAATAAATATAAGTTAATATCTGAATGCCAGTATGGCTTCCGTAAAGGCAGATCCACGCAGGATGCCAGAGTACACCTAATTAAAAGAATACTTAATGCATTGCATGAGGTTACCCCATCGCTGTACATCTTTGTGGACTTTTCCAAAGCATTTGATACTATGCACCACGAGAAGCTGCTACAAATACTAGAAAACCTGGGGGTTCAGGGACAAACCACACAATCTCATAAGGAGCTATCTAGAGGACAGAAAACAATACGTTAAAGTTGATGACATCCTTAGTACTTCAAAGATAGTAACTTGAGGTGTGCCCCTAGGGACTGTTCCATGTCTGATTTTGTTTACTTTATATGTAAATGGGATTAATTCTGTTTCACATTGTGGACAAATCATTGGTTTTACAGACGATTCCGCCATATTTTAGAAAAATAGCACTTGGTCCAATTTGAAAACCTAAGTAGAAAACGATTTTGTGGGATTAATGCACTAGGTGGAAGGCATGTCCCTAACAATTTATTTTAAGAAAACGTAATTTATACCGTTCAGTTGTTACGAAAATCATTTCCCAAAATTCAAAGAGTTAACAATTCCGACAGAAGCAGCTATTATAAGCATTAGAACAGCGGAGAGTGTAAACGACTTAGAACTATCATAACCCAGTTCAAGATATTACGGCGAATATTTCCTGAAAGATATTTGACGGTTCTATACCATGCTCTGGTGGGAAGTCACATCAGTTACGCTATTGTTGCTTTTGGGAAGTGCGGCGCCGGCGCATTTAAGAAGTCTCGAAGTAACCCAGAAATGGCTCATAACATTAATATTTAATAAGGACATTACTTACCTATCGGATCAATTATATACGAAGACTGGGTATAAGATTTCTGGTATACCAATACAGTCATAGGTTCAATGTGGAGGAAATAGGTCACCGTTATGAGGCACGTTGTAGGACTATGCGCAGGCTACTATACCAAAGAGTGGGAAAACAATATTTCAAAGGTTCCTTTACCTCGGTCCAAACATATGTAGCATGATACCACCATATGTAAAAGTCCTAAACTCCTCTCAGTTCTATAAGAGGCAAATCATCAAATGGGTGGTCAAAAACAAGATTAGGAATTAAACTGTTAGTCGATCTGAGAGATATACTGCACTAAAAAGGAGAAAAAATAAAAATCATGTTTGAGATAATTGGAGGCCGCTAGTAGGTTGCGCAATGTTGTGGTGTGTTGTATTGTATGTAGCACACCTGATTTTACCTGAGTGTTGAGACACCGAGCACAATGTGTATGTCTGGTGTGCGTGTGTGTTGTGCGGATTGTGAGAGATTTGCCAGATTGATTGACAGCTTCACTTATGGTTTGCTGACACTGTTGGGGCTCTATCTGGCGACTTCATTTCCAGTTGTAGCCTGCGCACAAGTTAAACTTCTGCAGGTTTGGTCCCGGGGGGGGGGGGTCATGGGAGTGTTGGCGTTATGATGGCGTGGTTGATGATATGTATCTTATATTATATTACGCTAGGGATTGTTTTAGGGTGGGCTGTGGAGTTTTGTGCTAATAAATAAGTTATTATTTAGCTTTCTATATAGGGAAACTTTTGATTGGTTTGTATTTTTTGTGTATCTTTGTGAATAAATTATTATTATTATATATTCTCCGTTTTTGTGTTGAACCGCGACAAGAATGTATTAAAACGTTGCGGCTTCTGTTTTGACGCCATTTTGATATATTTGAGGAAATATGAAGGCCTCAATCCGCCTACTCAGGGGAGCAGTGAATAAGGATAGGTTGGGCTGTTCTAGCTTAAATACAAGTATCTTCTTTGTATGGATAACTTGGTTGAGTTCGTCGATCACAAAAAACAAACTATTCTTTTGCGAAAATTGTGACTTTTTTAGGAAAATTTCTGTTATTTATTAAAGACCTTATTGTGTGTTGAAATTTTTTTCTCTCTTATGTTAAAAAAACGAGTAATTATTACAAATTCTTTTTATGAAAATTAGTAACGATAACGCTCTTGCTGTGTCAGGATATTTTTGATTTTTTAGGATATTATTGTTTGTTTACTTACTAAATTAAATTGATAATACTTATATTCACGATTCTCTGCCTACAAACATATATTTTGAAAGTTAAAAGCATCTAGCTACCGGATAATTTAATATAAAAGCATAAAATGGAATTTACAATTTTTAGAAAACCAGATCACTAATGACTGTTTAATTTTGGTTTTGCTTAGAAAGCAGAAGAAAAGTGCTCTAACAGTGATACTGTTGTAAAACTATGGAAGCAAGAATGAAATCAATTATGTTTCGACATAAATGTTTGAAACAAACCTTTTGTAGTTCAGAGTAAATCAACTTCGGGTACACACCTTATGGTAATTGCGAGCTGTCGCTGATAACCACAAGACTTTGTAAAGTCAGAAGGCTCTAATTCGCTTCAGTCTACCGCGTGATTCTGTCTCTCTAAATTCTCTACTCTATATTAGAGTTTCTCACTCCTCGATTCTCTTCCACTTAGATTGCAGTATTTCTAATTTGACATCAGTTAAACTTGCTCATCATACAACATGCACGACACATTATTTAGTGTTTAGATTGAACAGTAGAACAGGGGAACAGTGGAACAGTGGAGAACTAGATGTAGTGTGATGACGGATGAATTTTATGGCTTGGTTAGCATATTCGTCTGTAGACGAATGCTCATTAAGAAAGTACCAACTAGTTCTGGAAGTAAACAACTTTGTAGTTTGTGTCTACTCTAATCACCCTAGCTCCCTCTTGAAATGAACAGCCTCATATTTGATATATGTCAACAATTATTTATCATTTCGTGACGCTTTCTCGCATCATCCGCTGTATTCATAGAGTTACATTAAATCACAGCTTGGAGTGCACTGGACATGAAAAATGTAGGTGACTGATGTTATGTTTCTCATCATTTTCAAATATTTCGGTTATCAAAACATGTTTTTAATTCTCCAGCAGGATATCTCTCAAGTAAAATTACCAGAGATGACGATTGGATCAACAATTCGATTTCATATAATCCCTGTCCAAACGTATATTTTTTTGGAATTTTGGGTGAGTTCCATGTACGAGTGAGGATTTGTGTCATTCCAATATCGGATGTTATGTCTGTTGTTTAAGGAACTGGGAGATGTGTGGTTAAAACTAAGGATATTTTAAATATTGTATTTAAGAACTCAACGACATGCTTGAGAACAAACCTTACTTTAATGAATGCCAATAACAAACTTAATAACAGTAGGCTATATAACCTCTTTAACGGTCAGACTTAATTATACATATAAATAAATTACTACAATTGCTCTTGACTATTGCTCAGTTGCTAAACAATATGTGTTGATAAATAAATCTGCTCTTGACACTTGAAGATCTATTCAGCATTATAAATAAAAACAAATACAAATGCTGATGCTAATACGTGCTGTACCTTCATTCTTTTTGCCTCTTTGAAATTATACCCCAAAACTGTTCTAATCTGTCAATCTTTCTTAGTCAGATCAATATCTATAGATATACCATTTCACTTTAACCGATATGTGCAACTAAGGAATTATGTTTTTCTCAAATATGAAGAACACTCAACAGTTAAATTAACTGTTGTCTGCCCGATTATTGACTCATATTGTACTGTATTTTAGGACGTATTTACATTTTCAGCGGAACAGCTGAACTTAACTATAATTATTACACCACACAAGTGACTCAATGTATAAGCAAAGCTTTAGTAAAATTTTTCTACCTAGATTGCTTACTGTTGGAGCAACATCACTATTACACCACTGGTTTCATACTTTACCCGCTGCTGCTTTATTGCTATTCTTTTACCTGGTATAATAATCTATTTGGGGAAAGTCCCATTTTATCAAGTTGCCGATATCTTTTATTCTCTAAATTTCGGTAAATTGACGGTTCCCTTTATTCTCTAAATCGCCTTTACATTGATAATTAATTTTCCCTAGTACATTGGTAATGATTTTACCTATCATTACTGCGACACAAGCATCAAATATTTACTGCTGGGTTCCTTTCTTCAAGTTAATAGCGTTAGTTGATTTTTAAACTATTTCTTAATACCTTCCAAGAATTAACCTACTCGACTTATCTGTAAATACGGACGCTACGTCAACTTCCTGGTGGCTGCAAGCGCCATCAGAAAGCCCTATAAAAGCCGACTTCTCGCCAACCATTATTCAGTTCTCTACCAGATCTCAATCTTCACAGTTCTCTCGGAGTTCTTTCTCAGATCTCCATCTTTCAAGTTCTTCCAGTGACGTTTCTTACAATATATCACTGCATTTCCTTAGAGTTCGCTACCAGATCTTAATCTACGCAATTCCTTCGGAGTTTCTTCTGAGTTCTCCATCTTCCAACTGCTTCCAACTAAAATGCTTACAAGCTCTCGATTCATTTCCTTAGAGTTCGTTACTCGATCTCAATCTTTGCAGTTACTTCGGCGTTTATTCTGAGTTATCCATCTTACAAGTTCTTCCAGTGATGTTCCTTCCAATATCTCACTGCATTTCCATGGAGTTTGCTACCCGATCTCAATCTTCGCAGTTCCTTCGGAGTTCTTTCTGAGTTATCCATCTTTTAAGTTATTCCACTCGAGTTGCTTACCAGCTCTCGATTTATTTACTTACAGTTCTCTAACAGATCTCAATCTTTGCGGTTCCTTCTGAGTTCTTCATCTTGCAAGTTCTTTCAGTCAAGTTGCTTACAAGTTCTAGATTTATTTCCTTTGACTTATTTAGAACATCTCAATCTTCGCAGTTCCTTCGAAGCTCTCAATCTAATGAAGTTGCTTACAAGCTCTCAATTATTTCGAGTTCTAATAGATGTCTATCTTCGCATTTCCGTTGAATGCTTTACTAGATCTGAATCTTTCAAAGAATAAGCGATAAACTTTCATATTGCACTAAAAACCGTTTGCTTGACTGAAAATAATACACGGATATAGTGTTTAGAACATAAGAGCAAAGACATTTCTTTCTATTGAAACAAATATGCGAGCATTTAAGCAAATTCACTACGTAAGAATCCAACCAATTTGTCTCCTGAGTAATTCGTCAACCAACTGCGAACGATTGCTAATATGTACAGATTGTCAGTGGTGTCAATACAGCATATATATATATATATATATATATATATATATATATATATATATATATATATATATATATATATATATATATATATATATATATATTTATTCGCACCATCAATACATAAAAAAATTGTAGAACATTAAAAAAACATACACACAGGAATTTTAATTGAAACACAAACTATACAATCACGATATCAATTACAAACAGCTACAACTTATCAGCTAAAAAAATCATCAAAATTATAATAGGCCTTTACTAGAATATTACTTAGTCTTTTTCTCATCTTTGCAGGTGGAAACTCCTTTATCTGCACCGTTAGTTTATCGTACACCTTAGAGACTAAATAAATAAATAAATTAAATTAAAAAAAAATGTATAAGAAAACATAAATATGTAGGGAAACATGTATATCGAATATCAGTTTTCACTGTAAAAGTAACACTTCTCTCTGATTTTTTATGTTTCGTTATTTCATTATAACAGATGATAACGAAGAACGATGGAATAGTATTTTCGAAACTGAATTAGAAAAATCTGTGGCTAATGGACTTTCGAGGTCATCTAATCCATTTTAACTAACTAATCTTAGAGACCACCACAGCACTATTTTAAACAATAATTTTTGTAGTTTGTGGAGCATTTAACTGATCCTTTAGACGTCCTCTAGAGTTGCATTTATGCTGCTGTTCACAATCTGACAACAAACTCCGATTTTCCCCAACAAAACAGGAACATTCTAATATATAACTTGGCAACGTAAGTATTCTGTTGTCGAGAAATGTTTTCCTACACGAACCCCTATATTTCAGATTGAATATGCTGCGGATACAAGTCTTTTGGAGCCTAAAGATTCTACCGGTGTTTATGAAATTCCCAAAGAACATTACTTTATATCGAAGCCTTGAGTTTACATATGCGCCATACGCCTCGAGGCCAGCACTATTACTACTAGAATCGGATAGATCACGCAAAGCATAACCAAAAGCTGATATTTTACCTGCTTGATACCCAACATAAGCCCTCTAGTTTAACTGAGAGTTAATCTTCAAGTCTAAAAACTTGCGTGCTCAGCAATTCTGAGCAAAATTTCAGCGATCACTGGTTACCCCTAAAGTGGTTTAATAAAATCATGTTTATTTTAGTCACATTTAATTGTAAGTTCAGTTCATTGTACCACTGTTCCAGAATTCTCTGTGATTGGGATGCCTCATAAATTAGATCGTTTTCTGAATGAGATCTTAAAACCAAATATGTGTCGCCAGCAAATAGAGTTGTCTTATGTGGCGATATTTCCGATAGTTCGTTAATATAAAGTACGAACAAGACTGGCCCAAAGATTGAGCCCTGACGCACACCTTGTTTTACAACCTTCCACTCAGATGCCAGAAATACTCCCGTTCTATGATCATTAAAAGATACACATTGTTTCCTGTCTGATAGGCCTGACTTCATTAAATTCAGCGAGACTTGCCTGAAACCTATCAATTCCAACTTATCTAACAGAGTGTCGTGGGATACGCTGTCAAAAATTTTAGATAAAGCCAGCATCATACACATTGTGCTTTCACGCTTATCTAGTCCTTCTGTAAATTCCTTAATAACTTGAAATATTGCCCTGTTAGCTTACCTTTGCTTAATATAGCCATTTTGATTCTCACTTAATATTTTGTGTTTTTCTAAAGAAGCCATTATTTGCTTAGATATTTTTTTTTTCTATTATTTTTGTTATGTTTGAAATTAGTGAGATGGGTTTATAATTATTAAGTAGAGATATCTCCCTACACTTGTGTATCAGAATTACTAGTAAGTTCTTAAGGTCATCTGGAAATAATCCCTGCGCCAGTGATAAGTTAATGATATGTGTTAATGGCTTGACTAAAAAATCAGCACACTCTTCTAGCATCCTTACTGGAATCTCGCCAAAGCCTATTGAATTGTTGTTTTTGAGTTCAAAAATTATATTGTACACTTTACTTTCATTGGTGTGGTTAAAAATATTGAGTCATTACATATTTATTTTTATCTGTTGCTGAAGTATTTTTGGTGTTGATGTTTTTACAGGCGTCGATTAGTTACTTATTTAT
This sequence comes from Tillus elongatus, assembly GCA_964006375.1. Lineage (NCBI taxonomy): Eukaryota > Metazoa > Arthropoda > Insecta > Coleoptera > Cleridae > Tillus > Tillus elongatus. The sequence continues at coordinate 103,135,561 of OZ023269.1, read as the reverse complement.
GTATGTTAACCCCTCCTGATCCGTATCCCCATCTATAGCGTACTATAGCGTACATACAGTTCATATAAAGTTAAAACTTCAACAGCTTCTTCATTGCTGGTTAACAAAGCCAATTAATTAGTGAGGGTTTAAACAATCCACCAGCAACTCAGTGGGAAAAGAAAAAAAAGCTCTGTCTCCCCACTTTTACAATTTATTTTCAAAACACACCCGATTTTTGTCGACCTTTACACTCTAAACTAAAGTGTCTACACACACTTGTGTATAGAGTTTATCTTACTTCTACGTTAGTGTGTGTTACTTAATAAAATCATATTCTAAATACACACTTGCATATATAGTTTATTTAACTTCTACGTTAGTGTTTATTTAATAAAATCACATTCTAAATAAACTCGCCTTACTTTAAGTGTATAGTAATAAAACTCACACCTACAAAATCAGGTTAAATAATCCCTATACTCTAAGCTACAATTAGCATCGTAGGTTTATAATATATATTCTACCTGTCAAGTTACGTAATTTTTGAAATGTTTAAGACAAAAGAAAAAAAATATTTGTATAATTTGTAATAAATAATTTTTGTGAATTATATTACCTTATTTAGTCTACGAAGCTCAACCAATGCCGGGAATGTGCAGTTCGCTTTTATATTTCCAGAAGGCACTTCAGAAATACACCAGTAGCAAGGCATCTCAACAATTATCATTAAAAGTTTATAGAATTTGATCGGAATGGGGAAAGCTTTCAAGGAAGCCTAAGTAACAAGCTTAATTTAACAAGTCGATTCATTATTTTGCTTTTCACCACAACATTCCTCATAAACAGCATACTGAAAACACAATTAATCACCTCCTAAATACAACAGAATTATTTCTGCCTAACCGCATGGCTTTTACAACCCCAGGGACGGAGATATATCTGGTTTTAGATCAAGGTGATATAGTCTAATAGAAATGAGATAATGTGTGGAAGCCTGCTCTAATTGAACAGCTAATGTATTGTCTTCCTTACTTTCTTTCACAAACTTAATTTCCTTTACGGCAACTGTTCCCAGAGGAATTGTACCAATTTGTACAAATGATATCATTCTTGTAACATCTAGTATTAAATAGTCTTTTGCCGGTTCTTTTTGTAGGAGTATTCAAGTGACAAGTATAATGTAGAATAATGCGTATGGCTCTGATTTTACTGAGAGTATAAAGGGCAATTCGCGGTGACCGATTATTAGATGTATCTAGGGAGGTACAGAGAATAGGAATATGATGTTTTGGGCAACTATTGTATATATATATATATATATATATATATATATATATATATATATATATATATATATATATATATATATATATATATATATATATATTATTATTATTTAGTTTTTGTGACGGTAGCATTATTATTTTCTTAAAAATTGTGGGATAGCCGTCAGTTGCATAATTAAAACTTTTTATTAATGGCCGAGCTTTCGGAAAAATAAATTCCATTATCAAGGATATAACGTGAGTTTTACTTAATAGTTTGCTCCAGTTTAAGCGAAACTCACGTTATATCCTTGATAATGGAATATATTTTCCCGAAAGCTCGGCCATTAATAAAGAGTTTTAATTGTGCAACTGGCCGCTGTCCCACAATGTTTAAAGAATATATATATATATATATATATATATATATATATATATATATATATATATGCATATGTATGTATATGTACAAATCGAGGGTCAATATTGACATAAAATGGAGAAAAATTCGGATATAAAAAACCCACAAAGATAAGGATAAAGCCAGTGAAATGTCAGGTATTTATGAAATAATTTGTAAAGATTGTGATCTCGAATAAGTTGGGTAAACTAAAAGAGCCACATAAACAAATTTAAGGAACATCTCGACACAGTTAAGATACGGTACTCTAGACAACTCATGCGTATGTATATATTTAAGCTGCACACGCACCTTATGCTGCGCTGTTGGCTACTGATTCATACTGGTAACATATTGGTATACATTAAGGGGCGGCCTCCCTATCTTTAGAGGGAATCCAACTGACAATGCAGACGTTTGCGACCACAGCGACGATATCCAGGTCGTTAAGGTTTAGTGGAAATTATATAAACGGAAAGGGATATTTCAGTGTTGCTTATCACAAAGAAAAACAGAAAACAGTACATTGGTAAAAAAGAAAAAAATATAAAGTTTTTCCAGATATGTTTCTATACAAGTATACTGGAGTAGTATTGAGTATTCCAAGGGTAAACTTGTTTCCAAATTGTTGTATGTGTGTGTTTTATTTCTTTAACGTCGGCCTATTTCCGCGACTATGGCCAATCACGACGCCAGGGAGTAGTTTCACCTCACCATCCTAGAAATTTTGCCAAACCCCTGCCTTTCTGTAGGGAGGGTAGGGATTTTTAACATGCCCAACACCGCATGGACACGGGACTGACGGCTTTCGCCCTCTCCGAAGGGCAGAACGTGCAGACATTCAACTTGCTCAAATACAATGCCAGAACCTCGGTTTATATTAATGTTAATGTAACAGTTTGTACTGAAAAAGTGAAAGGAGAACCCTGCGATCGAACCCAGTATCCTTCGGTTCAGAGGCATACGTTCTTACCTCTGAACCACCGAGGCTCTTTGCAAATTGTTAAACTTGGCAATGCTCTTAGTTTAATTCTGTGTGTACAGATTCAAAAGTACTTAACTGGGCATTTTCTATAAACTGTTTATACTAATTCAGTCCGATCTGTTTTTACGCACAATATATAGTTGTTGCATCAGTTATTATACACCTGCAAAACTTATTTACGGAGACAAAGCTGAAACATAATCGTAGGATTAGACGAACTTTCCTTATGTGATGTACGCTCTATATTATCTGGAAGCTTTGTTAAAATAAAAAAGTGCAAATACCTTACCACATTTCTCAACGTTTTACTTCTTAATGTGTTGCAACAAATAGTTTAAACCAATCTAAATAATATACTGGATGATTTAAATAAGAGCGTAAGTTTCCTCACGTTTACAAATGTGTGGATCATAACCTGAATTAGGATTCGGACGGTAGCGCTTGAACAGAACGGACGTTGCTTTCGATCGTTACCAGTGAATTGTGTTTTGAATTGAATAGTCAGTTTAAATAATGTCTGAAGCTAAAGATTGTGAACCCCCGGACAGGGGGGGACACTCTAGTAGTGATGAAAGTGCAAACATGGAAATAGACGACATAGGCGATGAATACGAGGTTACGGGTAAGCAAAAGATATCAGAAAAAAGTGGAATAAAAATGAGTTTAATTAGGAGAAGTAAAGGAAAAAAAGAAGTAAGTAAAAAACTAGATTATCTTAAGCATGTAGAATTATTAGGGAAAATAAATAGTAAAACGGTAGATGTAAATAAACAGATATCAGAAACAGAAATTTATGCTAATTTAAAAAGATCAGATAATACAACGGAACGTATAAGAGAGATAATCGGACGCAAACACAAAACATTTAACAGATATCAAGAAAATGATTCCGGGCCATTTATCGTTTACTTGGAAAGTAAAAATACAGATTTTAATATAGGGAGGCTCCATAAAATTGGAGCTGCTAAATTAATTATGAATTCTTCAGAGAACATTAAAAATGAGATAGTCAATATTACTAGTATAGGACGTAACAAATTAAAAGTTACACTTTTAACAGCAAATAGTGCAAACGTGTTAATTAATTCGGAATTTCTTAAAACAAAAAATTTAGAGGCATACATTCCCCAATTTCTCTTAAAACGACAAGGAGTAATAAAACAAGTAGATATTGATATAGAAGAAGAAGAGCTTATAAACATAATTGAACCAACGTATAACAATCACTTTGAGGTATTTAATGTTAAAAGGTTAAATCGTAGGGTCGTTAGCAATGGTAAAATAGAATATAAAAAGACATCAAGCATACTGGTAGAATTTAAAGGTCAAACACTTCCCACGGAAGTAGTCATAGAAAAAATAATTTTTCAAGTGGAGCCGTATATACAGAGGGTCACTCAGTGTTTAAAATGTTTGAGGTATGGCCACATAAGTTCACAGTGCAGAGCACAGGAACGATGCAAATATTGCGGTAATAATCATAAAAACGAAGAATGTGATCGTAAAAATTCACCAACTTGTATATTGTGCTCAGGACCTCATGAGGCTACAGACCGCAAATTGTGTGCTGAATTTGAAAAACAAAAAAGTATAAAGCATATAATGAGTACAGAGAATTTGTCTTATAACGAATCTTTAGAAAAAGTCAACAAAAGTTATTCCCAAGCAGTTAAGTCAAAAAACAGTGGTTATCATCAAACAAAAAACGAAAGTTTACCCATACCGACAAGCCCACAAATTATCGCTGATACACAGCAATACACACAATTTCCCACGTCCAACAAATTTACAAAAACCATAACTCGGTACTCCCCATCACAATCACCAAGACGTAGAAACACCATAGACTCCCCTACTATTGCCAGACTGAATGAATCTAGGAAACAAATAATTTCTAACATACGCTTACCACAAACAAACAGCATAATAAATAATTACCCACCATCATATAATTACCGCAACCAAAATGTAAAAAATATAGACAAAACAAGAGATGAAATTATGTTATTTATGACCGGGGTATTTGAACAATTTAATGCCAACTTGGTAGACGAACAAATGTTAAATACCTTTAAAATACGGATAACGGAAATTCTTTCTCAAAATAATCAGTCATGCGCAGTATAGAGATAATGCAATGGAACGCGAGGTCAATCAAAGCTAATAAAGGGCATTTAGAAAAATATCTTTTTGACAATAATATAAAAGTTGCTTTTATAAGTGAAACTTGGCTAAAGAAAGAAAACTTTATTAGATTTAATGGTTACAATTTAGTGAGACAAGATAGGGCGGATGGATATGGCGGTGTAGCCATACTTGCAAATAAGAAATATCTAATAACCCAAACAAACTTCTATGAGATTGCAGGTATGATGTGCACTGCAGTTCAATTAAAGATCTCTAAAACATTTAATATTTATTTGTACTCTATTTATATTCCACCAAATAAAAACGTTAGCGAGAGGCAGTGGACAGCATACTTTAGAAGTCTTAAACGACCCTTTGTTGTGTGTGGGGACACCAACTGCCATAATTTGGCATGGGGGTGTGCTAGCACAGACCGAGGAGGCAGAGAATTGTTGTCAGCAATCGAAAACTCAAATATTTGTTTTTTAAATAGTGGCGCGCCCACACTGCTTAATAGGCCCAACAGCTCAAATGTGTCTGCCGTGGACTTATCGATTTGCTCTCCTGATATATTACCTAAAATTACTTGGTTAGTAGATAATGACAATCTAGGCTCAGACCATTATGTTATTCGGATGCAATTATGTTACGATGACTATTCAAATAATATACATAGTGCGCAAATAAACAACACAAACAAATTTTTAAATAAAAGGTGGAATTTAGATAAGGCCAATTGGATGTTGTTTTCCTCTCTGTCGGAGATTGCGGCAGAACAAATTAGACATCAAAATTTAACTTATGATGAATTCATAAAAAAAATTAATTATATATGCGAGGCCGCTATCCCGGAGAGGAGGACAGCCGCCAATCCCCGTTTTAGTAAACCATGGTGGAACGAGGAATGTAGGCAGGCAATTGACAAGGAAAGACAAGCTCTTTCTAATTACAAAACTATACCTTCTTATGAAAATTTTCTTGCTTATAAAAACCTTTCTGCTTTAAAAAAGAGAACAATACTCACCAGCAAACGTAACAGCTGGAAAAATTTTTGTTTAAAACTAAATAGAAATACTCAGATTGGGGAAATATGGAAAATGGCAAAGCGATTGAATAACATTAACCAAAATGTAACATATGCATCACATAACAATCCTGTGTTAGCAGACTTATTTCTTTGTAATATAGCACCAATAAGCACTAAAGAAAATATATACGAAAATTCAATGTGTCTTGAATGCTGCCATAAATTATCAGAACCATTTACATTGTATGAATTAGACAGTAGCTTAAAGAATAAAAAACGCACAGCTCCAGGTATGGATGGAATTTATTATGAAATACTTGCATGCCTGTCTCCAAATATGAGGCGAAACTTCTTGGAGGTCATAAATACTGTTTGGATATCCGAAGTAATTCCACAAGATTGGAAAGTTCACCTAATTGTCACGTTTTTAAAACCGTTTAAAAACCCTTTTCTGCACAATTCCTACAGGGGTATATCGTTGGGTTCGTGTGTACTTAAAACCATGGAATATATGATTAAAAACAGATTAGAAAAATGGCTGGAAGAACAATCTTTAATCTCAGATACACAATTTGGATTTCGCAAAAATACGTCAACTATGTCTAGTCTAGCTAATTTCATTCTAGATATAAACAATTCGTTAGCAAACAAAACGTCATTGCTGGGTATGTTTATAGACATCCAAGGCGCTTACGATAATGTCAACCTTAAGGCTCTGTACAACAAAATGCTGAAAATTAATATACCTGCATGCTTTGCAAGACGAATTATTAAATTATATGAAGACCGTATATTGTATTTAAAAATCAACAATGAAGTGGTGGGGCCAAGAACAACTAATCTGGGACTTCCCCAGGGAAGTGTATTGAGTCCGCTGTTGTATATTGTCTATACTATTGATCTGCATACTACGATAAAACATTGTAAACTTCTACAGTTTGCCGACGACCTTTGTATATACGTCCCAAGGTGTGACATTTCCAGTGGCACGACAGCTTTAGCAGCAGATTTTATAGCTTTGAAGCAGTGGCTTGTTAACAACGGCTTGGCCATTTCCGAAAGTAAAACCCAGATATGTATATTCAACAACAAAAGAGACAACCAATCTAACATAACAATAGACAATCATACGTATCCTATACAAGAACGTGTAAACTTTTTGGGTCTAACAATTGATCGGAAATTGCTATGGAGGGATCAAGTAGCGAAGGTCATCCAGAAGACTGAAAAGGGACTAAATGCACTCAGATTTATTAGTCACACAAAATGGGGGGCTGACCCATTTATTTGTATTACTTTTTATAGGTCTTACATTAGATCAATGATTGATTACGGTTGTTTATTTTATAGTAATGCTGCGAAAATACATGTGAAAAAAATTGAATCAATCATAACTAAAAGCCTTAGACTATGCCTCGGCTTTCTAAAAAGTACTCCCAATAATGTAGTATTAGCTGAATCTGGAGAACTACCATTTGTAGTAAGGGCAGAATATCTAGCATGCAAGTTTGTTATAAACGAGTATTCAAAAAACAGTGAGCTGATCCATAAATTGCACAATAGTTTCATGGACGATCTGAGAACTTCTTATTGGAAAAATAAACCCAGCCTTGTTCTAGTAACAGCATATTATAATATAATAGATTATAGGGAAGATATATATAAATCACATCTTGACCCAATATACAAAGTGTGTTTTCAGTCCACAAACCCTGTTAAAATACAGTATCTAAGAGATTATTCTTATTACCCCAGCAAATTTAGAAACTGTTTATTTAAATCTGATATAGGCCTAAGTTTCCCAGACTCCCTTTTAGTGTATACTGATGCTTCAAAGCAGAATAATCTAACTGGTTGTGCGTATCAAATACCAGACTTGGGAATACAGAAGACATTTAAACTAGATTCCAAATTATCTATATATTCTGCTGAAATTGTGGCGATTTTGGAATCGTTGAAATTTGTGCGAAGCCTCCACCCCCAAAAGGCAGTAATCTTGACAGACAACAAAAGTTGTCTTGACAAAATGAAAAATCTCACACCAACAACAAAATGCACGTATCTTACAGCGGAGATCGTCTCGACTATACAAATACTTGAACAGGAGGGTACCGATGTTAAACTGGTGTGGGTGAAAGCTCACTGCGGAATTACAAATAATGAAAGCGTTGATGCGTTAGCAAAAGAGGCAGTTTTTACAGGTGAGCCGTTGAACTATTTATGTCCTTCTTCTGATATAGTACCCTGTATTGTTGAAATAACCTCCAAGAAATGGACCCAAATGTATAAGGATTATGATAAGGGACATTACTATAAAAGCTTGCAACCATTTCCACCAACGCGACCTTGGTTTTATGATATAAGTGTACCAGATAGACTTATGATTGTAAACATATGTAGATTAAGATCGGGGCATGCCTTAACTCCTGCTTATTTGTTCAAACTGGGCATTAGAGATGATCCTAGCTGTGACTGTGGTGAGTTGGGTAGCGCAGAACATATACTTTTAAATTGTACTAATAACAAATTATTGATTGAGAATTTTGTAAATAAAATTTCAACATTTGCAGATATTCAGCGTCCATTCAACTTGTCGCAGTTACTGGGAACAAATAAGCCACAAATATTTAATATTATACATGCGCACGTTAACAACTTAAAAATACGCATCTGAATATTACCTGTTATATGAAACAATATAATGTTAACAAAGTGTAATAGTTATAATTATTTACCTGATATATGTTATTGCTTTTTAGTCCAAAATTCATATAATGTCAATAAAGTGTAATAGTTATAATTACTCAGTAATAGCTCCTATTGTCTGTCCCAATGTTTTACCTTTTCTATCCTGGGTCTGCCTGTGAATGTATCTGAAAGTCGCCTAGATTGGCCCCTAGCGCGTGAATATATTGTGTCCCTGTTTGATCCTTAAGTTTAGAGAGAGAAAAAAAGGAGAGAATAAAAGAGATTATAAATAGCAAAAAATTAACAAAGCTAAAAGTCGAAATATATTAGGTTCTAGATTAAGTTAGATCAAATTTAAAAATAAGTTAAAATGTCAATGTAAAATATAATGGTTTGACAATTTTTATATCACCATTGTTAATTCCGCGGTTGACCCATTTGGGTATGATGAGCTAATGGCTTAATGCCGAGGCCACTCAATATAATGTACATACATATACATACAACCTGAATTAGAAGTACCACAAATTAGAGCTGCAGTGGTAAAGCCGTGTACCTCTGTATCAAAGGGTACTGGTTGACTCCCAGGGTTCCCCTTTCACTTTTTCACTACATACTGACTGTAAAATTAATATCAATCGGGGTCCTGGCATTGTATTTGAGCAGGTTGAATATCTGCACGTTTCGCCCGTCGTAGGGGGCGTAAAGCCGTTGGTTCCCGTATCTGTTCGATGTTGGACAGGTTAAAGATCCCTACCTTCCTTAGAGAAAGGCAGGGGTGGAAAAGTTTCCAGGATAGTGACTGCTCCCTGGTGTCGGTGATTGGCTATAGTCGCGGAAATAGACCTAAGTTAAAAAAAGAGTACTACATAACTTATCAAAGAGATGAAGCCGAAACATAATAACCATTATAACACTGACAAAAATGTGACGTTTGTAACAAAATCGTTATTACTTCAATTTTATAAAGAAGATAATATAAATACCTTGCTGCCCAGATATGTCAATTATTTTACCAAAATATATGTCTTTCCAGATGTTGAATATGTCTTACATAAAACTAAGTTATTTTGATTAAAAAAAATTCAGATTACACCAGAAAGCTAAACAATTTTTTACGGAAAATAAAATCTAATCCTAAATTATAAACGTATTACATGCGGGAGTATATTATGTAATAGGAATCCAGATTTTAGTACAAGGAAGGAGAGTCTGAGATTAACTCATAAGTTATGCAGGTATATAGCTAGATAAAATGTAGATGTGGTCCTCAAGCAAACATTTTACAAGCTGTAAAAAAATATGTTAAAATTTCTAACACAAACCCTTGTTTTTTTAACCTTATTTTCAGCATGTCATAAAGTGTAAGGAAAATAAAATGTTATTTTAAGAGATGGCTAATTTAAAATGCACGAAACGCAGTATAAGTTTAATGTAAGCAAAACTAGAAAATGAAAGTGAATATGACCGAGTATTGCGAACTAAGAGCCAGAAGCCAGAGAACATCTGGAAGAGCCCTCTGGATCCCATTTAAGACTTGATATCGATCCCCTCTCGAACTTCAACCCATGTAATTATACCCACTGAATATTTTGCCGAACTTGCGAATTGAAATCATTGCAGTGAGGAGATGCCAACGTTTAACAATTCTCTTTATAAGCAGTCTCTACACGTAAAAGGTTCTAGTGGTTTTCGTGAGAATAATGAATTAGTAGTCTAATTATTTCGTGCAAGTGAAAAAAATGTATCGGCTATTGTATTAATAGAAAAAACACTATCAAGTATATAAACTTCTATTTATACTATACTATACTATATTTATTGTCTAAAATTGCACAATATGTATATTACCATAAGTCTAGCAAGACTTATATAATATTGGAATTATAATAGGTATACTTAAATATAAGTTAAGTGAGAAACTAAATAAGACACCTTAACAACGCAGTATTAAAAACATGTGGATGCCAGGCGTAGGTAAGATACCATCTGATATAGCGATATATATATATATATATATATATATATATATATATATATATATATATATATATATATATATATATATATATATATATTCGTCGAAACAAAATCGCTAAAATTACAATGAATTTATTCCATAATTTCCCCGCCCACTACTATATCAGATGGTATCTTACCTACGCACGCCTAGCATCCACATGTTTTCAATACTGCGTTGACAGATAACCCAAAAAATAATCGGCTGATTTTGATCAAATTTCCTGAATGCCTTCTTTTTGCCAGTGGCTTGGTATTATAAATAGTGAACCATGTGCCAAAATTTAGGTCTGTAAGTTTAAAGACAAAAAATTATGGGCATTTAAAGGAAAAAAAAATGGGGGTTTTCCTCAAAACTTCAAAGTCGCGATTTGGAACGCCAAATCGGCAATATTTAGTCAAAGAACCTGAAACAAATACGGGTTATGTAAAGAAAATGTCGCAAGAAAAGTGTTCTGAAAACCCTTAAGTTTCAGCTTCCACCGTCATTGTCCTTCATTTTACTAAAATGTTTCCAAAAATTTCATATCAAATACATCCTTTCTCTGATGTTTTGGCGGTAGTCTTAGTTATGTTCGTGGTTTACCGGTCTATAAGTTTTAGCTAAAAAAAATTCGTTAATGAGGAGACCGCGACTTTTGAATTTTAAAAAGATTTCTTCAAATGAGCGCAAACTAGACCGCCTTGAATCCATATTCAGGTTTTGTTTAAGTTTTTATCTGTTTACATATATACAGGCTGACGCATTTCTACGGTAAAGCTCAGTATAATTGTTATTATACAAAATACGAGAAACACTTGTATACGTTAATTATAGAGTGTCTTGAGCTGCATCTTAAAAAATTAGTTTGACAATTACAGGATAGCCCGCAGGTCGTTGAATTATTACGGAAAATTATGTTAAAAGTAGAAGTCTATTGTTAGACTCCATGACCTACTGCTTTTTGAACACTTTTTTTGTCAATTCTTTTCTGGTATTTGATTTCATACATTACTATGCCCAAAACGGGTTTCTCAAAATTATCAGTGCAATTACAAGATTTCTCAAGCATGTTGTACATCATTGAAAAGCTCTTCTCACAGGCTATCACATGAACAAAAAATCCAATATAGCTGCCATAATAAAAAGAAACGTTGATGCCTGTGGCTCAAAAACAAATGAAAATCCAAACTTGAGAATATCACAAAAAGATTACCCCGTAATAAGTATCCTGATAATGTGCAAGCCTTAGACATGTGAGATCAACGCCAATTTAAATGTTGAAGAAGAAAGAAATCGACAAATTTTGTTTTGTACAAAATAACTCGAAAACTAAAAGAGGCAGGGCAAAATACAAGTCATATTTGGAACGAGCTTGAAATTTTACAAAACAATGCTACTCTAACCGTCTCCCTATCTCTAATAATAACGGAGATAGCAATACATTCCCATCCAGTTTGGGACACACTGTATATTGTATTTTATGTGTTCAAGTTCCAGTCAGTTTGTTTATTAGAAAAGTTGCCATGAAGGGCCCCCTTGGCATGTGAAGATTTGTGTCCCTGTCTTCCTACTAGTAATATACTTATCTATTAATAATAATAAGGCATACCAATAACAATAGTAATAATACTTAATAATAAATAAAGTAATTAAAAATTAAAAAAATAATAATAACAATAAAAATTTTAAAAACATTTATGTTTATGTGTAAGTATATAACGTGTAAATTATATTTCATTATAGTTAAAAACAATTAAAAGTGTAGATGTTATGTATATGGGTGTGCACATGTAATAAGTCTTTATAGCCATTATCTCCTCGTCTAAATTAACGAGCACTACCAGGTGTCAGTAACAAAATTGTGGATAGTATTAAAATCTACTAAACGTTTAGATTATGTATATTTTGTGGCAAATAGGCATTGAGTCTGAAGCCAAGAACTGCTACACACATACACGTATTCAAGTTAATATTGTATTGTATGTTGGTTATACATTTGGAAAGCCCTGTTTGGCAGTGTATTTAATAAGTAAATAAACTATATAAATGATGATTAAAATTAATATAAGATACGATTGGTTTAGTAATTTGTATAACATAAATCGTGGCAGCTTAAATTGTACAGCTCTGCAAACACCACCATTTCGTCAAACAATGTACAAAATATATTTTGGCTAGGTTATTATTGTATTCTATTTGCAAGAAAACTTTCTACTTATTAGGTAAATAAACTATTTACATGTGTGTCTAATATTAAGCTTGTGTAAACTCGTGGACCGTTTTACAACACATATTTAATTAACAATAAATCTTACAATGGAGCTAATATAGTAATTATCACTGGATGCTTGCAAATTTAATCAGATCATTATTAATGTAATATGTTTTAATTTATTTTGATGTGTGTTTAGGATAATATTTAAGTGGATAGAATATTTGCTATTCTATCTAGTTTATTTCTCTACAAGCTGAAAGCTCCTAAATTTTAGATTGATATGAGATAGTAAGTGAAATTCAGTTAATTACAATATAACCAATAGCCGTAAACCAACATACCACAATGTATCTAGCAGCCTATTATCCGGAAATAATTATCAACGAGACAAAGTGCTTAATTCTTAGTGCGGTATTAAAACTAAAGGAGAAAATTCTTAGTGTAGCAAGTGAAAATTTAAATCTTTTATCAATAACCTTCATGAAAACATCGAATTTGTTTTGGAAGCAGAAGCTAACCAGTATATTTATTTTGTGATATTATTATTAGAAAACTGAAGAACGTTATTTTCTAATATACAAGACACCTACTTAGACAAACACAACTTCACCATGCAATTTATGTAACCGTTTTCTACAGGTAATTTAAATTAGCAAAACATATTGCCACACTTGTCCCTATAAGACCTGAGTTTATAAACTCTGTTACATCTATGGTCAAAGGCATCTTGTAAAGTGAGTTGGTAACAGCGAACGCTCTGGAATTATTAAAAAAGTTCGAGACGCAGCAAGTGCCTTATGGTAGTGAATTTTCATAGAAATGATCTGTCACAAATTATTTTATTATACCTTTTTTTTCTTGTAACACAGAAATCTAAATTTTGGTGTATAGTTTACTTTTTATATCGTTAACCTACCTACCCAATTTGGTTATCATAGCTTTTTTATTTTTTGAGATAAAATTTTTTCTCCGATGGAAACTCAAAATTTGCTCGGAAAACCTCGTCCGATCTTCCTGAGTAACGAACTTATCCACGCCATTTACAAAAGCAAGGTACATGCCAAATTTTAATCCTAGTTCGCGCTCATTTGCAAAAATTTTTTCAAAATTCAAAAGTCGGGATCTCCCCATTAGTGAATTTTTTCTGCGAAAATTCACTAATAGGCGAGCCACAGATAGAGCTAGTCAATCAGTAGTAAGTTAATGTTGATGCAGAATAGGTGATCATAGAAAGCGAACAGTGAAATGTAGTTCGATGGACATTTGTAAGAGAGGAATATTTTAGTTGATGTGTTTATGGTCGGAAAATAGTTGGTTATAAAAATTAGCAGTTTGAGTATAGCTCCGACATGATGACGAGAAAGAACGCCACCCGTTCGGTTTTCAGAATGCATATACGAGTAGATACCGACAGCATGAAGACCCTTTACGATCTGCGAGCTAATTGGTTGGTTTTAAAGAAGGAGATGGGTTGTGGTTTTACAATCCAGTACGGCGAAAGGGACGGTCACCGAAACTACAGAAATTATAGGAAGGTCCGTATAGGGTGGTCGAGAGGATCAATGACGTTGTCTATTGCATTTGGAGGAGCCCAAAGAGCAAGATGAAGGTGGTCCATATGCACAGGCTTACGCCATACCAAGAAAGTTCAGAATTTGACCGAAACGGTTGAATTTAAGAAAAGGAAGGATTAAATTTATGAACTCTGTTACTTCTATGGTCACAGGCATGTTGTAAAGTGTGTTCGCAACAGCGAACACTCTGGAATTGTATTTCTAGAAGGAATTAGAAGTTTTAGGCGTGTAACAAGGTAGAAAGCTCTATAGTCTCCATAGACAGTGTAAATAGGCGAGCCGTAGATAAAGTAGTGAGTTAGTGCAGAATAACTGATCATAGAAAGCGAATAGTGGAATATGATCCTATGGACATTTGTAATAGAGGAATACTTTAGTTGGTATGTTTATGGTCGGAAAATAGTTGGTTATAATAAATTAGTAGTTTGCAAAGCTGTGGTTTGTTAGTCAACAAATCCAGAACCCCAAAGAACGTAACAATATGATCGATTCCCAACATATTTCCACAGTAAATCACCGCATAAAGTCACGACATTTTTGTAATGACTGATGAATATATATATATATATATATATATATATATATATATATATATATATATATATATATATATATATATAAACTGAAACTGACCCCGGATATGGGTTCTATGTGTCCTAGTTTGAGCCCATTTAAGAAAAAGAATTTTTTTCAAAAGTCAGGATCTCCCTATTAGTGAATTCTTTTTACGAAAATCCACTAAAATATGTTGCGGTGATTTGGGTTCTCATTTCATTACTGGTGCTCATTACACGTTCCAATCCTTATTTAGCAGAACAAAGAGTTTCTAATATATATATATATATATATATATATATATATATATATATATATATATATATATATATATATATATATATATATATATATCACACACCGATAACACAAACACAATGGGCAGCTTTTGATGAGGTTTGGCAGGTGCCTTTTTGCAAGTGGCTTGGATAAGTTCGTTAGCCAGAAAAATCGAACCAGGTTTTCCGGAAAAATTTTGTTTCGGAAACATTTTTTATCTCCGAAAACAACACCAATATGGTAACCAAATTTGCTACCTAGGCTTACATTATAAAAAGTACGTACCGAAATTGAAATATCTTTGTTACAAAAAAGTTATAAGCATTTAATAAAAAAATGTTTGGTGCCAGGTCATTTTTATGTAAATTCAATACCATAACGCACTTGCTACGTCCAGACTTCCTTTAACACCTGACGGTCGCTTTAATAACGAAGTTTTCGAGACGATAGACGCTAACAAAGTAAGCGTCATTATGCTTTATCCTCTGATGACGCTAACATTGTTAGTGAAGCAATGTTCAGGTCTTTAACAAATCTGTTTTGGTTCTCCATGTATACTTATCGCCTCGTTTTAATTGAATACAGCAAACAGAATACATCTAACTATATTAAAAATAATTGTAATAATATACTAAGTTGATCTATGGTGATATTTTCGTTATATCGAACAAGTTTCTATTGCTGGTATTTTAAATTGTTTATTTTTTAATTATAACTGTTCTATGATTATAATTGTCAGTTGTTGATTATATTATGATATTAACGTTATTTAAACAAAAAGCAGAATCACGCAAAACACCACAAAATAATAATAACAGATAAGGCTAGATGTATTCTCACCATAATTCGAACCGCAGACCGGCTTCGCTCGTCAGTACGGTATACTAATTACAGCGTGAACACACCTATAAAGTAAAACGGCTATGGTAGCTAGCTTCCTAGAACATTGTGCGATGGACGACAGGGTCGCCATTTCGGTGCGGAACCAGGTAGTATTTTGTCACGAGAGCTCCAAATAACACAAAATGTCGTAAAATAGAGACTGTATGACCAACTAACAATTTTGCAAATTGTCAGCCCTGGCCCATTTATTCCTAATATAGGGACAATGTATGTAAGGCTAAATGTATTCCTACCATAACGAGAACCGCAGACCGGTTTCCCTCTAATTAGAGCTCGTCAGTACGGTATATTAATTACAGCGAGAACACATCTATAAAGTAAAACGGCTATCGTAGTCAGTCTCCTAGAACATTGTGAGATGTACGATAGGGTCGCCATATCGCTGCGAAATCAGGTATAGCATGTTGTCACGACAGCTCCAATTAACACAAAATGGTATAAAATAGAGACTGTGTACAACCAACTAGCAATTTTGTAAATTCTCAGCCCTGACCCATTTCTTCTCTGATATAGGGACAACGTGTGCAATGCTAGATGTATTCTTACTATATAATTAGAACCACAGACCGGTTTCGCTCTAATTAGAGCTCGTCAGTTGGGTATCTTAATTGCAGCGTGGAAAAACCTCTAAAGTCTCTATTTTATACCATTTTGTGTTATTTGGAGCTGTCGTGACAACATACTACCTTATTCCACATCAAGATGGCGAGCCTGTCGTACATCTTGCAATGTTCTAGGAGGCTGGCTACCATAGCCGTATTACTTTATAGATGTGTTCTTGCTGTAATTAGTATACTGTACTGAGGAGCTCTAACTGGAGCGAAACCGGTCTGCGCTCAATTATGGTGAGAATACATCTAGCCTTGCATACATTGTCCCTATATTAGGGAAGAAATCGGCCAGAGCTGACAATTTATAAAATTGTTAGTCGGTTGTACATTGTCTCTATTTTATAACATTTTATGTTATTTGAAGCTGTAGTGATAACATACTACCTAGTTCCGCACTCATATGGCGACCTTGTCGTACATCTCACGATGTTTCTAAGCTAGAAACGTATTTCGGCAACAGAGTTGTTTTCATCAGTAGCTGTCGCTGATCTGGCAGTTTAAACAGTTTAAGGAAAACCTAGTTGAAAACAAGAAATTAAGTACTTCTGGAGCCAAAGAACATGACTCCATATATGTATTTATGACGCAACGGTTTTACGAAGTGAGGTGGAATAATGGTTAACGGATTTTCTTTAAGGCTTTCAAAGCTCCTAAATAATTTCACTACTTGGCGAATGCAAAATATATAAATGTAAAAATGGATGTATAATAAAAAACGCATCTTTACAATATTAGTAATGGTAGTAATTATTGTTTTTTTTTTCATTTCAGGTAAGCGCTTAGTGTGTGTCTGGCAATATAAATTTGTAAGTATGTACATATATGGCATGTATTTGATGGTTTAAAACAATATTAACGAATGACTGTAAGTCCTTAACTAGGCGATTCCTAAAACTAATCAAATTTCTATACAATATATGATTTGACACAAATTTGTATTAGTAATATATTTGCAGCATATTTGAAGATATTTTTACACAATCATACAAGTAAGCTAATATTACTCGTGTTGCAGAATACACAATTTTCTACTGACTCATCTTTATTTAAAGCAGCCAAAGATTGCTGTTAAACTGTCAATATTAGAGTTTAGAGGCGGCGTTGCCTTGTCCTCGGAACTGTTACTTTCTCAGGTCGAACAGCTGAGTTTGTGAGGCGAATTACCTCTAAAATTCGACAGCACGGGTTCGCGTTCCACATCCCGACAGTCTGTCTTTTTCACTCAAATAGGACTGGAATCACGAAAACCGATAATCGATTTCTGGAATAAAAAAATAGAGAAACTGTTATTCAACTTTTGACGTGGATTACTCGATCAATCGATTTTTTGGTCTTCCGCTTTCTCGGTTAGTCGATTAACCAAACTTCCAGGTAGTCGATTATTCTTTTTTGGATAAGTTGTTTCTTCGTTCAATGGAATACTTGATTGTTCAATTGTTCACCAAACACAACAAAACACAGTTCAAAGTAAATATTAGCTTTGATTGTAAATTTGCGGATGGTAATAATAAACAGAAGACGTCCTGTAAAATTATACCTATTAATAAGCGTACTGATAGAAAATTCTGATGAGTTATGGCTGGTGTCCTTTGTCTATATGTGTATGTAAGCTCCCCCCACACTACTAATAGATAGGTATCAATGGTGATACTGCAATATATATATATATATATATATATATATATATATATATATATATATATATATATATATATATATATATATATATATATATATAGTTACATCCCTGTATATTCTCAACATCATACAAAATACGACGAATCCTGAAACCATGCATCATCAGTTTAGTGACCTGTGTAAGAATGCTGATGCAGACGTTTGCATTTATGTTAGTTCTGTAGAACATTATTTCATTCAATCGCTGTAACTCTAGTTGTTCACATGTTGTTTTGAATCACATATTTTATAATAAATTTTAAGACTGTAATAATTGTACCACTTAAATAAATAAATTACTTTTTTCGGACAATCGCTACGAAAAAACCTAATTGGCGCTGCATAGAACAGTATTGCACATCGAAACCTGATTTTGGCAAGCTTTAAATCTTCGTGAAATTAGTTTCGGTCTTTTTTCTAAAAGTTTATGTGCAACATCGAACATCCACACCGGTGCAAGTCAGTCCACATTGCCAGAGGGAAATCAGCGAGAAACCAATAGCAGAAGTACCAATGAGCTTCCTGTAAGTTTCCTCCAATATTTTTATCTGTGCATTCATATCGTATCTATTTTACATTTATACCTTATATTATTTTGTTCAATAATTCCTATTTGCGCTCTATTTTTCAATTCACCCTGTAATACTTAACAACCATTACTTGTTCATGTATGTTGTGTAATGATAAGAGATAGATCGCCTATTAGGAAAAGAGAACCTATATTAGAATTAGAGGAAGACAATTTTAATCAATTAAGTTTAAATAATTTAGAAATGGCAAATAATCACATTGCCGAATTCTCACAAGCTGCTATCATGATCCCCGAATATTCCGGTGGACAGAAGCATCTTGCTTATTTTATTAAACAATGCGAACTTTATATTACGAGTTATAGAAGGCCAGAAGCCGAAACACACGCAAATCGAATGTTACTAGAGTTTATAAAAGCTAAAATCACTGGTAACGCTCGTGACGTGTTAATAAGTTTAGAAAACCATACATGGGAAAATATAAAATTTGCTTTAAAAAGTCAGTTTTCAGACCCCCGTTCAGAAAATCTTCTATTTAATGATTTAAATACTAGCTTTATGACTAAATCACAAACTATTCAGGAATATTTCAATGTAATTAAAGAAAAGCTAAAGATTTTAATTGAACATGTAGATATACAAGATTTAGTAAACGATGTAAAAACGTACAAGAAAGAATTTTATCAACAGAATGCAGTGGCAGCATTTAAAGCGGGTGTAATAGAACCGTACTTCTCACATCTCAGATTAGTTAGTGTTAATACTCTTGATTCACTTATGTTAGAGTGTAATAGAATAGATAACGAGATTATACAGTCGAATTTCATTAATAGCCTGAGAAACAAAAATAATACGAAAACAAATCATAACACACCTGTACAACATAGACAGACGTATACCCAAAAACCAATATTTCCAGCATTTCCCCAAATTTACAACAAACCACAACAAATCACACAACAAAGGCAACCGTTTCCTTCTCGACCAATTTCTAACATAAGACCCGTTCAAAATTTTAATAGAAATATACAACACGTTCCAACTCAATTAAGTAGAGGAACGACACCCATGTCAATAAGCAACCAAACTCCCTTAAGAAATACACGACAAATGCCCCAAAGAAACCACTTTATACCCCAATCTAGGCCCACGTTTCAACATCAAGAACTCTTTAACCAAGAGGACCTACCACTAGATTATTCTGACGAATACCCTTATGACGACCAACCCTCTGACGAAAATATAGAGCCACTAGAATTTCCTGAACCAACTGAAACTTTTACAAATTACAACACCAATCCAAATCGGGATTTTCACGAAACAGCCTCGGAAAACTAATCTATTTAGATATAAATAATATTGTTAATACCCCTAAATTACCGTTTTTTGTCATACCAAGTCTAAATTTAAAAGTATTGATTGATTCCGGAGCGTCAGATAGTATCATAAATCCAGGACCGGCTTACGAGTTATTTGAAAAATTTATTTATAAGGAACCATTTTCAATGAAATCAGTTAACCAGATAACCCATGGTGAAGACAACGTAAGGTATCCTATTTTACAAGAATTTAATATTAATTACCAATTTCCAATGCGTGTCATGCAATGGCACCATCGATTTGACGCGCTTATAGGGTCAGCTCATCTTACAAAATTAAAAGGAAATATCGATTATAATAAACAAATTTTAACTCTAGGAAACCAAAAAATACCATTTTACCTTGAAATTAATCCACTGAATTTTACACCTTTCAAACAAATTTGTGAAAATTATGTATCAGTCCCTGTAAATATAGAAAAAGGCACAGTAGTTTTACCACGTATTGAAGAAACAAATGTTTTAATTTACGAGTCAATAGCTGAAGCAAAAGATGGATATTGTAGAGTGCCCATAATAAAGAAAAATCCAAATTCAAAATTTGTAGAAATACATTTTCAGGAACAAATAGATGTCGATCCATTACAAAATTACTCTGACGAACTACCTAAAATTCCAAAACATTTTGATGTAACAAAAGTTTTAAGAACAGATCATTTAAATACAGAAGAATATGAAAAACTTATTAATTTGTGTCGAAAGTATAATGTATTTTTTATCATGAAGACTCAGATCTCTCTTTCACCAATGCAATTAAACATAAAATAAGAACTAAAGACGATGAAGTTGTTCACACCAAATCATACCGGTACCCTTTTCATTTACGTGAAGAAGTCCAAAACCAAATTCAAAAACTCTTAGACAACAAAATAATTAGACCCTCAATATCACCCTACTCAAGTCCGATATGGATTGTCCCGAAGCGTCAAGACGCTTCTGGAAAAAAGAAATGGCGCTTAGTGATCGATTATCGTAAACTTAATGAGAAAACGATCGATGACAAGTACCCATTACCTCGCATCGAAGAAATTTTAGATAATTTAGGACGCTGCTCCTATTTCACGACTCTCGATCTAGCACAAGGATTCCATCAAATTGAAATGGATCCTGGCAGTGTCGAAAAAACAGCATTCTCTGTAAATAATACCCATTATGAATGGATCCGAATGCCGTTCGGGTTGAAGGGGGCTCCTAGTACCTTTTCACGCCTAATGGATAATGTATTAAGACCATATTTATACAAGTTTTGTTTCGTATATATGGACGATATTGTTATCTTCTCGAAATCCCTTCAGGAACACCTTTGTCACGTGAAAAATATATTTGATAAGTTAAAAGAGTGTAATCTAAAAATTCAGTTAGATAAGTCAGAATTTTTACGTAAAGAGGTCGAATTTCTAGGCCATCTGGTCATTGTCCGTGGGATCAAACCGAACCCATCAAAAATAACTGCCATTCAGAATTATCCAATACCAAAGACAAGTAAAGAAATAAGAGCATTTTTAGGATTAACAGGCTATTATAGACGCTTTATTCCAAATTACGCTAAAGTAGTATTCCCCATCAATAAATATTTAAAAAAGGATACCAAAATAAATATTCACGACCCGGAATATGTTGACGCATTCCAAAAAATAAAAGAATTAATTACAAATTCTCCTGTCCTGACCTACCCCGATTTTTCTAAACAATTTCATTTAACCACTGACGCAAGCAATATAGCTATAGGTGGAGTATTGTCACAAAATAATAAACCAATTGCGTTTTACTCAAGAACACTAAATTCAGCCGAGAGAAATTATTCGACCATTGAAAAAGAGTTATTATCCATAGTAGAAAATACAAAACATTTTAGACCATATCTCTTTGGACAAAAATTTGTTATAGAAACTGACCACAAACCGCTTGTTTGGCTATTTTCAATTAAGGAACCAAACTCACGGCTAGTTAAATGGCGACTAAGATTAGAGGAATTTAATTACGAGATAAAATACAAAAAAGGCAAAGATAACGTAGTGGCTGATGCCTTATCGCGAATCGAAATTAACGCGATCGAAGACGACTTTGACCTGGAATCAATAATTAATAACGTAGACCCTGACGAAGACAGAGAAAGAGAAATAATTAACGAACTAGAAAACGACGCAAACAATGCCTCTACTAGCACGACTAATAACCTACCTGAAAGCAATGACTCACAGACACAACACTCGTCTGCAGAAAATCCAATTTTCAAAATACCTATATCAGAAAATCCAGTCAATTATTTTTCCAGACGAATAATTTTAGATTACGGACCAAAATATGACACACGCAAATTAAAAATATTTAAGTTTGAAACAATACATGTAAAGGTTCAACTCAATTACGAATTGAGACAAATAAATGACTTCTTGAAACAATTTATTGATCCAAAATTCACGTACGGAATTTTCTGTAAACATGATAGACTATTCAAATATTTCACTGCTGTTTCTTCAACATTATTTAATAGTTCTGTTAAAATAATAAAATCTAACGAATTTTTACAAGACGTTGAAAAACCAGAAACTCAACAACAAATTATAGACGAATATCACACACGAAACCACAATGGCATTAACGAGACTTATCAACATTTAAAACAAAAATATTTTTGGCCTAATATGAAAAATTATATAAACGCTTTTATTAATAAATGCTCAATTTGCCTTCAGACCAAATACGAAAGAAATCCATACAAACCACCATTTTCAGGTCCCCTTCTAGCTAAACGCCCTTTTGAAGTTATACACATTGACACCTTTAGTTTCGATAATTGCAAATTCCTAACCATTATAGATTTATTCTCCAAATATGCGCAAGCATATTATATAACTGATGGATCCGCAATTACCGTGTTAAATAAACTTCGACACTATTTTTCCCATCATAATCATCCACTAAAAATAGTAGCTGACGCTGGCAAAGAATTTTCGAATACTACCCTTAAAGAATACTGTAATTTATTTAATATTAATCTTCACATAACAACCCCCCAAAATCCTAACTCAAATTCACCAGTAGAGCGACTGCACTCAACTCTTGTAGAAAAATTGCGAATTCTTAAATTACAAAACCCACAAGAGAGGCCTGCAACCCTAATGATAACAGCAACCCTTATTTACAACCAGTCTATTCATTCGACAACTGGGTATTCACCTTTTACATTACTATACGGCCCCTACGACGACTTACCAACAGTCACACCTGAAACTACCCTTTACGAAGAATACAATAACAATAGGCTCAAAGAAATAATGCCTTTCTTCGACAGTGTATATCAGAAACAAAAAGTAAGTGGAGACAAAAGAATTTCTAAGGCAAATGCGGACAGACAAACGACACCAGATTTACAAGAAACGACACAA
Organism: Tillus elongatus; assembly: GCA_964006375.1. Classification (NCBI taxonomy): domain Eukaryota; kingdom Metazoa; phylum Arthropoda; class Insecta; order Coleoptera; family Cleridae; genus Tillus; species Tillus elongatus. The sequence continues at coordinate 103,111,973 of OZ023269.1, read as the reverse complement.
CTAGCTATTAGAGTACCAAAAGTAAGAAAAACAAATCCTCTTTATAAATTACGATCACATCCTAAACAAAAAGAAAACATTGTTACATTTTCTAAACCAAAAGCAAAAGCTCACGTTTCTAACATAAAAAGAGTAAGAAAGACTTTTTCGTTACAGGACAAAACTACTACTACTACAAACAACGATGACCCTCAACCTGGTCCATCCACTTCAAATAACACCGATAAAAACTAACGGATATTTTAAAGAGTATTTAGGCATAGCAAAAATACTCAAACATTATCATAAATTTTATTTTTATTTTAATATTACCGATATAGAAATTAATTATAACATATTATTAAAAAATTCTAAATTTTTAAACACTGGACAAATGTCTGCAAGTAACGAACGATATTTACTAATTTTAGATGACCATTTGTCACGATTAAGTAATGAACTACAAAAACTATCATTGCACAGAACTAAACGCGGATTAATAAACGGAGCAGGCTCTTTAATAAAAATGATAACAGGAAATCTCGACCAAGAAGACTTGAAAGAAATCAATAAAAATTTAGATAACCTTTTCCAAAATCAAGAAGATATAATTACCCAAATTGATAATTTAAATTCATTTGCTAATATAATCACACAAAGGTACGAAAAGGACCAAAAAATTATTAATCAAAATCTAAATCATATTTATCAGACTTTTTCCACTTTAGATAGCGAAAAAGAATTGTCGAGTAAAATTCATTTCCAAATTCACGTAGCTGTTAAAGTACTCCATAATATAGAGGTAATTCAAAGAACTATTTCCTTAAGTTTTAACGAAATTACTAATATAGAGCTCTTTACCACTAGTGATCTGTTAAATATTATTGATCACTTAAAGTTAAGTCATGACAGAAATGAATTGATCGACTTTGACAAAAATCATGTTTTTAAGGTTGTAGAATTTACCAAATTTCATATATTATCGGTTAAGGATACGATTGTATGCCTTTTAAAAGTTCCTATCCTACATCCCAATCCTGGTTCTTATTTTCGTGTTTATCCAATACCACAAAATTATATTATCCTGGTACCACCCAGCTCATACTATTTAGAAACACCCTCTTCAAACTTATGGACCCAAGAGAAGTGCCCCTCTATAGAAGACGTGGTTATATGCAATAATCGCCCACGAGAAGAACATTGTCAGCTTGACACCTTACAAAATTGCACTTCTGCCAAAGTAATGAACCCCTACGAAATATCAACTCAGCTGCAGAATGGTCAGATCTTAATATCCACTAGCTCAGCAACCACTATTGTCGAAAATTGCGAAACATCGTTAGAACGAAAAATCTTCTAGGGAAACGGTCTAGTAACATCCCTCAATTCCTGCAAAGTCAAGATCAATGAGGAAATGTATGAAGACGTTGCTACCAATTTGACGCTACAACCCATAGAAGTCGAAGAATTGCAACCGACACCTCAACATCATATCCATTTTAAGCCAATTCATCTAAAAGAAAACAAAAGGATAAAAGAAGCATTGTCTCAAATACAACAGCATCCATTTCATCTCCGACCGTCCATGCAGTATTCCCACTTAGGCATTACCATTGGTATATCCATCGCTCTTACCATTGTACTTCTGTTTCTTTTAAGAAGAAAAATTCGAAGCATCCTATACAAGTCCAACAGGCAAGCGCAAACAGAAGAAGTGTCCGAACACGAGGACGTGTTAAAGATTTAAGGGTGGAGGAGTTACATCCCTGTATATTCTCAACATCATACAAAATACGACGAATCCTGAAACCATGCATCATCAGTTTAGTGACCTGTGTAAGAATGCTGATGCAGACGTTTGCATTTATGTTAGTTCTGTAGAACATTATTTCATTCAATCGCTGTAACTCTAGTTGTTCACATGTTGTTTTGAATCACATATTTTATAATAAATTTTAAGACTGTAATAATTGTACCACTTAAATAAATAAATTACTTTTTTCGGACAATCGCTACGAAAAAACCTAATTATATATATATATATATATATATATATATATATATATATATATATATATATATATATATATATATATATATATATATATATATATATATATATATATATATGTATCCAACCGATAACTCAAAAAGTTATTTAGGAATTTTGATGAAACTCGGCAAGAATCTCTCTTTTATTAATAGCTTGGACGAATTCGTTAGCCAGCCCTATCGTACCCGCGTTTCTAAAAAAAATTATTTTTCCTAAAAAAATTTTGGAGCTCGAAAGCTAACAAAGCTAATTTGCTTCATATATCGCCCTCGCAAATATCCTACTATATACCAAAATTCAAATTTCTAGGTATACAGAAAATTCAGTTATACCATTTTGAAGCTTTTAATGAAAATTCGCTACCACAACGCACTTGCTGCGCCCCGATTTTTTTTTCTTTACTTGCCACAACACGATTTGCTACTTTAATTCCGTATTTAACCAAACATGTTGAGTAATCTGGATTCCAAAAGTATAGCCTACAAGCTCTAGAGCCACTTCGGATAATATTCCTGGTCAAGCATTTATCAATAATGAGGTTCATAATTGGCGCAAGCAGTTATTTTTTAGAGTTTCTCTAAGATGCGCACGCCTCTTTTCTGAGTGGTTTTTAGTGATTTAAAGGCAGGTATGTCTGCCGGTTGCGAGATCATGGTCGAATTTGGATACAGTTAAATTACAATTTCTGAAGGTCGTTGATTCCGCTTCAGAAAATAGAGAGCAGACAAAACTTTGTTTGCTCACCATTTGAACCGCGAATAACGATAGGTCTGGATAGCCTTTTTAAGAAAGCTAAGTTTTTGTAACTAATACTTTCTACAAAAAACTACCAACATAGTTACCTGCTCTCCATCAGTTACGCTCGCTTGGTCAGCGGTTACGTCTAGTAATGTAGTGGCGCAACTATTATAGCCTTTGCTAAACCCATATTGTTTTACCGATATCAAGCCGAACTTGCCAAAATGAATCATTATCTGATGCTGCATATTTTTTTCTTAAACTTTCGCAATGTCAGGTAATATATATATATATATATATATATATATATATATATATATATATATATATATATATATATATATATATATATATATATATATATATATATATATATATATATAGTGGCTTGGATAAGTTAGTTAGCCAGAAAAATGGGCCCAGGTTTTCCCTGAAAATTATGTGTTTTATTTATGAAAAAAATTATATTTCCGTACATAACAAAGTATGGGCAACCATATTTGGTTCGCGTGTTTATTCCATAAAGTGTGAACCTTGTACTATAATATAGGTCTCTAAGTTTAAAGCCAAAAAAGTTGTTATGGGCATTGAAAAAAAAAGGGTTTTCCTCAAAACGTCAAAGTCGCGATTTGAAACGTCAAAATTGACAACAGTTAGGCGAAGATACTGAAACAAATACTAATTGTGTAAAAAAAATGTCGCAAGGGTAGAATTCTGCAAACTCTTAAGTTTTAGCCTCCACCGTGATTGTCCTGCATTTTAATAAAGTATTTCCAGAAATTTCATTACAAATAGACCCTTTCTCTGATGCTTTGGCGGTAGTTTTAGTTGAATTTATGGTTTAACGGTCTATAATTTTTAGCTAATTTTCATTGAAGGAGGAGACCGCGACATTTGAATTTTAAAAAGATTTCTTCAACTGAGCGTAAACTGGTCCCCCTAGAATCGATATCCAGGTTTAGTTTCAATTTTTATCTATTTACATATATAGAGGGTGACGCATTTCTACGGTGAAGATCAAGATAATTGTTATTATACAAGATACGAGAAAAAGTTGTAAACGTTAATTATAAGGTGTCTTGAGCTGCATATTATAAGATTATTTTGACAATCACATGGCCCATAAGTCGTTGGTGACACCTACAGCTTTTTTGTTTGTTTTTGTTTTGTTTGTTTGTAGGAAAAAAATAGAGAAGCAGTCAGTGCATTTTGGTAGCGAATAATCATTAAATGCTTCAAATTTCAATTACTCAATTTGCTATTAACCTAAGGTTTGTTGGCTAGGAAACCGGTTTTCTCTGAAACATGTTAATATTTTCAGAAAATTGTTGTACATTTTCAAACAATAAGTTATTTTGATAAAATATGGTGCATTGTTTCTACCATATAGGTTATACCGGTAACAAGATTGTATCTGCTTGCATCAGAGAGAGATATTTACTACTAAAAACGTTTTTATGAAAATTCACTTCTATAACGCACTTGCGGCGTCCAGACTTTTAAAAATCTGCATGGTGCCTGTTCACGATAAAACATCTTTCCCTTAATTACGTCAGTAATCCCAGGATATTTTGGCTTGTCTATTGTTACAACTTTTAATAGAGGGCGCCACATCCAATTAGTTTAATATAAACTCATTTTCAATTTTAATGTAAGTATTAATTTCTAAAATATAAAATATTTGTTTAAGAAGTAAAAGCAGCAAATGTGCCTCCATCGAGTCTCCATGAATACGAGTATAATTTTAGTGAATTTTCTTAAAAAAAATTCACTAATGAGGAGATCCCGACTTTTGAATTTTGGAAAATTTTCTTCAAATGAGCGTTAATTAGACCCCCCAGAACACATATCCGGGGTCAGTTTAAATTTTTATATGTTTATATATATATATATATATATATATATATATATATATATATATATATATATATATATATATATATATATATATATATATATATATATATATATATGTATCACACCGATAACTCAAAAAATAATGGACCGATTTTGATTAAATTTAGTGAATAAATTCCTTTTGCAAATGGCTTGGATAAGTTCGTTATCCAGGAAAATCGGTCCAGGTTTTCCCGGAAAATTTTGTGTTTTCTTTCGAAAAAAATTTATATCTCCGGAATTAACAAAGTAAGGGCAACCAATTTGGTACGCGGGTTTACATCCTTACAGGTAAGCTACATACCAAAATTTAGCTCTGTAGGTCAAAGGAGAAAAAAGTTATAGGCATTTAAAGAAAAATAAATAGGGGTTTTACACAAAACGTCAAAGTTGCGATTTAAACGTCAAAATTGGCAACATTTAGGAAAAGACCTTGAATAAAATACGGGCTATGGAAATAAAATGTCTCAAAAAAAAAGTTTTACAAACCCTGAAGTGTTAGTTTCAACCGTCATTGTCCTTCATTTTAATAAAGTGTTTCCAGAAAATTCATTTCAAATAGACCCTTTCTCTGACGCTTGGCAGTAGTCTTAGCTATAGAGTTTATCGTTTAATGGTATATAATTTTTGTAGAATTTTCGTAAAAAAAATCAATAAAGCTCAATATATCTGTTATTATACAAGATATGAAAAAAAATTGTATATATTAATTATAGGGTGTCTTAAGCTACATCTTAAAAAAAATTATTTCTACAATCACAGGGTGGCCCATAAGCCGTTGGTAATACAAATTTCCTTTTTTTTTTAATCAAACACGCCTTATGTTATTGCATTTTTGCATTTTCCATCGAAATATAATGCATGTTTGTAAGAAAAAAAATTCTGGACGCAGTAAGTGCGTTATGGTAGCGAATTTTGATCAAATGCTTAATATTTGAATAGCCCAATTTGCTATTAACCTATAAGGTTGACCAAGAAACGAATTTTTTCGGGAACACTTTAAGTTTACTTTCGGAAATTTTTGTACATTTTCAAACAATAAAGCTATTTTGATGAAACATGGCACATTGTTTTTACTATATAGATTATATTGGTAACCATATTTGATGCCTGCTTTCTTAAAAAAAAAACACACATTATTTCTATTAAAAAATAGTTTTATGAAAATTCACTACCATAACGCACTTGCTGCGTCCAGAGTTTTTTACAATTATTTGTATTTGGTCTTTGTGTCTGATATTTGCACGACTTTAAAAGTAATCATAATTATTGCCCATAACACTTATGTTACCCATTTTTTAACGTCATTTAATTCAAGATTTGTAGAAACAAGCAATAATTACATTTATTAGTGATGCGCTGACTTTTATAATTCTAGTAGGTTCAATAAAAATTTGTTTTAGAGCAAAAGGTTCTAACGAATTTTTAAAGTTTGTGGTGGCCTGAATTATAGAACTCCCACTCGTTATATTAATTTATCTAATTAAATTTTTATCCACGTTTGTTTAACTGCCTCTGTTTTATTAACGTTAACAATATTATACCTGCATTTCGATGGAATATACATGCATACACCTCCTCCGCTTTCTTCCCTGTCCACCCTAAGGATATTGCATTGTACGATTTAATAACATCATTACTCACTGCGCTTGACAGCCAGGTTTTAGAATCGTTACTTACAGCCAAACAGTGGCACTGTTTTTCGTGCATATAGTTTCTAGTGCTCACAAAATATTTTATTAAAGATCTGACATTTACAGGTGTAAGCAGCACAATTAGTTCTATGAACGCCTGTATAGACGTGTCCATTGTAACAGGTTACAATGGTTAAAACAGGTTTTCCTGAGAACTGCTGAGAATCTCGAAAACCCTTAAACAAGTCGTTTTTGCTTACGAGGGAAACACTTTTTTTAAACTAAAACAGAATTCGTAGCATTCAACCCCTAACCAGTGTGACTTTCGCGTCCTTAATCTGAATAGGGAACGTAGATTGAGTCACACCTCTTTGGAAAGCTGCAATTTAAAAATTTACCGATAACTTTTTTAGTTATTCAGTTTCAAAACTTAAGCTGCAATTTTAAAACTGTTTGATTAGTTTTTAGAAATTTGCATTTTAAACTTTAAAATAAAACATCTTAATTAATAGTACCAATTTAATGTTTAATGCTAAAATTACAACAATATCGTTCCAAACCACAACTAAAGGTCTTTTTTTTGGGATGCGTGGGACCACTAATACTGAGTTATAGTTGTTACTGACCACAAAAAAAAAGATTTGGGGAGTTTTGGAAAAAGGAATCAGCAAGAATTTTCTTTTTAATTTAGTAATTTCTCAAAATGACCACCGTTGGCTTTCATACAATAATACAGTCTGTGGTAAAATTATCTTCTGAAATTTTCCAATATCTACGGAGTTATCCCTTGACATTCAGTAGTAATTCTTTCCCTTAGGTAATGCAGATACTGTCGTTGAGTTTGAAAGACCTTGTTTCTCAAATATCCTCATAGAAAAAAGTCCAGGAGATTCAGGTCTGGACATTTATATAGTCATTTAAATTCTATTCACTGACCCAAAACACAAAATATGACACACCTGAATTACAAACTAGCCCTAATCTCGGAAAATGCTTCGTGCATTTTCTATATTGCATACAGTTCAAATGAGCTGTTAAAATCAAATAACAACCAACGTGGCCCACGATTATCAAAAATGTTCTAACTAGAGCTGAATAATGCTGAAAATGTAGGTGATGATGTTGCGATTCTCGTTATTTTACAAAACTTGGTTATGAAAACATCTATTTCATTCTCCAGCAAATTAATATACATCACTCAGGTCCAGTTACCAGAAATACAAATTGGACCAATAATTAAATTTTCTATAAACGCTGTTCAAACGTATAATTGTTTGGGATTTTTTTCAGTTTTGTCTGTTTATAGTTTCGTTTAGTAGAAACGTGCATTCGTTTAAAAAAAACAAAATATTATGGAGCAGTCCCATATTTACTATAATTCTTCCAAAATTGGAGCCTCCGGTTATTATCATCTTTATGCAACCCTTGTAGCAGCTTTATTATATGCTGGGTGTGGTATTTGTAGGTCTGCCATATTTGCAGATACTGGATCTAGCTATTTATGTTGCTGCAGGTAATTGATGAATGCTCTGATTTTTATTTCGCACAATATGTTCTTTTACACCCACATTCGTTGCTTCGTACCTTACACTCCACGCTTGCTCGTGCTTCTTATTGGAAATCGAACCAGCTTCTTTAAGTTTTCTCAATGTTCTCGATGCATGAACATCACTTGAATTTTTGTCTTGAAGATTTTTAACAAAAATACTAGCAGTTGCTCTACTACACCGGCTATTTACATAATACATTGACTCAATGTCAACTGGCTCTAAAATAGTCTAAGCTATTTTGGTATGTACTGGATTAATTTCAAATAAACAACACAAACTAAAAAAATATTAAAGCAATCCACATTGGAACTTAAAGTGAAGGGAAACATGACAAAACATTATTAGAAATCTATCTACGGATTATTATCATTTTTATTTTTTCTACCAGCTCGTACACTTAATCAACAAAAACACACTAAGATTAAAAAGGTTTTTCCAATATTACTTTCCAAAGATTCAAAGCATTTTCAAAATGTAATCAATAGTTTAAACGCGAAGTAAACACTACTATTTTAGATTTTTATTTTGTGGTTTTGAAAGCAAATATCTAAAAAACTAATCGGTGGATTTTAAAATTGCAGCTTTGAATAGAGTTACAAAGAGGTTTCCAAAAAGGTGCCAGTTGATCCACATTCCCTATTGAACATAAGGGGGTGAAAGTTAGGCCTGTTGGGGGTTGAATGCTACAAATTGTGCTAGGGTTCAAAAAAGTGTCCCCTCGCAAGCAATGTTGACGTGTTTTATCGTTTTAGAAATTCCCAGTTTTCGGGAAAACCCTGGTGCAACATTTTGCAGTATAATCCCTGTAAATATGCACCTCAACAAACAATTTAATCAAAATTGGAACAAAAAAAAATGAACGTATAGAGAATGTCAATCTTAAAACGTCTCACCCTTAATATCCTTCTCTTGGTAGGATAGGGTGTTTTTTAATGAAAGAGAAAGGTTTTTGAGTTATTTGCCTCATCCCTAGATCAGTTCGCTATCGCAGGTAGGCTTAACCACCAAATATTAAGAAATAAGTGGGATTGAGTGGCACCTCATTTTAAAACTCGTTTATATACTTTTACAACGGTATGTTTTTTTAATTATTGGTTAGATAATTTTCGAAAATTGATATAGATCTACCAAAAATTGTCAGTTTGGGACCGTATTTACAAATCTAAAATTACGCCAGTGGAATCAAAGGCGCTAATTAAAAATCGATATATTCAGAATATAACTTTAGTAAACCAGTCTCCTCGCATTTTGGATAGTACGACGGCTGTGCTGCATTTTATTATTTTTATCATCACATTGTCAATCTATAAACATACCTATTACTTGCTTTTGAATTCCCCCAGAAATTAAATTACGAACAGTAGAGTGGTAGGTTGAAAAAATGTAATCAATGAATTGTTCCAAATGTTGTCCAGTATATAAAATTATAATATAATCTAAAATTACGGCAGTGAAATCGAAGGCGCTAATTAAAAATCGATATATTCAGAATATAACTGGAGTAAACCAGTCTTCTCGCATTTTGGATAGTACGACGGCTGTGCTGCATTTTATTATTTTTATCATCACAATAACAATCTATAAACATACCTATTACTTGCTTTTGAATTCCCCCAGAAATTAAATTACGAACAGTAGAGTGGTAGGTTGAAAAAATGTAATCAATGAATTGTTCCAAATGTTGTCCAGTATAATAAGTAATAATACCCTCTATTTTCAAACGCTTCCCTAGCATTCCGAAATACTTCCAATAATACTGATCTGCACGCTGCCATAGTTCTCCTTTTAAGATCATCAATATCAACAGGGTGTGAATTTATAATCACACCTGAACCCGTTAGTTATGTAACGGGTTCAATATGCTGTCTAAAAAACAATCTAATGTAGCAAAATCTGGTGATGTTTCTGTCCACTCAAATGCTTCCCTTCTGACAACTCATTTACCAGGAAATCTGTCGTTAAAGAGCTGCCTCATAGGCAGGCAATAAGGTGGCGTTACTGGGTGTTAAAGTAGAAAATAGAATTTCGAATTCCCTTGATATCTATAGTAGTATTTATATTATTTCGAGAATATGTAGCGCTGAGTTTTTATATTGTTAACAGATAATTCGCACATAGTTTGCCTCTAGGTCTACCAGCTTCAACGATGCTCACACTTTTTGTTAAGGCCTTCAGGAAACTTTTAATTAAAACATAGTATTCTGTTATCTCCAATGGCCTAAATTTGTTCGTAATTTTGTCCATCGTGCTTTGAGACATTGGTGGGCAATCAGGGTAAGTCTTATTTAATAATTGCACTACTTCTTGCTGTTTAGAACCTCGGTGGTTCAGGGGTAAGAACGTGTGCCTCTGAACCAAAGGCTACTGGGTTCGATCCCAGGGTACTCCTTTCACTTTTTCAGTACAAACTGTAAAATTAACATCAACCGAGGTTCTGACATTGTATTTGAGCAAGTTAAATGTCTGCACGTTCCGCCCTTCAGAGGGGGCGTAAAGCCGTCGGTCCCGTGTCCAAGCGATTTTGGGCACGTTAAACATCCCTACTCTCCTTACAGAAAGTCAGGGGTTCGGCAGCAAAATTTCCAGGATAGTGAGGTTAAACTGCTCCCTGGCGTCGGTGATTGGCCATAGTCGCGGAAATAGGCCGACGTTAAAGAAACAAAAACACAAAAACACACACTTCTTGCTGGATAAGACTTTGGTACCCAAAATCAATTATATTCAATATTATAATAATATAAACGTTCTGTCTCAGTCAATTCCATCTTTCTCTTAAACACTTCCACTAAATGTTTCAATAATTCTAGTAACTTTAAGTTTACTTTCACAGAAAGTAAATTATTAGTTAGTGCTGACTTTCGTGCAGAACATGACAAATGTACGATACCCAAATATTAAAAATAACAAAAAATGTAAGATAATAATGCAGGCTCCTCGTTTGCCTGAAATATTTTGTGATAAAAATTATCTATCGATTCCAAAACAAAATTTTGGATGCAGTTCATTCCTATCTAAATTTATAACAAATAGATATTTTTAAAATTAAAAATTAAGTTTAATACCATGTCTTTAAAGCCGTAGTTCACGTCATTCGACATTTTCTATGATTTTTGAAATTCATTTACTTATCCAGCACTATTAAACGATATTGAACATTTTTATAGTGTAGATAGAGAATTATTTTTTATTTAAAAAGTGGTGTCACACGACCCCACATTTTATTTAAAAATTTGATGTGTGTAGTTACACCTTAACTTGGGTTGGGGTGGATAGAAATGTTTTTATTTAAAAATGTAACATTTGTAAATTATAGGTTAACCACTTTCAGCATTTCTCTAAAAAAATACTAATAACAGACACAAATAATTTTTCTCTTAGTTGCGAAGCCCATTTAATATTTTAAAGTCAGTAATACGCTTTGTAAATCAATAGTCCGGTTTTCTTTATTTCAATACAAATATCTAATTAAAAGAACATAAATCTTTGGATTTAGTAAATTGTTTTAGAATGTTTTACCATAGTTGGCGATGTCATAGCAAGGAGATGCTAATTCGGCTTAAAATACGATTTGCCTTCGAAAAAATCTACATCAGTTTCAGATAAAGTCAAGATGAACAAAGTTTTTAAATTTTATTCCTATTTCTCTTCTTAATTGACAGCACTTCGGAGGAAGAATGCCTAAATAAAAGCGGCAAAAATATTTCTGAACCTTATAGATATAGACGTGCGGATATTACAATCAATAAATTTCAATAAATCAATCACTGGATTCAATTGGCGCCATTCTTTTCAATCATCATCAATATTTCATTTCAAATTTCTCTTTCGAATTGGTAGTGTGACATCTATATCTTAGAAATACCAGTCTTAGCTAAAATGACATATTGCTTAAAAGTTATCTGCTAAAAAATAATTCTGTTCAGCGATCGCTCTCACTAAAATACATGCTTTTATAAAAACTCCAGGCTTACTTTAGTTAAAATATTATCAAAACATTCATTGTTGTTACCCTTACTTGGTGAAACCGTTTCATACGAAATACAGACGTAAAGACTAATTCTCTGGCTCCACAAATTTTGTTTTTCGTGTCTCTAACCGGTTGCGCTGCTTGACAACATCGCCAAATAAAAATCCGTTGTTAGGTTATGATGCTTTGATCAGAAAATTCTTTTAAAATAAACAAATCCTTTCATTATTTACGATTATCTGATTACGTCCTTTTCTTTACCATAATCATCTGCGCAGTCTAAACGCAATGTCTCCTTGTCGTTGCTATCCTAACTCCAGCAGCTCTTTTCCTTCCACTGTAGGTTCAGCGTTTCATCAACTGGGTCAGGTTTTTCACAAGCTTTAATCTTGGTCTATCTCTGTACTTTTTGTATAGAGTAACCTACATATAGCGAACGCATATTTAACTAATTTCTCTCTAACCATTACTCGTGTTGTAATCTGGCCCCTTAATAATATTGAATGATATTAAAAATGATAAAACAAAATGAAACTAACTAAAATTCTTTGTATTCTCTGTACTACGAATCTTTTTATATTTTTAGAAAAGGATGATCGATATATTATGCGTTATATATATATATATATATATATATATATATATATATATATATATATATATATATATATATATATATATATATATATATATATGGTGTAAAAAAAAAGAAAAAAAGCCCAGACATAGCAACTTTGTTTTCCAAGGGGACACATGATGGCGTAAGTTTTGGTGTCCTAAGACCTACCCGTTAGGCAGGAGTGTAAAGTACCTTTAAATTTTTAAATGGCACCCTATGTTGAATGACATCTCATTTTAGAGCCTTCTAAATTCTGCTCACTACAAAATATGACTTTTTTAATATTGGTTTGGATATGGCAACAAAGCCATCAATTAAAGAATAATACAAAAAAGCCTGGACGCATCAAGTGCGTTATGGTAGTGAATTTTCATAAAAACTATCTGGCACATAATATTTAATTATAACTTTTTTTTCTTGTAGCATAGAAATCTAAATTTTGGTGTATAGTTTACTTTTTATATCGTAAATCTACCTCCTAAATTTAATTATCATAGCTGTGTTACTTTTTGAGATAATTTTTTTTTTCGAATGAAAACTCAAAATTTTCCCAGAAAACCTCGTCCAATGTTTCTGACTAACGAACTTATCCAATCCATTTACAAAAGGAAGGCACGTGCCAAATTTTAATAAAATCGGCCCATTATTTTTTGAGTTATCGGTGTGACATATATATATATATATATATATATATATATATATATATATATATATATATATATATATATATATATATATATATATATATATATATATATATTGAAATAGTGAGGCTTATCAGTTCCACTGCCCCACGTTGGGCGCCAATTGATAAAGAAGTAAGGTTTCTTTATATATATATATATATATATATATATATATATATATATATATATATATATATATATAATGTTTTATGTGAAGTAAGCTTCTAAGTACTTGTAACGTTGAGTGAAATGTGTTGTAAATATGTGTGCTCACCAGAGGTTTGTGTGTAAATTACACCTGGTGTATTGAATGCCTTTTATTGCTACATGTGACATAAACAAATTGATAGCATGGATATACTTACTCTTAAAACAGGGAGCTTATTTAGCTAATGGGTTAAAGTCCTATCAAAATTATTATTATTATTTCCAAAACTATGATTAAATTTTAAAATATATTGCCCTATGATCTTTGCTTAAAATACTTATAGACATATATGTATGTATTAAAGAAAATAAAGCAAAAGTCCTTATATGCTTACAGAACTTAAGTATTTATTGATTAACACAATCTGACAAAATCTATCACTACTTACTACTTATAATACCCTTTTATTTCTGACTTTTAGAGCTCTTCATTTCTTTAATTTTTTTTTATCTTTACATGCATTTATTTAGCTTCACATGAAATTACTAAATTTGATAATTCTGATAAGCAAAAGGCTTTAGTAATTTAAAGTATGTGTATCTGCCTTTTTTTTTGCTCCAGCTGTCACTCTAAGGTCGACATTTAATCATTGACATAATTCATTCTTGACAATGAGCTGTACTTCATCAATTTAAATTGAAGTTTGTGGACAAACTCTCATCAATCTTCTTCCTGGCAACTAATCCTTCATATCTAAGCAGTCCTGGTCTGTATGTCAACGGCCAGGTATGTACCTTCTTCTTTGCTGATTACACTTTTATTTTTGTTCTTTGCACTTTAAACTCCACTCACACTTGTTTCTCAATGGTCCTCAACCTCATGATACGTTTTTCGGCTATTAATTTTCATAAATTACCTGGTATCATACTATTTTCGGAGAATTGACGCCGCATAGCGGCACTAAATTTGTGTATATCAATTCCCCAATAATACATTTTTCTTCATTTCTTCAAAAATGTACCTCCTTTTCGTTTTAAATTTTACAAAAAATATTTGAAAATCTTTTTCCCCATATGAAAAAAATTCCCATCCATCAATTTTTTATAATAATTTCACTCTATTTTCTTATTATGAAACATTCCCCTCCATTTATTCGTTTTCTATAGCGACGGTTGCCTGGTTAATTTACGTCATTCGGCCTGTTTTAAAAATCTTTTATCAAAACAAAAAAAAAATCACACAATAATCATCTTTCATTATCTCCCCGGATATATACTTCTCATTGTTGGTCCCTGACATATTAGTGAACCTACATTTTACATTTCTGTCAGTTTGACATGTAGTTCTTATCTGTTAACCTATACTATAATTTTAGTGTCAGTTTGACATTTGTCCTAAATAAAAACAGCTGACTTACATCTAGATTATGACATGACATTTCTCACAATTTGCAAACAATATTCTTAAAGCTAGTAAACAATAACACTTTGAACTACTTAAAAACTAGTCATACATTTTTATTTACCCGCACTACGTTATATCATTTTTATGCAGTCTTTTGATATAACTTTCACTCCTTATAAACTAATTTCACCATTGCCATGCCTTTGCCTCATTTTCTCTGATACATATATATCTGTAAAATCTGGTTTCTCCCTGCCATACAGTGCATAAACATTGCATACCCCAAAGAGTAAGCGAAATATGTTTGTTTTAGGCTTTGTATGGGGTTGTTTTAAGAGTGTGTTGTTGGCTTGTATGTATATATATATATATATATATATATATATATATATATATATATATATATATATATATATATATATATATATATATATATATGTGTGTGTGTGTGTGTGTGTGTGTGTGTGTGTAAACATATAAAAATTGAATCTGAGTTCGGATATGGATTCTAGGGGTCCTAGTTTGCGCTCATTTGCAATGTTTTTTTCAAAATACAAATGTTGGGATCTCCCCATTAGTGATTTTCCATCTACGAAAATTCACTAATATCAATAAATGAACAAAATTTATTTAATTAAATGTTCAAATTGTTTTCCATATAATAAATAAATTTTTGCTCCACTTCCGAACGCATATGTCGAAGCATTTTGGGCGTTATCTTTAACAATTCGCCGACGAAGCTCCTCAGGTAGGTTTGGTCGTGTTGCATAAATTTTCGACTTCAAGTGTCCCCCATAGCAAAAAGTCTAAGGGTGCTAAAACTGGCAATCTGGAAGGCCAGTCAACTGAAACTCTGCGTCCTGTCCAGTAATTAGGAAAGTTATGATTAGGAAAATCACACACAGCTGCTACATAATACAATGGAGCACCATTATTCTGAAAACACACATCCTCTTCTGCGTGGTCATTTTCTTCCACAGTCGTGGACTAGATATGCGTTTAAAGTATTTTCAAATGTATGTTTCGATCCAGATTTCCCGGTAGGAAGAAAGGCGCTATGAGGTGGTGTTCCAGTATGTCCGCCCAAATATTAAATTTCTCCGGATGCTGTGTATGTGTTTCACGAAAAATTCTTGGATTTTATTTACCCCGTAGCGGAAATTATGGCGGTTGACTTGGCCATCCAGTTGAAACGTACATTTATAAAAAACATATTGAGTACAAAAATGTTAGATTCCTTCTGGCACGATCACTCGTTTCTTCACAAAACTACACGCAGCGATCAGGATCGTCTTCGTTAAGTTTCTGTACCAAATTATTTTTGTATTGGTGATACTTATTCCTTTTTAAGATTCGACAGCAACTAGCTACAGAAATTACTGAAGTACTTGCAAGTTTCCTGAGACTCAAATTTCGTTCCATTGCGATGTGACCCAGGACCACTACCTGATCACCCTCAGTTCGTGCGACCTGCCCACGTTCATGCTTTCTATTTGCAACCGACCAGTTTCCCAAAATTTATGCATTAAATCCAGGACGTACCGAGGGGTTTTTCTCAGGATGAAGATCATTCAAAATCTGGTGCATCTTTGAAGTTGATGAGTAGTCTTACTGGGTATCCCGTTTTGTGTATTTTTATTATTCCTGTCATTGGTGGTGTTTTAGGGTTGTTGTTATAATAATGTGTTGTTTTTTGGTTGAATATTGTTTTGTGTTTTTTTTTATGATTTTTACTAGACCAAGATCCAAAAGCTACGTGAAAACAATATTCAACGGAAAACAAATGAACACCCCTTATATAATTAACAAGAGCTTTGATACACCAACTTTTTGTAACCACTGTATATGCTCTACATATGGTTACGTTATGTACATTCCGTTCAGAATCATCTTGTATGCAAAATAACTAAAAGTCATCTCGAATATGTGTTTCAGGGTTCCACTTTCGTTCATTTAATTTTTCAAACGTCTTACCGTCGGTACTCTTTAATTTGTAAAATTTCCTTATGAAAATTCGCGAAAACAAATATCCTATGTTTACTAAAAATCATCCTTAAGCTGTGCACGGATAATACTTATCATGTAATTTTTTATACCATGTTATTTTAATATCGTAATATAATAAATAAATATAATGAATTTTATTATGCAATTTCATAGTTCAGGAAAAAGATATGTGAAAAAGGGACAAATAAAATTACTTGAATAAAACAACATTGGTCTATTGCATTATTCTCTGCAAAACTAGCAGACGTCTAGCAAAGAGAAAACGTTATTACATTCCGCTTTATACTATGAGCTTTATATTGCGGTTTAATAAAAATAAATTTTCACTACTTTCTAGAGCAGAATCAGCATATGCTTTCATATTATTAAGATAGTTCTCTCTGGAAATTCTAGAAACACGCAATTACGTTAAAATATATAAAGATTCTTATTCCAGACTAAATTAAAATTAAATTATTAACTAAAGCAGTGACTTAAAATTATTAAGTGGAGCTTTTTAAACCATTTAATATACTACCTCCCAACAATAAATTCACATTTGGAATTTTCCTAATCTTATTGTCTTTCTGCATCAAATCTATAACTTTAAAATAATCAGTCAATTCGGATATAAATCAGCTGCTATGTATTCAAAAGATCAGACCACTTTTTAGGGAAAAAATACGATTTTTGAAAAACGAATGTATTACTATATGCGTTGTCCAAAATTATGGAGAAACTATCAATAAAGACCTTTTCAAACACCTTGAGAAATCAAAGCCAATAAGACTGTCAATTCATTATTAACCATCTGATACTAACTACAGAAGAAAACAAGCGTCTGCGAAATGAAACGAAAGAAGAAATGTGTAAATAATACGGCTTTTGCCAAAACCGAGCCACAGTTAATATGCTCGCATAGGCCACTCCCCGTTACAGTATTACACTTGAAAAATTTGGAGTAGGTCACGGTCCTTATGATTATACTAGCTGACCAGACAGACGTTGTCTTCTCCAAATTTCAATATGTCGAAAAACAGGCGGGCACGTAGCGAAATAAATCGGAGAAAAAAGCATTTTCCTGAGATTTTCAATTTTCCAGACATTTTTACAATTTTTCCTTCCCTAAAAAACTTCTTTGGACTACTATGAACATTTTAAAAATATAAGTAGCTTAATAGGTGGAGCTGTTCTAGCGTGATGTGCTTACCAACGAACAGCATTTAATTTTTATTTATGTATATATATATATATATATATATATATATATATATATATATATATATATATATATATATATATATATAAATATATATATATATATATATATATATATATATATATATATATATATTGTGATCAGAATTTTTTTCCGTCGTAGTCTTGAAAAAAAGTTCACAAAAAAAAATGTTTTTTAGTGTGTTGTAACGGGGTTCGTCAATCAGTTGGATTTTTCTTTTTGCCCGTTAATTTTTACTATAAATTTTAAAACCATATCATTTTTATATACAGAATGAGAAGATTTTTAAAATGAGGTATCACAAACCCCTACTTCCGATTTAAACATTTGGGGGTTGCAACTGTGACTCAAAGGGGGTTAGATGTAGAGGTTAAGTTCTCACGTTGAAGGATGTAATGCTTACATGTAAAATTTAGGTGTTTCGGGATTTTTAGTACATTTTCATAGAAAAAATTCACTAATGGAGAGATTCCGACTTTTGAAAGAGTCAAATATACACCAAAATTTAGTTTTCTATGTTACAAGAAAAAAAATTTGGTGTCAGATCATTTTTATGAAAATTCACTACCATAACGCGTCCAGACTTTTTTTTATAAATATGCACAATGATTGAGATAATGAATTTATTTCATTTGGCTGTTCCATTGTGTATAATTTGTTATAATGGTAAGCGAAGATTGCAACCTGTCATGAGCACTGATAAGTACACTGGGACAACTCAAATCACCACAACACATCTTTTAATTGTTCATCCTCTGATGATGCTAACTTTGTTGGTGAAACGATCTTCAGGTCTTTAGAAGATGTGTTGTGGTGATTTGGGTTTTCCAAGTGTACTTATCTGTTATAATGCTCTTTAATATTTAATTGAGAGCCTCGGTGGTCCAAAAGTGAGAAGGGGTGCCTCTGGACTCAAGGGTACTGGGTTCGATTCCCAGGGTTCCCATTTCACTTTTTTCGTACATACAGTAAAATAACATCAACCGAGTTTGTGGCATTGTGTTTGAGCAAGTTGAATGCCTGCGCGTTTCGCCCTTCGAGGCGGCGTAAATCCGTCGGTCCCGCGTACAATGCAATGTTGAACGCGCTAAAGATCCCTACCCTTTTTATAAAAAAGTCAGGGGTTCGGCAAAGTTTCCTGAAAAGTGAGGTGAAACTGCTCCCTGGCGTCGGTGATTGGCCTAGTCACGGAAATAGACCGACTTTAAGGAAAAAAAATATTGTAGAATTTTAATTTTACCATTTTATTTTTATATAATTACTTGTTCAATTATTTGCACGAAAAAATCATACTACTATGTAGTTTGTGTGACACTAACTAAGCTACATTTATATGTCGTGTGCTTTTTATTTTAAGGTACTTAATTTAAATTTTTGTATTTAATATTTTCTCCACGTACAGCATCTTGTATGCTCTGTGGGTTTCTACGATAATTAATAACTCCTTAAGGCATGGAAAATTTTCTGATGCCCTAAAGAACTCAAAAATAATTCCCATACATAAAAACGGTTTACACAAAAAGCCTGATTCCTACAGACCTATTACTGTGGTAGACTTTTTTCTAAAATATTTGAAAATATCGTGGCTGGAAGGCTGATGGATTATCTTCTGAAAATCATTGTCTTAATGATGCTGAGCACGGATTCCGTGTGGGGTAGCACTTTGTCTCCCTCGGAGGTATAAACTCGGATGTATTGGCAGTAAAGAGGGATGTCCTGCAGGGCTCTGTGTTAGAAACTTTACTTTTTTAATCTTAGTTTCGGACCTGTCGCTTAATGGCTGGTTATTGTTTACAGATGATACGTCAGTGTTAGTCACTGGTAGAGACCCTTAGTCATTATCGGAGATAGCAAACGCTGTCTTGGAGAAACTGAATCAATATTTTATAGAAAATAAACTTTTACTGAGCACAGGTAAATCGGTATGCCTTAGCTATGACATTTTGGCTGCTGGACGTTCTTCGGGGAATCCTGTGGTTTCTCATGGAGACTCCAAAATAAAGAATACTAGCAAAGTTCTTCGGGGTTACATTGGACTACAGACTAGGGTGGTCGGCTCACATTGATGGATTGTGTGGACAGCTTTCGTCGCATTGTTATACAATCAAACAGTTGAGAGATGCTGTTGACCTTAGCGTGTTGAAGTTATTTACTTTGCATCCCCCATTCCAGAATCTCTTATATAATTCAAGGGTGGGGCTCCACTGCTGACATTGTGAGGGTGTTGAGAATGCAAAAAAGGCAATCCGTTTTATGACGGGAAACACTATGCAAAGCAAGTGTAGAAGGCTATCTCCCTTTCTGGGAAAAATAACTGCCACCTGTATGTATATTTACGAACTTTTACTATATGCAAAACAAAATAAAAATTTAAACACAATTGGCTCGTGCGATAGCCATAACAGTCGCGGTGACTCAATATTGGAGATCCCGCTTCATAGAGCAACTTTTTATGAACATAGTCCATCATATAGATTGATTATCGTCTTTAACAAGCTACCAGAAGCTTATAAAAAACTCTGGACGCAGCAAGTGCGTTATGGTAGTGAATTTTCATAAAAATGTTTTAATATCAAATATGTTTTTTTTAAGAAAGCAGGCACCAAATTTGGTATAATCTATATATTAGAAACAATGTGCCATGTTTCATCAAAATAACTTTATTGTTTGAAAATGTACAAACATTTCCGAAAGTAAACTTAAATTGTTCCCGAAAAAACTGGTTTTCTGGTCAACCTTACAGGTTAATAGCAAATTGATTCAAAATTTGAAGCATTTAATGAAAATTCGCTACCATAACGCACTTGCTGAGTCCCGAATTTCTTTTCTTACAAAGATGTATTATATTTCGATGGAAAATGCAAAAATGCAATAACATAGGGCATGTTCGATTAAAAAAATTCACTAAAAAAAAGAAAATTTGAATCACAAACGACTTATGGGCCATCCTGTAACTATGAAAATATTTTTTAAGATGTAGCTTAAGACACCCTAGAATTAATGTATACAACTTTTTTTCGTAACTTGCATAATAACGGATATATTGCGCTTTAATGATTTTTTACGAAAATTCGACAAAAATGATATACCATTAAACGATAAACTCTATAGCCAACACTACTGTTAAAGCATCAGAGAAAGGGTCTATTTGAAATGAATTTTCTGGGAATATTTTAGTAAAATGAAGGACAATGACGATTGAAACTAAGAGTTCAGGCTTTGTAAAACATTGTTCTTGAGACATTTTCCTTCCATAGATCATATTAATTTCAGGTTCATTGCCTAAATATTAACAATTTTGACGTTTAAAATCGCGACTTTGACGTTTTGAGGAAAACCCAAATTTATTTTTATTTAAATGCCTGTAACTTTTTTGTCCTTTAACCTACAGCGCTAAATTTTGGTGGGTAGCTTACCTATAATGATATAAACCTGTGTACCAAATTCGTTGCCCTTACTTTGTTAATTCCGGAGATATAAAAAAAATTCGATTTTTTTCGAAAGAAAACACAAAATTTTCCGGGAAAACCTCGGCGGATATTCCTGGCTAACGAAATTATCCAAGCCACTCGCGAAAGGAAGGTACTCACCTAATCTTATCAAAATCGGTCCATTATTTTTTTAGTTATAGGTGTGACACATAAATATATATATATATATATATATATATATATATATATATATATATATATATATATATATATATATATATATATATATATAAACATATAAAGTCTGAAACCGACCTCGGATTTGGGTTCCAGGGGTCCTAAATAGCGCTCATTTGAAGAAATTTTTTCAAAATTCAAGTCGAGATCTCCTCATTAGTGAATTTTTTTTAAGAAAATTCACTAAAATGAGCCTAAATTGTTTTAAAACTACCTTGAAATTGCTAATTGACAAGGCTTAATACAGTGTGGCGAAGTACGTAAATGACCAGCCTGTGCTTCGTGAAGCGCTCGACTGTTGAAAACCAGCTGTTGTTCTTTTGTGTTTTGCAGGAGTTTGTATTTTTGCATTTCAGATTTGTTTGTGCTAAGGAAATTTAATTTTATATATTTTTATTTGTGCTGCAGGTTTAACCGCACTTTTAATTTCTACTGTGTTGTTATATAGCTTTTGTTATGCTATGGAGACGATTACCTACATTTATTGGATATATCTTTGGTCGATGAATAAATGCTATGTTATGTTATGACTACTTTATTCATCATTTATTACATTTGTTTGTATGCAATTAGCTATATTGTACTAGCGATGACTGAACTGTTATTTATTCAAATGCCATATAGAATATGGTTCATCCTAAAGCAACTAGAATATAGTCCATTGCTGTAAATTTCTACGTAACTCACTTATTTCAAAATGACAGTAATTTATTAAAAAAAAACACTAAAATATAGGTACAGTATTACACAACAATCACAACACATGAGCTTAAATAGGTATACAGCACTCTGCAACGTTAAGTGCAACCCACGTCTGTTATTATTTTTTAAAGAATATTTTTATTATATTAAATCGTGCTTTCCAGGTAAGCTTTTAGCTCGTCCTAATCTTTATAAACAAGAATTGAACGTTCCTCGTTCGTAAGCGCATCACTTGAGAACAGATGGATCGATTTTGCTAATTTAACTTTAAAAATATTAGTAACAGTCCAAACAAGGGTTTTGGTGAAAGAAAAATTAAAAAAGTTTTGCTAAAAATTGGAAAATTCGGGAAAAACTGAAAGTCTTTTTCACCGATTTACTTCGCCACGTGCGCAAATGTCGTTTGACATATTGAAATTTCGACAGGACGTCTGTCGGATCAGCTAGTAGATAATAATTGCATGCACACTTATTACTGGGAAGGTACATTTTTACATAAATAATATAAATGTTTATCTTTCGATTAGTACTTAGAATTAGTAATTTGATATCGGACCAAATAATTATTAGAAGTTAAGTATCAGGTAGGAGCATATATTTACGCAAAGCCGGTATATAATTTGTCAGTTGTTGACTTAACTAATTATATCATTACTATTCATTACCAAGGTTTATCTTGAAATACCAACTATTTGCTTACAGTTTGTTTTCTTGTACTTGTCCTTATTAAATTGTGACTTAAATACTGGTAAATGTAAACCAATTAATATTTTTCTGTGATACAGTTGACAAAAAACAGAAATAGAATATTCAAATGTCATAGCTTGCAAAAGTCTTATACTAGCTACATTAATTCTACAACTAATATAAAAATAATTTGTTGCCCACAAGCTTTTGTAAAAAATTAGCTATTAATGATTTAAACAGTTTCAAGAAATTTCCTTAAATGAACGAGTCAGCTTGAGTTTTCATGTATATATATATATATATATATATATATATATATATATATATATATATATATATATATACCTTTTTTTTCTTCCTGTATAATTAAAATATCGGCACACGACAACTTATTGCATTATTAGAACTATTTTCACTATAGCATTCTGTTTGATATATTAAATTTGAAAGAATGGTTTCCAAGAAACGGGAATCCATTAAATTAGTTTCCTCATAAAAAAAGGCAGTTGGTGTCGTGTATACGCTTTTAGTAAATTTTTATTTAAAAAAAAGTGCTAATGGAGAGGTATCGATGGTGACTTTGCAAAAATTTCCTAGAACCCGAAAGCAAGGTCCGTTTGAATTACTATATATATATATATATATATATATATATATATATATATATATATATATATATATATATATATATATATATATATATATATATATATATATATATATTCGGAAAGCTTTCCGCGGTCTTTAATGTGAGACATACTTGGTTCTTGCGTTAAAACGAGTCCAGAATTTATTAAATTTCGACGTTTCGGCTCCTGTTTTGGAGCCATTTTCAAGAGGTAAAGGGAAAATGTAAGGACATGAAATCTAAGGCATCAATCTGCCTACTCCTTAGAACTGTGGACAAAGGTGGGATGGTTTGTTGTAGCTCGATTATGGGGCCTCAATCTGACTATTCACCAAATCTCGCCGGAGATCGTCTCTAAGGTCTCAGTGTGTTCAATCCTAGGCCTACATACAATACAAGACTTTCAACGAACTGCCAGATCTCTCGTAGGCCTAAGGCTAAACACACTGAGATCTTAGAGACAATCTCCGGCGAGATTTGGGGAGTAGGCAGATTGAGGCCTTATGGTTCATGTCCTTACATATTTCCTTTACCTCTTGAAAATGGCTCCAAAACAGGAGCCAAAACGTCGAGTTTTAATAAACTCTGGACACGGTTTAACCCGAGAACCGAGTATGTCTCACATATATATATATATATATATATATATATATATATATATATATATATATATATATGTGTGTGTGTGTGTGTATCCGGGCGCTAATTCAAAAAATACTCACGCACATCTCTTTATTTTGTTAAGACCGCGGACGGCTTCGTTAGCCAGCCCAATCGGACCAGTTTTTCTAAAAAATTTTCTGAAAAGAAAATTGTATTTTAAAAAATAGCAAAGTTAATTTGATAAAATTTACTTAATATGTTGCCCTGGCAAAAGCTCTTATTATGTACCGAAATTCAACTTTCTCCGTTTATAGAAAATTTGAAACATTTAATGAACACTCGCTACCATAATGCACTTGCTGAGTCCCAAATTTTTTATCTTCATGGCTACGCAGTTAGACAATGTGAGCGCATATTACTAAAATCAAAGGCCCATATATTAGAGACATATTTGGATATCCACTATAAATTTACTAGGAATCAATGATGTGTATAAATCACCAAAAAGGTCAGAAAAGACACCCTTATATGGAACAAACGATCATCAAATTTACATGAAAACGCACATAAAAATCCTTGACTTGATAATATTTGATCATCTAGACGACACAAGATTGATGATGCCCGATCCTAGGCTCTGATGGAATGTGGCTGACCTGCGGATATCCCTACCTCTCCCCCAAACACCTTGCACGGACAAATAAATCTGTGAATATCGAAAGAAGTACGGTTGACATTCTTTATTCGTTATTCCCTGTCTTATTTCTCTATTCTTTACAGTGTAGGTTTTCTGTAATAAAGGTAACGAAGTTTCCCTATTGCATTTAAATCGGTTTTTTATGCAGTCCTTATTTACTCATTTAAAATATTTCTCATGTGATTTATTTTATAGCGACATGAAAAAGACCCAGTGGCCGCTTTGGCGTTCATTAGGAAAACGTACTGGTTTCATTTCCATCAGTGAATAAAAGTGTTATATCTTTTTGTCGCCTTTATATTGTCTCAGCGGTAATTTCAACTCCAACAATTTACATATTTTCTCAGTTTCATTATTGTAAATTTTTTCTTAAACACTTAAATGTCACCTGGGCTAAGCCAGTCTTGGCTTTATAAAAAAAAGTAAAGAAACTTACGGTTATTCCTTGCAGAATTACATAATACTGCTTGTAACAAAAATAATCCTAAGTCAGTTTAGGTTGCACTTTGTTGTTTACTCAATCTAAAATGTAAATCAATATAACAATTTTATAAAAGATGCAAATATTGTACAGGGTGAGTCAACTACTCAATAAAGTAAGTTTGTCGTTTATGGGTAAACTTTTAAATTATATGGTAACTAAATGTGGGCATTTTAAAATTATTTTGGAGTGTACAGTGTGCTAAAAAGCAGGGCAGTACAAAGTTAGTATTTTTTATAAAACACCTTGTATGTTATATGATTTTTGAGTTTTACGTATAATTCTAAAATTTTTCTATTATAAGTCTGATATATGTAAAATTAATGATTTTTCAAGTAATTAGAAATTTATCCAGAAAATCACAGCTCCGAATATAATTTTTCTGCTGTCTACTAAACGGTATTCTGCTGATAAAACTTTTGAATTTTGGAAGAGGAAAGACTAAGTTTAAGCTGCCGAATGTGTAAAATTTATGTTCAAACCTGGAAAACCTCAAATTAAAAGAGAGCAGTTTTCCAAACACCTGCATATTTTGATATTATGTTGAAGAGAATCAAAAGCCCCCAACGTTGCTTAAGTATGTCCTTTGCCTATATCTAAGAAATTCACTAATGAGGGGATCTCGACTTTTGAATTATGAAAGGATTTATCCAAATGAGCGCGAACTAGGCCCCCTAGAACACATTTAACGATCGGTTTCAATTTTTATAATGGACCGATTTTGATGAAATCAAGTACCTTCATTTTGCAAGTGGCTTGGATAAGTTTGTTAGGCAGAAAAATCGGAACACTTGATCTTGGAAAATTTTAGATTTTCTTTCGAAAATCTCCGGAACGCTGGTTTGTCTCACAAAAATTAAACTATCTGCGAAACTTTAGATCTATAAGGAAAAGAAAAAAAAGTCAAACGCCTTTAAAGAAAAATAGTTTCGGTGCCACTGATGACCAGAAAAACGCACAAATCCATAATATTTTGTACGGATTACAAAATCTATTCTATATTACAAAGACTACAGTTTTCTTGGCGCAAAAACGCCAAAAAAATATCGGAAAACGTACTTTTAAAGATAGTCTTTAATCTTAAAACGTTAAAATCGCGATTTGAAACCTCAAAATTGGCCATTTTTAGGCAAACAGGTTACGTAGAGAAAATGTCGCAAGAAGTGTGTTTTACAAAGCTTTATTATGTTTTAGCTTCAACCGTCATTGTCCTTTATTTTACTAAAATATTTGCACAAAATTCATTCTAAGTAGACCCTTTCTATGATACTTTGAAAGTAGTTTTAGTTGTAGAGTTTATGGTTTAATAGTTTATTACACTTGGCGAATATTTGCAGAATAAATTCGCTATTAGGAAGACCGCGAATTTTAAATTTTGAAAGGATTTCTTCACATGAGCGCGAACTAGGCGTTAGTTTCAGTTTTTATATGTTTAAATATATATAGGGTGAGGCATTTTTATGGCAAAACTCAATATATTCGCCACTATACAAGATATGAGAAAAAATTGTACACGTTAATATATATATGACCTGACCTGACCTGACCTAACCTTACCAGACCTGCATTTTATAAAATTATTTTGACAATCAGAGGGTTGTCCATAAGTCGTTGGGGATACAAATTTTTTCACGAAAATTTACTAATGAGGAGATCGCAACTTTTGAATTTTAAACAAGATTCTTTGAATAAGCGCGTACTAGGCCCCTTAGAACACGTAACCAAAGTTTGTAAATAATTATATCTTGGCAGGTACGTTAATACCTTGAAGAGGTTTGTTATTCAACATTTCAAGGTTATTTCCCACAAATTTTTGTTTGTACTTTTGCAATCAATATAATTATCTTTATGAAATTTGGTACATTGTTTTTACCATATAGGTTATACTGGTAACCAAATTTAATGCCAGCTTTCATTAAAAAAAAGACATATTTGCTATTAAAAGTATTTTTATGAAAATTCACTACCATAACACACTTGCTCCAGACTTTTTATGCAATACACTAATAATATTTACTGTGAGTAATCGTAGTAGCCATGAAAACAACTATCCACATCAAAAATGTATGAACTGTCAATATAAGTTATAACTATTGCTGCATTTCGTCACCTACTTCAATTTGTTTAAAAGTTGTCATTGTTTATTAATTGGATAATAGTTTACTCTTCGAAAAAAATTAATTAATATAGTTTACGTGTTAGGAGAGGCCTTCTTGCCCAAAAGTATATATAATGAAATATGCTGATCGACGAAAGCCCATTCGGCTCAATTTTCAAAATCGTATGGAGAGATTAGATTCTACTAGGAGTACTGACTGTGCAAAACGCAAAGTGGTAAATAGAAACGTCACTAATCAAGAAAATGAACTTGAGATTCTGCGTCGTATTGAAGAAAACCCGCAACTCTGTGGTCGTCAGATAGCAATATCATACAAAACGTCACTATTAACTGCCAATCGAACCACTAGAATATATAAGTATCATTTTTGCCATATGGAATCACATCAAGAGTTATAGAACTATGACTTCGAAAGGCAGGTAAACTTTTTCCAATGGATGAATGCTCAACTTGAGATTAATCCAAACTTTTTATGTTATGTTATGTTTTCTGCCGAGGCTTCGTCTAGAAGCAATGGTGCTGTAAAGTCATCATAACATCCACTATTACCCATTAGAAAATCTATTTTGCTGCCATTAAATGCAGAATCCAATTACTGGTCTATAAATATTTGGTGTGGCATTCTTCGCAACAGTATTATTGGACCCTATTTTTTTAATAGTTTCCTAACTGGACGTAACCATTTTTGGTTATTTACAGAAGTTTTGCCAAGTCTCCTTTAACAGCTTAGTGATGATGAACGTCAAAATATGTAGCTGTAACAGAACGGTACCCCTTCCGCACTACCATCGCGGGGTAGGCGAATTTTTATATAAAAATTATTCTCAAAAATTGATTGGGCGTGAAGGTTTTACTCAGTTGTCCCCAAGCTCATGCGACCTTACGTCATCCGATTTCTTTCCTATATTAAAGAACGGGTATATGTTACACGGCTAACTACAAGGGAAGGTCTGCAAAATAGAAGAAGAGACGCCTGCAGGACCTTTACACAGTAAATGCTAGGAAACGTGACACAAAACTAATAAGAAGACTTAATATATGCAGTCAGCTGGAGGCACACCTGTTTAAACATAACTTAAGAATACACATGTAGTAACTGATAATTACAATTTAGGGAGGCCAAATCATCACAATATAGTTCCTAAGACCTGACGATGTTTTCGCTTTCAATATTGGCGTCATCAGATGGATGAATAAACTGTTAAGAGTTTATTCATCCCTCTAATGACGCTAACTGAGTTAGCAAAACGACCGTCAGGTCTAAAAAAACCGTATTGTGATGAACTGGGTGCTCATCACAGGTTCCAGTCTCGACTCATTTAATTAGTAACTGCTGCTATATCTTTAAAATTAAACATATAATAATCTTTTGGTTTATTTTATAGCAAGTTTTTATTATAACGTATATTTTCTGTTGTAATTTGTATCATTGCCAGCGTTTACTTACCTTTATTATTTATTTCAATCTTTTGTCTCTTTTAATTTTTTCGGTACTACACATAATACCATAAAGATGAATTAAATTTAAAAAAATCAAGTAGCTGAAAAACAAGAATATATAGGTATATGACATATTCAAGATAATTTGTGAGGTTTTTGATCCTCTTTAAAGTTAAAAAAACTAACGGGACGCAGCAAGTGCGTTATGGTAGTGAATTTTTATTAAATTTTTCAAATTTCAATAACTCTATTTTCTATCAACTTAAAAAGTTTAATTTTGGTGTGTAGTAAGGTCTTTCCTACGGCAAGATATCCACCAAATTTAATTAAAATAACTTTGTAATTTTTAATGAAAAATTTTTTTTTCGAAAGAAAATTTAAAATTTGAATAACTCAATTTTCTATAAATATAGAAAAATGAATTTTGATACATAGCAAGGTCTCTCACAAGGCAATATATCAGTTAAATTTCATTAGAACAGCTTTGTAATTTTCAGAGAAAAAATTTTTTTTTGAAAGAAAACTCAAAATTTTTCCGGAAAATCCCATCCGATTTTCCTGGCTGACAAATTCATTCAAACCATTAATTAAATAAAGGCACTGGCCGAGTTTCATCGAAATCGTTTAATTTTTTTTTTGAGTTATCAGACGGATACATTAAATAAAAATTCACTAAAAATATACGTGTTTTGTTTGAAAAATGTTTTATTTTTTAATATTAAGTTTCCCAGGGTTAAACATATACTTGAAACACGTTGTAGCTTTTACCATATTTTTTTTGGTTGCTTTATTATAGCAAATACAAGGCTACTCCAAACGTATTTTTTGCAAACACTTTATCAAACGAACATTTAAAAAAGAAATCTAGGACTTCGTTAAAGACATATTATATAATATTTTTTATGCATCATGCCCACAATTTTTGTTAAAACCAATCAGTTTTGACGTTTTAAATTGTCGCTCACATTTTCAGAAGAAAAACTATTAAACGTTTTAAGTAAGTTTTCTCGTATTTCTTGGCCATTTTGAGCCAAGTAATTATAGTCTGTAGTATATTCTCAATATAATGACCGCTCATATGTTAACTTTTGACATTTTCGCTTAAAAAATAATATTTTTAATTTTCATTTAGAGTGTCATAGATATGTTAAAACCATTATTTTTTAATCAAGGAGCCATGGAAGAATATATTTGATCATCTAATGTTTTTGGTCTGTTTTCCTGGCGTAGAGTATCCCCAAATCGTATTTTTAATCATAACTCAATTTTTCAAACGGAATCATTAGCACATTCGTCAAAGGATTTTTTTTACAAATAATTTGCTACCACATACATGGTAAATTGTCGTTATAAACCGCCTATTATAATTTCATATGATTACAACATTGGAATTTGCCATAAGCGTAAGGGAATTTGTAATAAGTATGTCTGGATACAACAATTTGACTCGATTGCCAAATATCAACAAATTGTTATTTGCAGGCCTACACTAATATCATATGTAATTAAAAGAGACGGTTTATAATGACAATTTAACTCGAAATACCATGTGTGGGGTACCAATAAAAAATGTTTTTGCCGAATATGCTAATGAGCCACACTCGTTCCATTTGAAAAAAGTGACACTATTAAAAATACAATTTGGGGATGTTTTAACCCTCCAGGAAAACAGACAAAAAACATTAGATGATCAAATCTATTTTTCCACGGCTCCTTGATTTAAAATTAATGGTTTTAACATAGTCAAGACGCTTTAGATTGAAATTTGACGTATTATTATTTTTTAAGCGAAAATGTAAAAAGTTGACATATGAGGTGTCATTGTATTCAAAACGTCAATTTTCGTCAAATTTCCATCAAATAAACCAAAAAAATAGCGAAGGTCCAATTTAAAAATCAAAAGTTGCAGACATTTCCGGTGAAACCGGAAGTGACCGAAAACCACTGAATACGTCAGTCAATCTGGATTTATGTTATATATATATATATATATATATATATATATATATATATATATATATATATATATATATATATATATATATATATATATATATATAACATACCAAATTTCATTCTTTTATCTCAAAAATTCCAAAAGTTATTGGGGTCAGCCACTTTGAAAAACGGTATACATATTTATAAATTAAAACTGGCCCCTGATATGTGTTCTATGGCGCCTAGGTAGCAGTCATTTGAAGACATTTTCTCAAAATTGAAGAGTCCAGATTTACTTATTAGTAAATTTTTTCTACGAAAATTTACTGAAAAGAACTACCGAGCAGAGATACATGGTTGCGACGACAGGCGACATCCCCCTTAGTCTGTGATAGTGAATCAATTTTATATTCCGATTAAGCTACCTTTTTAATGAAACTGTCGTTTGGTGTAAAACATGTTGTGGTTTTGTGGGATGGACTAATTATTGTTCATCACTGTTTTTAAAATTAAACACTTACACAACTGTTTATCATTTTGTAGCCCGTAGCCAAGGGACCTTTATCTTCTTTAGCAGCTACATTCAAGAAAGATACAATTAAATTTAACCTTTTGCACTACTCGTACGTACCACTTGTCATATTAGACTCCAGCTCAACATAATCTCGGATAAGCATAACCGTAATCATTTTAATAATCTTATATAACCTTATACTTTGTTAAACTATTAAGTGGATTGGCACTATAGTAACTAAATTAATAATTATTTAGCTACTAATAATGAAATTAGTTGAACTTCAATTATGCTGCAACATAGAGGTGGCGCATAAGTAACGCAACTTTAGCAGGTTTACGCTAACTAAGATTATTACGAGAAGATATTGTGCCTCGTATCAAATAATTGTTTCAAAATGATTTCCACAATGTCTACTTTCAATAAGATGGCGCCCCACCACATTTCATTTGAGAGGTTAGGGAATAGCTTGATGTGACATTTCCAGCTGATGGATAGGCAGAAGAGAACCAATTAAGTGGTCGGCTAGGTCTCCTGATTACGTTTATGAGTGACAGTTGCAACCCCCAAATTTTTAAATCGTAAATGGTGGCTGGTGATGCCCCACTTAAAAGATCTGTTCATTTTCTATTTAAGAATGGCATGGTTAGTACACTTGGAGAACCCAAATCACCACAAAACATCTTTTTAAATACCCGACGATCGTTTCATTAACAAAGTTAGCGATGAAAAATTCTAACTACTTTCTACTAAAACACCACCTT
This sequence comes from Tillus elongatus, assembly GCA_964006375.1. Classification (NCBI taxonomy): domain Eukaryota; kingdom Metazoa; phylum Arthropoda; class Insecta; order Coleoptera; family Cleridae; genus Tillus; species Tillus elongatus. Next base: position 103,079,832 of record OZ023269.1, on the reverse strand, counting down.
TTATACTGAGTATTAGGTAAAGAACGACACCAAAAGGGAGATTAAACCGCAGGCAAATTTTCTGTGTATTGTATTTTAATTGCTACACGAGGTTTTTGAACTTCCTTTATCACTTTACCTGACAAGTTTCAGAATGTCTATCTGCTCTAGAGACAGAGCGCAAACAGAGGACCGCAAACCAGTGGCGGGGCTCGATTTAAGGAACTTTTGTTTTTTATTGCCCTAGAAATATAAATACTTTCGTACGAATCGAGCTTCGCTGGCTGTCTAATATTTATGATAACTTTAAGATTTTCTTTTTCAATGTGGTGGTTATTACCCCAGATATGTGGTGCCACGCATGACTTGTTTACCCTACCGTATCTCAAATGTGCCAGATGTTCACGAAATCTAGTCTCACTGGTTCTCATAGTTTGCCCAACGTATTTAAGATTACTATCTTGACAACCTATCTCATATATCATTTCAGTCTCTTTTTCTTTATCTTTCGTATTACCTAACAAATTTCATCAATTATTTTTGTTGAAAAAGTTAGCTGCAATCGAACTTCTTAAAAATGTTCTCGAGACCCCTTGTGGTACGCGGTTCAAAAGGTAGGTAAACAAATTTTATCTCTGTTTTATCTTTCCTCAATATCGTGCATTCCGCTAACATTTTCTTTGTGCTCTCTCTATTAATTCATTTTTCTACTAAGCAATCCGAGTATCTGTTATATTTAGCCACGTTTTTAATGTACTCGAATTCTATACTAGGTCTACTTTTACTTAAGGAAAATTTATTAATCGATTTACTAAGAAACTTAAAGCTTGCCGTTTTTTGTGCAAACGTACGATGTGAGTCAATTGGAATGTAACTTAGAGTGGTAGTTTCCTTCCTGTGGACATCGAATTCAAGAACAATTATGTTTAATAACTAGTACATCTAGAAAAGGAACCTTACTGTTAACTTCTAATCAGTGAGTGAATTTTATTAAAGAATCAAATTGACAGCTCAGGCTTTTAATAAAATAATCTACTTTGCATATATTTGTGTTAAACACTACAAAAATATCGTCCACATAACGAAATCATCCTCTAGGAAAATACTCACTTTCATTTTCTAAGTCCGTCTCAACTCTACTCATGAAAAGGTTTGCAATAAATAGAAAGAGTGGGTTGCTTATTGCCGTGCCTTCAGTTTGTTGAAGCAAAAAGTCTTGACGCAACAAGTGCGTTATGGAAGTGAATTTTCATAAAAATGTTTTTAATAGCAAACATGGCTCCCTAATGCAAGCAGGCATCAATATGGTTACCGGTATAACCTATATAGTAGAAACAATGTACCATATTTTTCAAAATTATTGTTTGAAAATGTACAAAGATTTTCCGAAAATAAACTTAAAATGTTTCCGCGAAAAACTAGTTTCCTAGCCAACAAATCTTGGGTTAATTGCAAATTGAGTTATTGAAATTTGAAGCATTAAATAAAAATTCGCTACCAAAACGCACTGATTGCGTCTTGATTTTTTTCTTACAAACATGCATCATAATTCAATAAAAATGCAATAATATAAGGGTGTTTGAAGAAAAATATTGTAGGTATCACCAACGACTTCTGGGCCCCTCTGTGATTGTCAAAATATTTTTATAAGATGCAGTTCAAGACATCCTCTAATTAACGTATACAACTTTTTCTCTCATCTCGTATAATAACAATTATATTGAGCTGTACCGTAGAAATGCGTCACCCTGTATATATGTAAACAGATAAAAACTGAAACTATACCCGGACATGGATTCTAGGGGACCTAGTTTGCGCTCATTTAAAGAAATCTTTTTAAGATGCAAAAGTCGCGGTCTCCCCATTAACGAATTTTTTCTACAAAAATTACCTAAAAATTATAGACCGTTAAACCACAAACTTAACTAAAAGTACTGCCAAAGCATCAGAGAAAGTTTTATTTTATTTGAAATGAAATTTCTAGAAATATTTTAGTAAAATGAAGGACAACGACGGTTGAAGCGAAAACTTAAGGGTTTGAAGAACACTCTTCTTGCGACATTTTCTTTACATAATCCGTATTTGTTTCAGATTATTTGCCTAAATGTTGCCAGTTTTGACGTTGCAAATCGTGACTTTGATGTTTTGAGGAACACCCCAATTTTCTTTAATGCCCATAACTTTTTTGCCTTAGAACTTACTTATAATATATATATATATATATATATATATATATATATATATATATATATATATATATATATATATATATATATATTACAAAATTCAGAAGTCGAGATCTCCTCCTTAGTGAAATTTTTGAAGAAAATTCACTAAAAACTCATTGCTAAATTGAAAAATATTTTGTTTTATAGAAAGGTTTGTTAAAGTTAAATATTCTTTGCAAACCTCTCCCCTTATGTTCTTGAATTTCAACAACTGTTCTAAATATGCTAGCGTTTGTTTCGTGGGCACGCTAGGAATTAAAGACGCTACAACAAATCATATCAAAACCTGGCCTTCCACCAATTTAACATCTTAAGCTTTATTAATGAATTCAAGTGAATTTGACACTGAATTACTTTTTTGTTTAACAGACAAGCGTTTAAACTCATGTATCAGCCACTTCGCTAGATTATATGTCGGAGAATCTATAGCCGAAATAATAGGTCTCATTGATTTTCCTGGTTTATTAATTTTTGGGAGACATTATTTTTTAGATACTTTGAGATTTTCAACCTGTAACCGTCTACCTAACTCCTTTGTGATAAGGTTTTGAAAACTCTTTAAACTATTTTTTACCTCGTTAATTGTTTTTGGTAGCGGGTGTTTATTTAGTTTTATATACGGTCCTGTCTCTATCGCATTACCCACTCTCTCCTTTTTGTCAAAGATCACAACCTTATCACCCTTATCTGCTTTAACATAAAAACAATCTTTATCTCGCAATCGTTTAACATATTTTATTTTATTAGAATGTTTGTTCTTAGAGGACTTATTTTTTTTTAACATTTTTAGAAATTTTCTCTTTACATGCTTCCAGAATAAAGTTTGTTGAAGATTCGGGTATTTTTCATTTCAAAAAAGTCTTTGATTCTTGATAATGAGAAATAATTAAAAACACACCAACCTTAATGTGGGAGATGTTCAAAATGCACGCCTTGGACCTCTTTGCAGCATCCTTATCGTGAATAAAATGTCTTCTAACGTTAATCAACATCTAAGGCTTGACCCACCTAATCGCAATGGTTATTTTTATTTTTAAGTCAGTTTAAAAGCATAGTTTAGTTTCGTATACCATATTTTTTACATATCTTCATAAGAAAAAGTCCAATAGCGTAAGATCGCCTGATAGTGCTGGCCATTCTAACAATCTTCTTCCTATTCACCGACTTGGAAACATATTAATTTAGGGTACTACCGAGCATTGGTTTGGTAATGTGCCGGTGCTCCATCCTGCTGGAACCATAGGACATTTGCTGGAACTTCTGGGTTTGCCCGATCAGGATATAAGCTAAGGAACCAAATTTACCATTATATAATTTTTTTTGACTTAGCTATTGTTTTATAACAAGCAAGCATCATCACATGAATAAATAAACTAAGCGAATAAGAACTAGAACTTCTATTCATATGTTAGTTGACTTAAAGTGTGCGAACGGTAATCATTCCGCAGCCAGTGCAATCTGACGACACACACACACACACATATGTTAGTTGGCAATCAATTTTGAACAGCGTCCTCTACGGAAGTATCCAGACAAACCCCAACTGTTTCGTCAAAAATCCCTAATTCAAAGCAGGTAAAGGTATTTCACTTACGCTGATTTTCGAATAAACAGTTAGGGTTGGTCTGTATACCTTAGGAGATGACGCTGTTCGCAACTGCTTGTCAGCTAACATATAGGTAGTGGTTCTAGTTTTAATCGCTTACGTTATTTCATCTCTTTGATGACGCTAACTGTGTAAGCGAAACAATCGTCAGGTTTGAAAAATGTATTGTAAAGAATTGGGTGCTTTAAATTGTACTTAATAGGATTTAGTGTTGCTGGTGTCAAATACCAAAAAAAAAAAAGATATATAAAAAATGCTGAAATGCTTTGGTTATGCGTAAGTAACGTTGCGTTACCACCAAGTTTTATTTTGGACAAGAAACTACACGAGAAAAAACTATTGTGCAAAGTCTTGTCTAAACCGCATTTTATTTTTTAACATAAAACGTTTTCTCTTAAAATAAAGGTTCCCCCACAAAAATTCCTCCGATTTTGACAAAGCCATTTACTAATAAAAGAGACTTCCTGTCAGGAATACTAAATCACTAAATGACTCAGTAGCTTATTATTCTTATTATAAAGACATAAAACTTCTAACTGGCCTTGAAATATGGTTTTAGATTCCCTGGTACACACAAAGCAAAAAAATCCATTTTTGAATATACTGTACTCGCGATCTCGTTGAGCTCGATTTTTTTCATGAAAGGTCACTGAAAACAAAGCACCCTTAGACATATTACGTTTTACGTAAACCTAAACAATTAATGTAATGGTGGATTGTACGCCTTTTTTGTTTTCCTTTTCTATCTTAACCAATAAACGATTAGCTATTAGTTTTGTGCCTCTATTGATTTGATCATTAAGTTAAAAGGGGATTACTTAAAAAGACAATTAATTGCCCAGTTATAAATTATCTTTCCAAGCGTTATTTTTTATTAGATGTTCTTTAACGAGAAGTAATTTATAATAGCATGGGGTTATCATTAATCACAATTTAGCGAAGTCTAAGTTGTTTTTTAAATTAAATAGAGTTTACTAAAAAACGCTTATACTTTTTAAGAGAACAAAGCTAATGCTCTTTACCAAATTCGAATATATTTACTTGCGCCTGAAAACACAGACATATCATATAAAAAAATATACATACAGATATATATATATATATATATATATATATATATATATATATATATATATATATATATATATATATATATATATTGCTTTATTAGCTCTAAGTATACCACTTGTGCTGTATATTACTACATAGTTTAAAATGTTTTATATAAATATATTTTCAATGATCTTTCAAAAATCCATTAACTTCTAAATTTTAATAAGCCAAACCAGATTACTTTTTACTTTCTTACTCCATCTAACACTTGCAGTGCCTTCATTTACCATAAATCCGAAACTCACCATAATTACATTCAAATCACATTTTACTCCTTAGACACCATAGTTTCTATTTTGCAGACAACGAAAATGACTTCACAATAAACAAATACAAAAAAAACAGCCAAGTTTAAAAATAAACTACAAATTTATATATATATATATATATATATATATATATATATATATATATATATATATATATATATATATATTATAACATCACTTTATTAGTAAACCATATCATACATACATCATTACAAAATGAACGATTTCAAGTATAGCAAATTGCTTCTCTACTCAACCAGCAAAGCAGAATTACAAATAGCTATAAAAATCATCATTTAAAGTTCAACCATCCTAACATGAGGAACAAGAGAAAATGCACAAACGAAGTCCTGTATTACACTTCCACAAAACAAGAAGTACACTACCTTACAAACTAACACACAATAACCCAAAGAAAAACAGAAACCAAAAGGCAATACAAAAATCTGTGGTGAATGAACATGTTCGTGCCATCCCGAGTGCTTGAACTTGTTGGTATTATATGCTCTAAACCTATGTGGTAAACTGTTTAGCAATTTTATTGCATTATAATATGTGAATGATCTACCAAAGATAGCCGTGCGATAATGCGGTAAACTAAATTTATCCCCGTGTCTGGTGTTACCAGTGTGTTTTGTAGATTTAGAAACGAATCGATTTACCCATATGTAAGTTCCACCTATTTTACATCGAAACTCAGCCCAGCTCCCTAGTCCTTTCCGAGACATGATCACAACTTTTCGAGTTGAAAATTAAACGACAGCAATAATTTTAAGTATATTATAATTTATATGACAAGACCTATGGCTCTTAATCAACTGTACAATTCTTGATAAATGGATAATGGAAATGCACATTTTAAAACTTAACCAGAATAATTAGGATACGCTATCCAACATATACTGAAGAGCTGTCACATGGCATTGCAAAAATATACAAAATACATACTTTTGGCGACTTTTTATTTTAAAAGATTCGCTAATAGAGAGTAGGGTATCCATTACCGGGATACCAAAATTTCGAGATCCCGGGATCCCGGACTTTTTGTGAGGTATTTAACTTCCGGTATTTATTGTCCAATACCGAAAATTTTCGATATTTTCGAAACCAACGGCGAAGCAGCCCCATCCAAACAATGTAAAGCAATTTTAAAAACAAAATGTGGGTCTCCAAGGAGTCTTCATGTTCACTTGACTAGTAAACATCAGATTAATCTTCGGGACAATGATACTAATAAACCCTCAACTTAAAAAACTAAACAGCAAAATTTAGAAAATATTGACGAATCAATCCCTAGCAAACTACAAAAACTGAGTGATTTTTCTTGCAAATGAAGATAAATCTCTGTAAGCTGTGCTTGCCCGCATAACAGCAAAGGATAGCCTTCTCTTTCGGATTTTTGTAACCATACTAGTTCTGTTCGATGCTTTGAGGGCAAATGGTTTAAGTGTACCTACCTCAGCGAGTACTATACGCAATCAGGTTCTCCATTACTTCGAAAAAGTGAAAAATTGACGAGTTGATCTCGAATTCTGACAAACGATTTATTAACATACATCTTCACGGTCAAAATAGCATATCCTGGAATTTGAGACTAGTGTGAATTTTTGGATTAATGCCTGCCACCACCTGTGTTGAACTGGTTGAGATCAATTTAAAGATAGATGATTTAGCTTTAAAAAATGATATTGTTTGTATAACTACAGATGGAGATAGCGTTATGTCAAAAATTGGCAAACTAACCAGTCCGCTTCAACAATTATGCTTTTCTGATGGCATTAAACTTGCTGTACAAGATGTAGTGTATAAGCAGAAGAAGCTTGATGAGACTCAAATCGGAGAAACAAATTGAGATTGACACCGTTGGCGATAGCATATCGGACGTTAAGGATGTCGATTGTAATGGTGTGCAGATCATTGAAGATGAAAATTACGAAGAGACTCGATATTATTTAACTGAAAATTATAACCTTAGTGACATTATTAAAGAGGTTCGAATATTATTTAGATTATCACCAACAAAAAATTCTATTCTTCAAAGATACATCAAAGTTACCTACACGCGGCAAAGAACTCTCACTTATCCTGGACCGCCGAACAAGATGGAACAGTTTATTCCATATGCTTGAGTATTTTATTCATGTTACTGACTGTGTGAGATAACTTTAGTATATATCAACTGTACCGCAACTTGCCAATATTATAACAGATTTAAGCCGGGACATACAAATAGCATTAAAACGGCGCATTCATTAACGTCGCCCTATTTTATCTGGTGTTGTCCTACCTCGACAATCCGCAGCCGCAAAAAATAACGATGAAACATTCCATAACGCTATTTTTGGTTTCTCTAATCCTAGAAGGAATACAGTCAGGCACAATTAAAACACTAATTGAGATAATAAGTGGTTTGTACGGTGGTGAATTCGCAGTAGTTATATGTTTTCTTTGCAATCTGCAATTGGTGTATTATCATCTTGATCACCCTCGGTCTTAGCCGTTAAAACCACGTATTCTCTCGATCAGTGTTTTAATTGTGTCTGACTGTATTCCTTTTAGAATTAGACAAAAGAAAAAGAAAAGAAAAAAATTAATGTGTTCCGATCCAGACATCAACAGAGTCCATTAGATCTAAAAGCACCCCTAATTCAGGAAATTTAATTCTTTGAAAAACAATAAGGGGACATAATCTTAAGTTGGTTTATGAATACTTACTATCAATTTCCCTAACAAGTGTGGAATTCGAACGCGCTTTCTCTGCCAGCGGTATAAATTTTTCAAAATTCGGTTGCGCTCAGCAAATAGTACACTGACGCACTTTTATTATTAAGATCGTATTTCAATGAAAAGTAAAATCATGTGAAACTTAAGCATTGACTTTTGTTAACTACACATTCTATTTGTTTATGAAGTTTATCAGTGACAGAATTCTCTGCGCAGTTCTATTTGCCATTATTTTAGTTAAGTTAGAAATGTTAAATTAGATGGCATCCATATATATATATATATATATATATATATATATATATATATATATATATATATATATATATATATATATATATATATATATATATATATATATACATATGTCTGTGTGTTTAAGTTGGTTCATTGCTGGGCTAATTTTTTTTTGCATTAGTGTAGTTGAAGTGCCCATATTTACATTTAAAACAAAATTTTTAATAAAGAATGAATCTAAAAGATCCATAATCCTGATATCTTCGGCATTAAATAGCAGGATACCAAAATGTTTTCCTTGAATACCAAAACCCCGGGATTGTAAATTTAGTCCGGTACTGGATACCCTAATAGAGAGGTATCAATGGTGAGACATTGCAACAATTTCTTCAAATGAGCGCAAATTTGGGCTTTTAGAATCCGAAACCAAGGTCGGTTTTAATTTTTACATGTATATATATATATATATATATATATATATATATATATATATATATATATATATATATATATATATATATATATATATATATATATATATATATATATAGACAGGCTGTCCCAATAGTGTGTAATTCCTCTATACATCCTTTACCCTAAGAGCTAGCCAAAAAAAGTTTCAACAAAATTTCCTTGTGATTATCTAAGCTATATCGGGAAAATATATTCAGCTTTGTGGAACTTCCACTGGCACCGGAAGTCTATCGACTTGGTTATTTTAAATAGAATGCTATACTTTTTATTGCATTTTTTGATATAGATTAAAAAATAAGTGTGACTTTGTGTAGCATTCTCTATAGCTATCTTTGACATTTGTGAAAATATTACGACTTTCTTTTTTTTTTTAGCTCCGAATTATATGTTACTTCAAACGTATGCTATGGCTGAATTTTGAGTTTTCGTGACTTAGATTCGAAATATCAATAGACGACATTCAGTTCTTTGAAATAGTTAAAGAATAATTTATCATCATTGTACAGGCTGCATTTCTTTTGCGTTACAACATACCTAACTTTAAAGTGGCATAACTTGTTATTTTCAAATGGAGCACCCTACATTTTATGGATTGACCAGGTAGTTCATTCAATTCTGCATCGATGTAGTAGGGGTTTCCCTATATATATATATATATATATATATATATATATATATATATATATATATATATATATATATATATATATATATATATATATATATATATATATATATATATATATATATATATAGTTGATAGTTTTCGAGTTATAGTGGTTTGTTTTATTTTCGCATGTAAAAACTCTATTCTGTCAGATACAGGAGGCACAGAGAACGTAACTACTGATATTTATTGTCAGATGACAGATAAACGTCATTTATATTTCGAATAGTTCTAATGTATCGCTTTTTTAGATTAGTTTTTTTATGTTAATGACTGTGGTTTATTATTATTATTATTATAATTATATATTACATAACTATAATAATATATAATATATTATACATATATTACATAACTATAGTAATAATAATAATAATAAACCACAGTCATTAACATAAAAAAATAATCTAAAAAAGACGATACATTAGAACTATTCGAAATTTTAGTGACGTTTATGTGTCATCTCACAATAAATATAAGTTTTTACGTTCTCTGTGCCTCCTGTATCTGACAGAATAGAAAGTTGAGACGGTAAAACCCTTAATAATGCTGGAAATTGCTCTTTTACTAAATGACAATATAAATCAGCTTCTGACCTTATTGGTAAAAAGTGTGGTGCGATCAGCAACAATGCCAGCCACAAGTTAACAGAAAATTGATACCTATTAGTGGTGACCTTTAACTATAGCGTGTCGTATTTCATCGGCACACGGTTGACTGTTATGCAAGCTTCTTATAGCTTCTTACGAGAAACTTGCTGCATCCTTGAATAACACAAATGCTGCATGTCGAGTGTTACGTTCAATATTTTCAGAAAACCGTCGACAAAAGATCATGCGAGGTTTGCAATTCCGCGGGAAATACGGCTGGGCACGATAAATGTAGAATGGATATAAAAAATGTCAATAAGTAGCATTACGACATTGAAACCTTCATCAAATGAGCCACCTAAGACGTTATATTTCCTTTCTATTCTTCTCTTGCAAAAATGCTAGAAAAAAATAATAAAAGGTAATAACTTTAGAGTCACCTACAAAGCTGATAACTTAAAAAGTCTCACGGGTGGGCAAAAGGATACTATTGACTTCTGACGGAAATCGGGCTTTTATCAAATGTTTTGTAATAATTGTGAAAAAATATATATTGGGCAAACGTAGTGATAAACAGCAACAAAATTTTAACAGCACATGTCTAATTTAAGGTTTAGAGCAGTGAAATCTAGCGTTGCCCAACATATGTTTGACTCTGAACATGCATAATATAAGTAATAATATTCTTAAGTTATTGGAAGTAATCACTGCCTATATTATAGCACGTTAGATATCTTTCGAAAAGTTTAGAAAGCTGCAAAATGAACCCAGAAAATTGAGTAAATTTAGATGTGGAAGCAGTTAATTTAAGACTGTTTGATATCGTGAAAACTAATCCATGGTTGTAGAGCGCAAACTAAGATCCCTAGAAAAAATGTTTAGTAGACTTTTCAACAAAAAAAAGTCAATTTTTGTGATTTTTTCTAGTTTTCCTGAAACACACTTTAGCGAACTGCACAAAAGGATGTTGATGAACGTGACCAGAGACCCCTAGAACCAACCACTTGAAATTTTTATGTTTATATAATTTTCGTCAAATAAATCCCGTAAATCATTTCTATGAAAATTCGTTGCTATATCGCACTTCCTGCGTCCAAACTGTTGGAATTTTTCACTTTTTGTCTGCATCTAGAGCTAATTACTTTTATCATTACCAATATTATCAACAGTATACATTTTTGCTTTTTTAAATTGGAAATAGTTTCCTCATTTTTACTAAATCTTTAAATTTGCTGACAAAGACTTTTAGCAAAGTTTATTTACGAAATAATTTATTTAATATTTTTAAACTACAGAAAGACAAGAAGCAAAACTCAGTTTAGTTAGTTCGTGATCTGAGGAAAAAAGACGTTCAGACAATTCGACTTGCACATGAAACGGGTGCAACACGTACAAAACTCCCTAAGCTTAATGCATTTCCAAAACTCTTAAGTAACCCGGTTACTTTTATTTGCAGCACGTTGTTTAGCCAAAGTCTGTTATATTTGTTTTGTTTTTTATACCTCTCAGCTTCTAACCGCTTTTGAAAAACAAAGTTTATTCTTTGTATACGTGCATAAGAAACTTTAAAAGATCATTAGCTCTATGTAAAATCAAAATGCCTGACGCTACAAGTACGGTAATTTTTATCAAACTTTAGCCCTCCGTTAATCACAAGCATTAAGTTAATAATAATTTAAAAAGTATGCAGTGGCGGGTGGTAATAAGAGGCACATGCGCACGTGGCTAGCCCAACTTACAATAGGAAAAATACATTTCTTTTGTTTAAATTCACTATAAATGACTGTTACAATAATATCAATTAATTATATACGACAAACTATCCATATTCTAATTATTATTCTTTTTATACCCCAAATAATGATTTTGACTTTTGACTTAGCATCGCGTCACCGTACTCTGAATTCTAGGGTAGACTTTGACTTTGACTTGTATCCTGAAATCGCCGTCGCATTATGCGTGCTTGGGCCTTTGAATAATCATTCAATGGCGTGGGCACATAGCTATCCAGCCCTCGCAGCTAGCCTTGATTCTGAGACCTAATCCGAATACCATTAGATGTGAAATAAAGTGTTACACAAGTATCAATTTTGAAGTTGATGATTCGATTGGGCGAATGCTGGGATTTTCTAAACAAGTTCTTCAACCAGGTATCTTCCATGAATCTGATTTACCGGTTGAAATAGTGGATGTTAAACATATTCGGATAGAAACTAATATTGTGTCTGGTTCCTACTATAACGGAAAACCTTCACATACATTATATGAGTTTGCACCGATGGTTGATCCTGGCTATGCAATCGATATAGAACCTAAGAATCTAATTTATCTACCAGTGAACAAGCAAGAGATTTGAAATATAAGCATCGACATCGTGGACCAAGATTCTGTAAACTTTCAAGGTGAAGAGGTGTCTGTTCGCTTGGAACTTAAAAGGATTGCTTAGAATGCTAGTCTTTAAGGATATAAAAGCAAGTCAATCTATCGAGACAAGTTCAGTACAGTCAACCACTTCAAAGTGTACACTTCGTTCTGATAATATTGAATTCCTTAAAAGTCTTGGTTATCATGTCATCAAAACTAGAAATATTCGAAAACCCGGAGTTTGACGATTCGATCGATTGAGAACTTCGGTCTTACTATTCACCAAATAAATCATTTGATAACAGTGATTAAGTCGAAATAAACATCAATCAGCAAGATGGTTTCGTATGTCTGGCAGAATCAGCTCCAATAATCGAAGGTACTCTGGAACCTCTAGCAGTAGCAAATGCTGTTCGTGAGTGTTATATGTCAAATAATAAAGGAGCAACTCTGTTTGAATCAATAACCTATGAATTAGATAACAAGGAAGTGGAACGAGTACGAGACCTATACACCACAACTACCATCAAAAGCCTGCTTTCATTTAGCAAGAATGAAGCCAAATCTCTTAGCAATGCTGGGCTGAATGTATCGTCAGATCATATCACCTTAACGACAACAAGTTTCACATGCTCATACCTATTTGGTTCTTCTTCAGGTTCTTCCATCACTTTAAAGGAGCTCTTTGTGGTAAATATATTTTCCGATTTACAAGAGCTCGAAATGATGCCAACAGCTATTACAGTACTGGTACAGCAAGATCGAAAATTACTGTAACCAACATGTTTTTAAAAGTAAAACATGTATTTCCAAACGATAAAATGAAGTTATAACTGATGGATAAAATTGCAAAAGACACATCTATCTTTCCCGCATATCGCAAATGGGACATATATGAGCTACCATCACTCAGACATATTAATAAAGGTGTATGATCTGTTAAAACTACAACCAACTTAGAAAGATCTAGATATGTGATTATAATATTTCAAACAGATCGAAAAGACAACGCAAGCAAGAAAGGTGACTTTTTCGATAATATTTGTATGATAGACCTACGAGTGTTCCTAAATTCACAATGCTACCCTTATGAATCTATGAATATGGATTTCGACAAATCTAAATATGCTAAGGCCTACCAGATGTATACAGATTAAAAAAAAAGTTTTTCTTATAAAAACATGTCAGAGCCTCTCTTAAATTATGATGAGTATAAATACCGAGCTCTATTTGTAATCGATTGTCAGCACCAGAATGAGTCAATGAAGTCTTCAACGGTGGACATCAAGGTGAAGTTTATGAGTAAAGACAATTTTTCAAATAGAACTAGAGCTTATTGTTTAGTTATTCATGATTGGATGTTTGAATATAAACCCCAACTGGTATTGTAAGAGCTATTGTGTAATAAGTTAATATGTAAATTTTGTAATTTGATCCCAATACATTGATTTTATTTAAATCAGTTGTTTCATTTTACACTATTTTCATCAACATAAGGAACGCTGACACTAGAAATAAGAGTTGTAGGTAACGGGTCTGTTGGGGTAGACAGATTTGCATATTTGAACTACACATTTTAATTCTGGTTAAGTATGGGCTCTGCATTACCGACTGGCCAGTCCAGCGAGGTCACATGCAAGTCTCGATAGGATTTTCCTGCGTGCAGCTAGCCCCTTGCTGTTACCATCTAGTTGCCATCATCTTGCTTGACATGCTTCTGAGTTCTCCGCACGTGGGGAGTCGCGAAGAAACCTCCTTTTTTTTTAAATAAATAAATAAAAATAAATATAAATATAAATATAAATATAAATATAAATATAAATATAAATATAAATATAAATATAAATATAAATATAAATATAAATATAAATATATATATATATATATATATATATATATATATATATATATATATATATATATATATATATATACATAAATATATAAAATAATAAATATTTGATCTCTCCTCATCGAGACGAGTGGAATGACACCCCATACATGTGTTATATTACTTAAAAACTAATTTTTTTAGTTTGCGCATGCGCAAATGTCATATTTGAATTTTGCTCGTCGAGACGAGTACGGTAATATCCTACATATGGGTGTCGAACCATACAAAATAAAAAAGTTGGTTTGCGCCTGCGCTGTCAGACATCTTTTTTATGTGTCATTTTAAAAAAAAATCTATACGGTGGGCTCTCTTATTTTGATAGGTTAGTCTAAATATCTTTCAAGAATTCAAATTTCCCAAATTTTTCACTTACAATCAACCATCTTGGACGCCATATTGAACTACGTCATTCCATTAAAAATCTACTCTCTCTCTCTCTTTCTCTATCCATCCGCCATCTTTGTTTTATCACTTTGACTACAAACTCACCAGATTTTTCACTTTCGGTCGGCCATCTTGGCCGCCATCTTGGATTACATGATCTCAGGTTAGCTCTCTTTTCTCTCTCTATCCAACCTGCCATCTTGTTTCATCACTCTGACGTCACACGCGTACGCAGAGCCTGTAGGCTGTGGAGTCTGGCTCCGAACCCCTCTACTATACCTACTTTGAACAATATTTTATTTAATACAAAGATTCGTTAGGGTTAAATATTTTTTCAGACCGTTTCGTTTATGTTATTTATTTTTAACAACTCTTCTAGATGCGCTAACGTTTGCTTCATGGGAACACTAGGAAACAGTGAGGTTACATCAAATGAAATCAAATCCTCTATTCAACAAACTTAAGTTTTTGATTTAATTAATAAATACAAGTGAATTTACTAGTGAAAAACTTGTTTGTTTGACGGGTAAGCCTTTAAACTCATTTGTTAACCACTTGGCAAAATTGCACGTTGGGGAATCTATAAACAAACAACAGGTCTCATTGATTTTCTACGTTTGTGGATTTTTGGAAGACAATACTTTTTGGGGACTTTTGGATTTGCAATTTGTCTTTTTCTTCCAAAGTCATTTGTTATAAAGTAGTGACAACTCTTTAGACTCTTTTTAACATACGAAATCATTTTTGGTTGACACATGAGTTTAAACGCTGGCCCGTCAAACAAACAAGTTTTTGAGTAACAAATTCACTTGAATAAGTGTACTTACCAAATAGAGAATTAATCTTGCTTTAAAATAAGGTATTGCACGACTCCACTTGCTACTTGAAAACTTTTGTGAGGGTAGTTACCCTTCAAAAGAGGGTGCTTAAAGAGATTTTTACTTAAAAGGCGACATTTAAAGTCAATATTAAAAAAGAAAAATTCAACTAGCAAAAGATGCTAATGGGTTACTTTGAAACGTGCTGTATGCAGCTAAATATACTGCAATCCTGTATCCACATGGATTCGTTACATATAAGCTTGTCACTTGATAGTGCACTACCTTATTTAATTAGGTATATACTCCTAATAGTTTCTGCTGTAATTTAAGCGTTTTAGAAGGTATTAATTAAAAAGCCGAACACTTTAAAAAAAGCCTTGTCTGCGAGGCAGATAGACTGAGAGAACGTAAGTAATTTGATTTATTTTAGTGATCTCGCAGAAGAAGTATGCACTAACACCAGTAGGTATAACTGGAAACATCGTAATTTTATCCGAACGAAAATAATCTCCAAAAAGCATCCAGAGTAATCTGATTTCCCCTTACATGTGCTCAAAAAAGTTTAGAAAACGTATCCCTCAAAAGATCGACAGGCTACATTAAAAGGCTTTTAATCAGATTAATTTCTATAGTACTTCTTTGAGCCGTTCGCGAAAGTGAAATGATGAATATCTGTAACGAGATTAGACATTATCGATTTCCATGTCAGACACCTTATATAGTATTTAGGTAAACAAAATTAAAATAATTTAACTTAGCTGCTAATTCAGTTAATCTTGAGGTAAATAAATCTAAATATAAATTAAGTTTACGGCCAAGCTCAAAAAACCCATAATTCTTTATATAAATGTGAAGTTTTTTACATTTTTTATCATTATACCTAAAAAATCTAAAAACAATCCGGCTGCAAAAAGGCAAGAGATATTGTACAAAAATATATATAATGTGCTGCTAAACAAAATATACATAGCGTAACCATATATGCAGTAGCTAATAGCAAACAAGAGAAATTTGATGTCTGAAGGATACTTACTGATATACAGGGTGTTTAGTTGATTTTCGTGAAACTCTTATTTCGACATACAGTTTGGATCACCATAAATATTAGCTTAAAAAATAGTAGTTATATTATTGCCAATGTGCGTATTTAAACCATGTTAAAAGAAGTCCTGGTCCAAACTGAACATATAACTTTTATAATTTAAAAAACCTGTTAATTTCAACTTAAAAAATTTTGAGGCAAGATTGGTTAGCTAGGAGAATTCTGAGATAAATGATCAGGATTGTGTAACTGTAACATATTTGCAGCATTCTCAAAATACCAATCTTGAATACAATAGAGTATTATGCAACATTGTATCACATTTAACAAGTTTCTAAAAAGAAAACTATAAATAAACAAGCTAAATCTAAAGTATTATAGATAAAAAAAATGTTGACTCTAGAAAAAAACATGTGCATCTTCAAGATACCAGACAGACAACAATGGACGACGCCCCAACCACAAACTATAAAGAGTCTGATCACCGCTCGAGCATTGTTCATTTGCTTCTTAAGTTAACTCAACAAATTGCTGTTTCCAGCTCAATTGGTTGTTTTTTCTGTCACATTAAAAACGTTCAATTTGTTTCGTTCAGGGTAACTCTCGGTGACAAAAATGTAGAAAATGACGGATATTGGTTGGTTTGTCGTAAGTGATAACTAGACGTAATGCAAGTCAGCTGCAAATTATAGTTTTAAAGTCTAGCTACATATTTCAGAAAATATATGGCCCTCTGTGTAAGACTCTTGAGGTCTAAACTGACCTGAAACTGCAAAAAATCCTTTAAGCAACTGGCTACGGGCAAAGTAACTTTGATGTGGGTGCCAGAGCATCAAGGCATCGAAGCACATGAGGAAGCAGGTGGCCTATTTTATGATCCAGAGTAGATGGACAGAACCATTCATTTGGTGGTGAGTCGACTAATATGAACCAACTCACTAAAATGAGTCGATTCACTGAGTCGACTCACCGACCCACCTCGACTCACCGACTCTTGATACATTTCACTGTTCATGAATCTAGGACTAAATCGGAGTGGCAAGAGTTTTATTGGTGTATTGTATTGTACGACTCTCAAATCTTGAACCACTGCGTGAATCTATATTTAACGTTAAATGAGTCACCAAATTCTATTAAACCCCTCTCATCTTTGAGCGGTCTTATAATTTATGATTCCTAAAACGCAAATTTGCTTTCAAATAAAAAAAACAATTAAAAAAAAATGTGGGCCTAAAAATAATTCAGTTACTTTAATGAAATTTCATAAAGCCCAACCATTGAAAGGGCTTTACTCTTAAACTTAAAGTTTTCAGGATAATTGAATATCGATGAGTTATTACAATAATTAAAAGACTTCTTTGAAAATTCGCTACCATAACACACTTGTTGCATCTCAGCTTCTAGGTATGTAAAAATAATATTTTTTATAGCCGGGTATAAGATAGAGAATATACTTTTTGTTTAACATTTTTGAATTTACTGACCATTTACTCTGTATATCTAGCATCATAGTCGTCCAACGGCGTCTTATCGTCGTAACCACGACTATGCCTTCAGCACAGCTCTTGTCAGTTCATTGTGGCTTCTCCACTCCATCAATTGAATGAGGTTTTCCAGAAGTTTTTCTCCTGGTCAACCTTCTCTCTTTTCTCCAAGTACGTGTCCTTAAAAAAATGTCGAAAAATGATTTTGTCCTAGAATATTTCAGACAATTTTCGCCTTATTTCTATTTTTGAGCAAGCATATTTCTTACCAACTCGCCAAGCACACATTTTTTCGTCTTTTTATTAGTTTACCTTATCCTCGTAATTTTTCTTTATGTCCACGATTCTTTTTCTTTTCTTTCTACTCCGCTTATTAAAAGTTCAGCTTTCCGTATCTTACGTTATGACGCCCCGTACGTTTGACTTGATGAACCATTCCCTGAGGTCAGGGCAGCTCAGGTCATATATATATATATATATATATATATATATATATATATATATATATATATATATATATATGTATATGTATATATATATATATATATATATATATATATATATATATATATATATATATATATATATACCCACTAATTAATAACAAATTTTACTTAGCCCTGGGGAGAGGTTTATCAAGTCATACGGGCGGGGCGTTATGAGGTAAATTTCGGAAAGCTGAATTTTGAATAAGCAGATCAGAAAGAAAATAAAAGACTTTCAATTGCGGACCTAAAGAAAAATTAAGGAAGATAAAATTTGTTGGAACATTTCAGACACATACCTACTTGGCATAGGTAAATTGTTGTAGATCCGTTCCTTTGAAACAAACTGGTTATTGAAGGGAGAACACAACCGACCCATGCTATAATATAATAATTCAGTGTTTCCTTAGGATGGCGGTGCGTCAATGAGCGGTGAGTCGGTGACCAGTGAGTAGGAGTAGGTGTCGGAGTCGGAGTTTTTTTCTCATATCGCAGGTGAATGCTTTTTACGCAGACCGGTGGCTGGCGCTACCGCGATCTGACACCAACCGGCGACTCTCCTTCTCTCCTGGGCGGGACTAGCCACTAAACACCCGCTTGACACATAGAGTCGTGGCGGAAACCACTCGCTGGTATTGTTTCACCACGTCCTTAACTCTTATTGTTCTTAAAATATATACATATTGTTTTTATCCTCCTTTGATTTCATTATTTCTACGACCCCTCCCTCCACAGTATTCAACACACTTTCACTTCCCAGCATATGCTCCACCACATTACCTGCTGTTGAATCTCTGCCAATCTCTATACACTTTTTCTCTTATTTGCGACTATATCATGCGCACTCAAAGACCGTGTGTTCTGGCGTATCTCTGTCACCATAATACGTACGGTCCTTTTAGTCGACTTATTTTATTTTACTCAGGTAAGGCCTGAAACGCACATGACCTGACAGAAATTGGGTAAAATAATAACCCACCTACTATGCTGTATCGATATCCATGTCTGTATGTGTGGAATAAGCCTCTTTTTCCACTGGGATGTTGACACTTCCTCTTCCAATTCTCGCTGTCACTCCAGCATTGTTTCGGTTCTTCACTTATTTTTTTCTTCTCTTCTATTTTCGTGTCTTTCACAAGTTACCTCTCTTGCCAATAAGTGTATAGGGATCGTTACTACAATCACCTGTATTGCTTTCGTTGCCACTGTTCTATATGCACTTGGTATCTTGAGGGATATCTTCCTCTTTGCCCCCTTAACCTCCTTTCTATACCTTGTCTTTGACATCATGGCCTTCCACGCTGGTGCGCGATACACGATGATTGAGTTTACCACACTACTCAGCACTCTCCTTCTCCCTGGTTTTGGTCCACCGATATTTGGCATCAGACGCCCTAGCTTTTAAAGCATCATATCTGCTTTTCTACTACTCTTTCTATGTGCACCGCCATGACCCCCTCCCCCATGTTATTCCCTACTTGTATGTCGAGGTAATTCAGGCTTGGCTGCGACTGAATTTCTGAATTTCCCACCTTGACAGTTACTGTTCTCAGTGAAGTCCTACTAACACTAGACTTTCAGTTTTGTGAGGCGCGAGTTGTAGACCACTTTTTCCATCCAGTTTTTCACCCTTTCCACTGACCAGCTGATATTATCTCTTGTCAGCTTTATTTCCTCCGGTTACAACTAGCGGCAAATCATCTGCATACCCTAGAATAGCCGTGTTGTTTACGGACTCCAGGCTAAAAACCTTATAGTAATACAAGTTCGACAGTGTTCGTCCTAGGATTGACCCCTGAGGCAGGATACATGTAACCCACATCTGATGTTTCTGCACAATCAGTAGCTGTCTGTCTTCCAGGTAACTACATACTATTTTCAGCAGGTATGGCTCAACTTGCCTTTCTCTTAAGACTTTGTATATGCCTCTCCAAGGTGCTGTATTGAATGCATTTTACGTCAAATGTTGCCACGAACCTGTTTTTATTGCCTTCTTGCGTTGCCACGTCCTCTACCTTCTTTACAGCAACTGTCATCAAGCGCCCCTTGCGAAAGCCAAAGTGGTTGTCTGCCAACCCTCCTCTTGTTCCGATTTATTTTCTTAGTCTGTTATTGATTACATGTTCATATAATCTAGCTATTCCGTCTTCCAGGCATATAGTTCTATATGACTTATTTTCTCCCGTTTTCTGTGGCTTCTCCAATAACACCCATCAGGCAGTCTTCCATTATGACCGCAAACTTCCATCACTGATTAGTTTGTTTATTAGTTTATTTACCATTTACTGCCTTAAAAATCTCGATCGGTATACCATCCGGGCCTGCATCATTACCAGATTTCATCCTTCGGCCTGCTTCCCTTATTTCTTCTTCATCTGCACAAAATGGAATATCCTCCGACTTCACCACCACTCTCGGTCATTATTTGACTTTGTGTTTAGGGAACAATTCCTTAATTTGTTCATCCTCACTGATTGTTATTGGTGTTCTTGTACGAATTTTACCTGTGACAATCTTGTACCCTAGTCCCCAAATATCATCATCTATTTCTTTACAAAGAGAGTCCCCAGGCTTGTTTCTTTGCCTTTGTTGTTGCTGTCTTTAACTTCTTTTTGCTTTCCTTTATTGATTTTGTGCTTCCTCTCTATCACTACTTGTGATGTTTTTTCTTCTATTGACTCTAGGGACCTTGCTTCTTACCTTCGTAGATTGAGTTCTGCATTCTTCCAATGTCTTCATTCTACCAATATGCACGTTTTCTTCTTCAAGCACACGTCACACACTTTTTTTAGTGCACCGTTCAGGTCTTTGACACTACCTTTATATTTTTTCTGCATTGCTGTCTCTCAGTTTCTTTTAGTATTTTCCCTGGATTTTCAGACTTATAGGACCAGCGTTTAATTGTTCGAGTTTGCTGGGCACCACTTAACAACTCTAACATCCCACAAAATATATTTTTGTGGTAGCTCAGGTTCTCCTCCTCGTTCGGAGTCCGAGTCGATGAGTCTGTGAGCGGTGAGTGGTGAATCGGTGACCAGTGAGTAGGTGAGTGGTGAGTCGGTGACAATTGAGTCGGTGACAATTGAGTCGGTGACAATTGAGTCGGTGAGTCGGGAGTCGTCTCAGCAACTGAGCCGATTCAATTGATTCACTGGTGTGAGTCGAATCAGACGTTCACTACCCAATACTAGTCCAGAACCCTATTGTGGATCGACAGAAAGCTATAAGAAATGAACTAGATATTTGGAAGAGAAGCCAAATGCTGACATACTGCAGAAAAACTGCTGGCTTGAGGTAGGCGAAACGGTTCGTCACCATATCAACAGAGAAGTCTATGCTGTTTCTTGAATTGACTCAGAGCAACATAAGGATATTCACAGGACTTTTCACAAGACACTCCCCAGTAAGGTATTACCGTATGAGGATGTAACATTTAGTAACATTTACCTTTACGCAAGATGCAAGCCTCGAATACAATGGTTTATTATTACGGCATAGTAATACCTTATAAAACAATAAGCTAAAGACCCAGAAACGAAGCAATCTTATGAATAGACAATGAGAGCTAATTCAACTCAACTATCAATGAACTAGCTAAGAAAGACGCTTGCATCCCAGTGACAAGTAAATAACCAACGCCGCAGACAAGAAAATATAAAAGGCAAGACGACTGAGTTACTTCTTGTCACGTTTCATGTATCATTTATATCACACTTATGTTCATATAATTTTTTCATTATTTTGTAACTTTATAAAAGTGATTTTTTATGAGTCAAATAAATAATTTTTACAAAGTATTTTGTCTTAAACAAAAAACTAACTGGCAAGGAAACATTCTTGTTTTGACAATCAAAACTGCATGAAATATCTACCATGCAAAACCCAGATGTAGGAAACAGCATTATCTAAGTTGCTAAAAATGTGCTAAATACGAGTATAAGGAGAATTGGTATAGCCTTGGAAATTCATCAATTGACTCTCTGAAAAACTCTAAACACACACAATTTGTTTTCGGTTCACCACTAGCCAGTGAAGAAACTCAGTGAAAATTTTGTGCAGGATCTTATTTTCCGATGAGGTAAGTTTAACTGAAAAAAGCATCTACAATACCAGTCATCTTTGAGCTTATTAGAAGCATCATGCTGTAAGAAAAAGGCATTCACAACATAAATTTTCTAAAAATGTTTGGTGTGGGATGGTGGACAAGCGGCTAACAGACCCGTATGGGCTTCTATTTAAATTGACTGTCGAGATTTATTTTCGGTAAATATTTTAGCTACTCTACTGTGAAATGCGAACATATGTCGATCTGTTTCCAACACGACGGAGCTTCGCCATATAAGACTTCCCAAGTTGTATCATTATTAAATGATACTTATCATAGCGGGTAGATGGGACGTGGTGATCCGTAAACCTGGCGTCCGAGCTCGTTCATTATTACCTTATTGATTATTTCTTTTTGGGCAAAATTGTGTAGTTTTGAAATACACAAAAAGGAAAATTTTGTTTAAAGAATAATCGATTGCTGTTATGGAATTAGAAAACGACAATTTTTTATTTTATTTATTAAAAAGACTGTCATACAACCCAAAGGAGAGCAGGAAAATGTATGGAAGCTACTTTAAACAAAATTGACTAAATAAGGAGTTTTTGAATTGTTTGACACTGAAATGTCAAGCTCTTATGTTAAAAATGCATTGGCATTATATAATTATATATTATATAATTTCTAGTTGTGATTTCAAATTTTGAGCGTTTAACAAAATAAATTTTCTCTTCTATTAGTTTTTTAAACACACGAGTTTAAAATTAAGGGAAAACAAATTGATCTGGAAACAAAATATTTCTATACGCACTACAAAAGTGACACTAAAATATCTGCACATTTTAGCTCAATTTCCTCACAGATTATTATGTCTTGTGTTAAAAATTTCCAACTGTACTATACAGTGTGTTATTTATAAAGCGATAAAAATGTCACTAATAGTGAAGTTTCGATGGTAGGACTTTGCAAAATTTTTTAAAAATTTTCAAATGTGCCCGAACTAGGACCCCTAGAAGCCATATCCGGGATTAGTTTCAATTTTTCTATGTTTATAAATATGTATGTATATATATATATATATATATATATATATATATATATATATATATATATATATATATATATATATATATATATATATATATATATGTATATACGTATCCACACGATAACTCAAAAAGTTATAAACCGATTTTGATGAAACTCTCTGCAAAAATCTTTATTTTTATTGATAATATGGATGAATCTGTGAGCCAGAACAATGAGATATAGTTCTCCGGGAAAATTTATAGTTTCCTTTCAAACAAAAATTTTATCTACGAAAATTACAAAGGTATTGCGTTCAAGTTTAGTGGATATCTTGCATTAGAAACGTACCCAAATTTAACTTTCTAGGTTAATATAAAATTGAGTTGTTCAAATTTGAAGCATTTAATGAAAATTCGCTACTATAACGCAATTGCTGCGTCCAGAACTTTTTAATAGGTGCAGAGGCAGTAATAAAAGTGCAACGTCTGAACTTAATATACAGTGATACAAACATTATGTCAAAACAAATGTCTTACGGATATGAATTGAGCATGAGCACTGAGCACCCTATACTTCAGTGGAGAACCAGCAGACATAACATTTCCAGCTTTTTGTGATCACCTATTGACACCGCACAGATGGGCTATGCTATGTATGTTTCGTTCAGCATCGCACTGTTTATATACATCTTTTAAATGAATTGTATACAAATAATATTTAAGCACCAAAATTCACCATTTTATTGTCAATAGAAAAATGAAACTTATAATGTTTTCCCAGTCTGAATGTTTTAGGGAACACCTGAAGGAAAATATGAAAAATGCCCCTAGAGCCAACAAATAATACATAAAGTTTAATATTCACTAATCAATATACTTCCCCCAAATGCTTTATAGTTGGCAAGTATGCGATTCTTTTTGCATCATTAATTTGGAACAGTTGATTTTCCTCTTGTTCGACTCTGACAGTTGGATCTAAAATATAATCTTATTTAAAATATTGATCGATCGTTAATGTGTCAATACGCTGTTCTTTCTCCTCCAATAATTCCTAAGAGTTTCTCAAGCCCTATTAAGCCTTTTATCTTGAGAGTTTGAGCAATTAGACTTTGTATGGCCTGGCGTCTGTTGTCATGTAAGTTTTCTCCATATATACAGGGTTATTCACGCGACTCGTTTATTAATAGTTGTATGACTTACAAGTTTAGGAGTTTTTTTCTAAGTTACCATACGCCAATAATCTACTCCTTCCTGTTTTTCTAAGTTATATTCCTTCATATATATTTACCGCCTAAACTGAAAGCCTCCGTTAGGTTTTGAAAAAATGGTATATTGCATATTTAATTTTTAATTTTCAATGAACTATACGTTCCTCTTCACTGACACATCCTATCATACCAAGTGTTTAACGTTTGCGTGCGGTTTCTAATTCCTTCGTAATCCATGGGCCGTATGAGAGAGATTACAAAGCAAGTGTGACCACTCGGAGAACAAAATATGGCTACTCAAAAATATTCTAATCGTGCCCCTATATTCTACAGGGCTCTCATAATTATCTATGGTTCAGTGTTTTAAAACATAACACTCGGTATATTGTGAGGTTGTTAGGTGCGCAGTTTTATTTTGCAACAATCTTCCTTAGGCTACGCTATACCTAACTTGAGCAGGTCTTGGCTAAACGCAAAGTCTTATAAGTACAATTGGAAGACCCAAATGACCACAACGCATTTTCATATAACTGGCGATTGTCGCACTAATAACATTAGCTTCATCAGGGGATGAAAAATTCTATACTCCTAACTACCAAAATTGTGTTTGTATTATGCGCCAGGTAAATGACCTACACCCTAGATGGAGAAATCACAAAAAACTTTCTACGTTTATGTTTTACCAGAATTCCCTTTAAAAATTCCGTTGTCTTTGTTCGGCTTCTTTTTTGTCAAAAAAAAAACTACTCTGCCAACAATAAACTATATAGGGGTCGAAGCTCTATTTAAACAAACTGTGTTGTTTATAGCCTTAGCGATATGAATATTCTCGTAGGCGTATAATTTTGCCAGTTGCTTAAAATTTTCATTATCATCCCAGATATGCCGGGCCACGCGTAAGTTGTCTAGAGTACCGTATTTTAACTGTGCCAGATGTTCCTTAAATTTGGTTTATGTGGCTCTTTCAGTTTACCCAACGTATTCAAGATCACAATCTTTACAGCTTATTTCATAAATACCTGAAATTTTACTGGCTTTATCGTTATCTTTGGGGGTTTTATTTATCCGAATTTTTTTCAAATTTATTTCTTGTGTAAGAACACTCTTCTGTCTTTGAATTATAGAATCTCCTAATTAGACCCTGTGTCTCCTTGATTTTATATTTCTATAGAGGCATGCGTTCTGTAAAGTTTGTTTCAATATTGACCCTCGATTTGTACATATACATATACATATATATATATATATATATATATATATATATATATATATATATATATATATATATATATATATATATATATATATATATATAATTTCTTCCCCCTGTTTCTTTATTGGATAATAGTATCAACTTTGTATAATTATTATTGTTTACATATGTTGAATTACCTGACTGGAATCTTTTTTCTATTGGTTTGTATATTTGGGGCCTTTTCTAACCTGGATATTTTTTTCAGTGTCCTCTGTATTAACCCTTGATTTACATGACTGACATTTGATTTTAATATTATTTGTGAACGCTTCTGTTCTGGATACATTGCTAAAATATACCCTGTCTTGGCCCTTGACTTGTATATTTTTACCACTTTGTTCAAGTTGTAAGATTCAACAACTTGATTAATCGTTTATGACAAGAATGGAGATAGACTGGGGTAACAGGGAACCTCCTTAACACACACTGCATATTGTAAGCTGTCACACGTGTTAATAAACAACCCTTGTATTAATGAATGAATGCCTTAAACATACTAATCAAACAATGCTCAAAACACCAGTGTGACAATGACTCAATAAACATTATTTACTGTATCCTTCTTTAACAAATAGCATCGGATATTTATTTAATTAACAAGGTTAAAAACAGTATATGTATATATATATATATATATATATATATATATATATATATATATATATATATATATATATATATATATATATATATCTCAAAACAAACAATAATGATCTTAATTTCTGCATAGTTACCTAAATTGGTAACTGTATCGTCACACGACCTTGCTTAGTTATCTCCACACCGTCACATTGGTTTCTATTATGTTTTAACCGTATCTAGGTCAGATATCTGAAACACACTATAAATTACATTTCTATGCTATAATAGTAGTTTTAAAGTATATTAGAGTAGCCCTTCTGTCAGTCGGTATGCTGCACTTGTTCCTGAACGCATTAAAAAAACTTCGGTCTCTAAGCGACCTCCATATGTTCCTGAATAAACGGACCGGTCTGCTTAAAAACTGTTACGTTTAACTTTAAGTGAAAAAGAACTAAAATACAGGTGATTTATATGAAAATAAAAGTTGGAAACACTTTTAAAAGTAAACTGCTAGGACCATCAGTAAATCCACAATCTAAAAAACTACTCTAAGCCCAAAGCGCCAATAAATCGGATAAAGTTTCGAAGATACCATCATGTTGCCAGAGTTTTCACGCGCACTGTATATTATGATCCAATATAAAACATTTGGGTGGTGTCGGAAAATTTATTCTCACTCCTTGCTTATTTCTACACAAACTTGCTTTTGCTCTAATGTTCATTTATAAAATTTGTTGCGGGTATAAGCAAACCAAACTTTTAACCTTTTTTTGATACACAATACAGCTTTCTTAAAGCAGGGTAGGCTTTCGCTATAAAAAAGCAATCAGCAAGTTAATCATTAAGATCTAATTTGATCTAGAAACAAAGAAAACGACTTTGTAAACTATCGAAAGAATATATCTAATCAAATATATTTTATTCAAATTTTTATTGGGATTTTTTTTTTAATCTTTAAGTTTTACAAATATTTACAGTGAAATACATTTCAAACCCAAAGATAACAAAACTAAAAATTGAGGAAATGTGTATTTGGGAGTATGTGTATGTAAAAGGGTTGTGTAAACACATAACTTCTAAAAGCCTGGAGCTAGTGACTTCATATTTGAAATGTGATGTACTTGTAACTGTAAATTAAAGTAATTTAGAAAACCAACTACATTTGAGTATGTCTTTTTACCATTAAAAAATCGAAAGTATTTGTATGTAAATCTGTTATGCTAATATATAAAATATAAAAGTCTAGAGATAGTGCTTTCATATTTGGAACGTAAAATGCTTGTAGCTGTAAATTAATGTGAGTTAGAAAACCAACCACATCCGAGTATGTTCATTAAACCTTAATAAAGCTATGTGTTTGTTTTTAGTTTGTTAAATCGCCCACTCGGTAATATTTTGTAATAAGCTTAAAGCTAAAGAGCCCGGAGACAGTAAATATGTTAAGGCCGTAAATTTTTATAAAAAAACCTATTAACTTTAGTTTTAGTACATTTAAAGGTTTTATGCGTAAGGCAATATGCGTACCAAATTCCATCAGAAACGCTTCTGTATTTTCAGATATGTCTATTTCTTAGGAAATATATATATACCTTTAATAATTGCTTTGATTGGTCTACCTATCGAACTCATTTAAGGTACCAGCAAAAGGAATATACGTTTATATTTATAAATGTAAGCGATTTGTGTTTTGACGAAATGCTCGGACACGTCAACTCTAGTTTTCGAAATTACATATTTTTGCATACAATTTACGTTTCTCCCACAAGCGCTTTTCAAATATGACGGCATCGATATATTTTTTTTAAACGACAATCCCATTTTTTTATTTTTATAGACCACTGAATTGTCTACACGGTACCATCAAAATTTTGATACCTCATATTGTTAAATTTTCGAATGAAACTCATTTAAAAAATGGAAAACATAAATCATATTCAAAACAGCATTTAAAATATAAAGGCTATTATTTAACCAAATAAAATATTGTTTCCTTAAAATATAATGTTTTAAATGCAATTCACTGACATCGTGACAATAAGCAAAACTGTCGACACATTCGTCTTGTTCATTGCAAATGACGTTGAAGATAATTCGGCCCATTTCATACCTAATTCGATTTTTCAAAACTTCTAGGTTATTTTGATGGATAACATATATTTTTGATTTTAAATACCCTCATTAAAAAATGTAGGGCCGTAAGATCTGAGGACCTGGGGGGAAACTCTATTAACCCATTGATCCTCGCCTACAGGTCCATTTGCCAGGAATTCAGTAATTTACAAACTTAAGAACAGGACGTGCAAAGTGCGGAGGTACACCGTCTAGCTTAAACCAAACATCACCACTTGGTAAATCAGGATCATATTTGTTTGAAAACTTGCAAGAGCAGGAATAGGCCGATTGCTTAGAAAATTATGATATCACTGCTCGGTGAGAGTTTCGTCCCAGAAGAAAGAACCTATGATTCTATCGTGGACTATTCCTGCCCACACGCTAACTTGACGAGGGTGTTGTGTATATGCTCCAGTAATCCAGTGAGGATTCTCTACAATGCCTGTAATTTTGTTTGTTCACTGTTCAATTTAGCCAAAATGGTGCTTCGTACGAAAAAAGAATTTGGCGAATAAAGCTTGTATTGCGGTTACATAAATCTTGCATTCTTTCACAAAAATGCATTCGTCGGTCAGGGTCATTTTTATTAAGTCTGTGCAGCAGCTGTTTTTTGCAAGGATGGTATTTTTCTAATTTTAAAGCACGTAGTACCAAACGCTGAAAAATTTCATAGTCTGCTGCAATTAATAGATGCAAAAATGTGTATTTTGGAAAACTAGAGTTGACGTGTCCGAGCATTTCGTCAAAGCACAAATCTCTCAAATTTTAATGACTTTATCCCATAATTTTGCCGCTTACTGTATATATATATATATATATATATATATATATATATATATATATATATATATATATATATATATATATATATATATATATAACATGGTTAAAAATTACAAACTTTAATAAGTATCTAATGCAGCATGTGGCTCTTGAAAACCTGTTGATTGACCTATTTTCTTTTTACTTTTTTTTGACGTAATGTGGTCATCAAAGTTGTTGACCACCAGCAGGGTAGCATCTACAGCACTCTCAGGGATGGTCAGTATGAGGTAGTCCATATACTAATAGATAAACGGCAAAAGAGGTATGTAGGATTTGAGCAACGAAGACATCACAATGTGGGCCAGGACTGCGCTGAGGTTACTGCACGCCTAAGGACTGTTTGACGTATTCGCAATCAAACAAAAAACAGACGGCCTCAATTATACCCATGGATTCTGGTTTAGGGATATAAGGGTTTTCTTCTATAGTTCCCAGTTTCGGTCTATGATATCAACTGCAACTTCCAGTGAAATGTTGGTGAAGAGTGACCTCACATCAAAGGACACAACTACATATCGATCAGGTAGTTGAAAATCATTGATCTTGTCAGCAAACTCCCTGAAGTTGACACCAACATATTCGTTGTATCGTTGAAACGAAGTTTTTTAAATGTTAGCTATGAATTTGTTAGTTAGGGACGTTGGAAAGTCGATTGTGAAAACTATAGGTCTAACTGGACCTCCTTCTGTGTGCACCTTGACCAGGCCATAAAATGTTGGAGCGATGGAGTCATATTTAGTAATCTTTCTAGCTAGGTCCGTGAAATATGTTCGCTATCATTAAAAGTTTTTACCCACTGTTTGTTGAGTCGTTCTAAATGTGAAGTTGGGTCTTGTAGAAGCCTTTTATAGATGTCTTCATCGTGAACGACTGCTACTTAACTGTATATTAGTCGGTGTCGATAATGACCGTGACATTGCCCTTGTCTGAAGTAGTTACAATAAGTTCTGGGTGTCCTTTGGGAAAATGTTTTGTTTCTCGGCACATAATTTTTT